>WHYT01017397.1:0-17816 GCA_009806455.1 Tetrax tetrax | reverse complement strand
TTATTTGCCCGTGTGTAAGCGTGAGTGTGAGCGTGAGTGTGCACCACAGCGGGCACCGGCGGTCCCCTGCGCTGCCGGCCCCTGCCCGCCCCTGTTTGTGTCTCTAAAAAAGCAGTTGAGAGAAGGATTTCCGATTCGTTTCCGCTTCAAATAAACCGGCGCTGATAATCTCGGGCCTGACGCCTGATGCTAAAAGGACATTTCGCCACCGGGAGCTGGACCCGAGTTCACACCGGGCTCGGTACATCCCTCCCCGGGCGGGTTTGCAGGGGGAGATGGCTGGGGGCTTCACCGGGGAGGAGGAGGATGGGGATCAGGGGTGCATGAGGAGGTGGGGCGGGGGGCAGTGCCCACCCATCCCGCTGCCCCCCGCCCCACGCCATGAGCAGGGCGAAGCCCAGCTGGGCACTGGGAGGAGTCCGCCGCAAGCAAATGGGGCCGGGGTGGGGGGGGAGATGAGGAGGGGGAAGCTGGGCTTCTCCCCCTGCAAACTGAGGTGTTTCATTAACCAGGGGTACTCGGTGGCCATGCTGGGCCGGGGGACGGGGAGGGGGGTGTCACACACCCGCCGTCTTGCCGTCTATGTCCGTCTGTCAAACCGCAAAGGATGTGCGGCGCTGAGCTTGCCAGTCCTCTGCTGTCAGGGCGAGTAATGGGATCCTTTTGGTATTGACAGGAGGATTTCAGGGGTGAAGGACTGCTGGCAAAGCCAATCCTGCGTTGGGGATTATGGACCCAAATGGGAACAATTATTGATCCGGCAGCCCCTGCAGCCAGGGCTGACTTGGTGGAGGTTACAGTAATGATATAATTGGCCGTCCAACGTCAGGCAGCGATAGCATGGACCTGAGGAAACAAGTGTCTAGGGCGCTTTATCATAAATGGGAGAAAAAAATGCCTATCAGGAAAAATGTGCTTCACGCACACCTTCCTGCACATCCTCAGCCTTCGTTGAGATTACTCCCTTCGGTCCGAAGCTCCTTCCACCCAAAGGAGAAACTTTTTGCATCTCCCTTTGTTTTTTTTTTTTAGCTGAAAGGAGAAAAAAAAAGCCTCCAGACAATGAAGTTGTACTTTAATCTCTGCTCTTAGCTCAGAACGGTTATGTAAAAGCTGGGGGGTAGGGGGGGAAAGCAGAAAGACTCAGTGAATGGAGACTTCTCTTCCATCTCTTATTGGCTTTGGCTTTTTTTTTTTAACTTCTCAGACTCAAAGTTTTAATTGAAACCAGAAATCTATTGAGAAGTAACTGAGCCAAGAAAACCTCTGTTTTCTCTGCAACTAGGGATGGGGAATAAATAATTTTTTGCTGATGTTATTTCAAGTTGTTTGAGCTCTTTGGTTGCTGCCAAAAAGCCCAGCATAGATTATTAGCACATTATCATTTTAGGAGGATGCGCTCTCTGAAACATAATAAAGTGGTGTGTTAGGTTTGTGCAGAGCCATGAAGTACGCTAGTTATTGGCAAACAAAAGAAACAGTGGCCATGATTTATTATTAATAATAATCATAACTGAGCTATTTAGCTTGACTTGATATTTACTGTGTTTCTCTGCTGAGGTTACTCAGTATCATTTCCAATAATGTGCTTTGATTAAGTCGGGAACTGTTCTTTTTTTTAAGAACTGCTGTTGACACGTGCTTCATTAACTCAAGGAGTTAAATACTTGAAAAGGTCCAAGCATCATTTTTCGGCTTCAGATGCTGCTTAATCTCCTCTTCCGGTCTGTTTTGACCCATCCTTTGAGCCCCTTTTCCCCAGCATGCGCATCTCTTAGGTAGTAAGTGCCAGCTTACCAACAGGACTCTTGTTTTCCATTACAAGATTTGGCTAATCCCAGTTTCAGTGACTTTTTTTGCCCTCTCAGTAGGGCTCAATTGCTCACACATAATCTTTCCCTTCTGTTTTCTTTCCCCTTTGGACAACACCCTCCAGGACTGAAAAACTCTTGCCTTGTGCTCCAAGACTTGCAATTACACAGCAATTCTGACTCTTGACCCAACCAGTAGCAAGCAAGGCTATTGTTTAATGAACCACGTAAAAACAGTTCTGGGGTCCAACGGATTGCTGTGAGGGAAACCAAAGCTCTCCCAGTGAATTGATGACCAATTTTTTTTTTAACCATATGCGTAGGTGGTTTTTCTTGCTCCCCATTAACTACCCATCTCCTTGCTCCTTGCAGGGGGGTTGTTCCTGCTCCTTGCAGGGAGGTTGGACCAGATGGCCTTTAAAGGTCCCTTCCAACCCTAACCATTCTGTGTGATTCTATGATCTCTGGAGTATCTGTGATCTGTGGGTCTGCAATGATGCTGAACGGCAGGATTGGTAACTGCCCAAATGTGTTCCGTGATGCACAGCCCACAATAGAGCCAACTCTATGGGATTTAAGTCATGTTTGGAAAGTTCAGCATGTCTTTTTTGCCTACATGCAGGCATACGAAGTTTGGAGCATGTAAGAACTGCAATTAACTGTGCATTTGATGATGGGACAAGGGCAGCAAATCTGTACATGAAAAAAAGTAGTGGTCACATAGAATCCGTGACAAGATCTATCCCTGTTCCTGGGAAGTCCAGGAGCTCTTAGAGTGGCAACAATTCCAGATTTAGAGCTAGTCCAAAGCCTAGCAAGAAAGGTGAGAATCTGTGGGAGAATTTTAGCGGAGAAGGTTCCCACTGTGTCGCTGCAGGGCTTGTGGTTTCTACTGGGACTGGTTTTGCTGCTATTATAGGTTCTGTTCTCGTTACTTTCTCTCTTTCCAACTTGATAAAAAAAAAAAGTTTCCTTTTCCGTTATTATTGAGGAGGAAATAAAATGACTCATCCTTTTAGAAAATTGTCATCTTGATTAGGATGGGCTTTAAAACCCCTCAACTCCAGGTTTTAGCCTGGGGGAACTGTCAGATCTGAAAACCATTTCCAAAGGTGTGAGGTTGGGACTGCTTTGCCTTCTGATAGGAGCGTGAAATCAGGTTGCAAGTGCGCTTTGTTAGCACTGTTGCTTCTGAGGTGCACTCAAACCCTTAGAGATGGTTTCTTTCTCCTCTCAATGTGAAGGCTTTGCTCTATGTATCTTCAAAAGTTTGTTGTGTATTCGGACCCACTTAGAGCTATCTACTAGATACTGGGAACAAGCACAGCTCCCCAACAAGGACCTGGATTCTGCATCCATGTTTGACTGGTTGTAGAGAGAGCAAAGCAAGGAGGATAAATAGGTGGGGGAGGAGGGGGGAAGGAAGGCAAAATAATTTCTTGAACTGAGTAAAAGCAGTCAGAGAATAATGCAGTGTGTCTTTCTGAGCTGAGGAAATGTCTGAAGGAAGTAGGGGGTCGCAATTTCTGTTGATCAGCTCTTGAGAGGGAGCTGAGTTAGGGGCTGTTTTGCCCTTTTGGAGTTGGATTTACTTTGCAGCACAGATCGTCCAAACACAATGATGAGTTTTACTGTAAGCTGTGGGGCAGCTGGATATGAAAAGCAATCTTCAGACATTATTTCTTGTAGGCTTTTGTTGTCTTTTGCGATATTGGAAATTTTGAAGAGTTCTCAGGTTAGTCACCTCTCTGCCTAAAAGGCCCAACTGAAAATCTAGACCTCAAACACCCCGAGGATTGGGAGGATTTGATCCAGGCTTGATTATGATCTTTACAGCCTTGCTTTACTTCCCAGTCCAGCTGGGGATCTTTACAAGGTCTCAGGCCTCTGTATCTGTATGATCTTTGCCTGGTTGCCTGTCCAACCGATGCGTGTGATGATAACCCCATTGACTTCAGACGCAAAGGGGAAAGTGACAAGGCAGATGCACAGGTGACAAAGCAGGAAGGTGGCCAGAGAAGTACTCAAGGGGAATCTGCTCACTGTTGTTGCACATGGGTCCCAGGATCAGGTTTACTCTTGCTTATGAGCGGGGACAGCAGTAGGCTCTTGTATGTGCACATTCAGCATGGGGGTCTTGCAGGGAAAAAAAGGAGTTGTGCAGATGATAAAGACGAGCCCGAGTTGTCCTCCCTATGTATGGCTGGTGAGTCTGATGCACGTTTTTGAAAGCAAGCTCAATGTGTGGAAAAGCCATGCAGGAGAAGACCAATTTCCATGCAAACACGAGGTCAGTAGGTGGTGGCAAGGCTTTGACCTACCCTGATGGGTACCAGAGCCCAGCGTGGCCCAAGGCTTGGCTCTGCAGCGCATGAAATGTTGGGATGCAGATGCCTGGCAGAGTGAGGTGCTGGGGTTGTGGCTAAATGCTGTGGTGGAGATGACTTATTTGGCTTCTCCCTGCCCCTGAAGGAGTGAATTCCTGTTCTTGTAAGAGTTGTCATGCAGTCCTGGGCAGTGAAGGGCTGTATGAGTGTGGCAGCAATGAGAGCAAAGTTTCATTTACTGTAGTACGGTATCTCCTGTAATAGTGCTTGGGAAAGCTGTTCAGAGAAGAATGTGTGGTAGGCGAGCATGGGGTAACCCAGGACTCACTTAAATACCTCAAAATTAGAGATGGGTTAAAGATCGGAAGCCTGAGGTTTTATGTTACTTTGAAATTTTTGTCAGGCTTAACCTTTAAAACTGAAAGATATATACGTATACAATGAATCATTCTGTTACTGTCCTGGTATTTTAGCAGATGCAGAAGCTGGTTTTAAGATGGAAGGGAGAAAATGATGATACTCAAACCAGAGGTCAAGCTGCAAGGCGTTACAGGCATGTCTTTCCTCCATATGAATCCACATATCCTGAATATCCTACCAATGTGATTTCTAAGACTTGGACACTGGCCTAGCTTCCCTGTAGTGTTTCCAGACCCAGCGTATTCTGGAGTGATGCTGTGAGTCATGCCTACCTCTTGCTAAATTTTTGGCTTTGGAGAGTGCAATGGGGTTTCCACTGAAATCCTATTAGTTTGCTAGACAAGGAAATCCTTCCTGTAGTTTGTTGTTTTGGTTTTTTTTTTCTTTCTTTCTTTCTTTCTTTCTTTCTTTCTTTCTTTCTTTCTTTCTTTCTTTCTTTCTTTCTTTCTTTCTTTCTTTCTTTCTTTCTTTCTTTCTTTCTTTCTTTCTTTCTTTCTTTCTTTCTTTCTTTCCTTCTTTCCTTCTTTCCTTCTTTCCTTCTTTTTTTCCTTCTTTCCTTCCTCCTTTCCTCCTTTCCTGCTTTCCTCCATTCCTCTTTTCCTCCTTTCCTCCTTTCCTGCTTTCTTTCTTCCTTTCTTCCTTTCTTTCTTTCTTCCTCTTTATTTTCTTTTTCTCTCTGAAGCCTTCTTATGGAGCTCTATAGTGGGAACTCAATAGAATTCTGTACAGGGGAATAATTCTCTGCTGAATTCTTCAGTTCTTTTTCAGAAGGGATCAGAGATGTGAAGCTTAACTGGGGGAGTTCAGTAAGTCTTCAAATGGGACGGTATACATGTAAAATATTATAGCAGGCATCTGGGCAAAGTAGTATTACACATGTCCATTATTCCTAAGGTTGCAAAACAGTTTAAAATATTAACCTATATATTTACATCCTTGTAACTTCCATAAACCTTCACCTAATGGGCTGAAAAATGTCAGGCTTTCTCTTCGCTTGATGGCAATTTTCTTCCTAAAATTGAGTAAATTCTCTCCATCTGGCAATGGTTCCTTTTTTTTTTTCCATTTATTCAGAAAAAAAAAATGAGAGTGGAGGAAGAAGAGGAAACACTTTTCCCTTTTAAATTATTCTAACCACATGCTTTTAAAGAGGACAGCAGTCTAACCTATTGGACTTTGAGCCAATAAATGGATATAAATGTAGGGCTTGTTGACGTCTTCCATCTTCTTTTGGTGTGTGAGTGGGACAAAAAAATGGAGGTCATGGTTTCTGATGCCATGACAAATTAGAAGTGTCATTGCAGGCATCCTGGAGTCGATAGAGGTCTTTTAGTCTGTTGGCTTAAAGAGAGAGGCACTGTCCCTACAAGTCCTGCTGGGTAAGTGTCATAAATGGCATTTGCTACAGGCACTGGTTTACGTTAGATCCCAGTTCTGTGTCACAGGAGGTAGTCGCAGAAACATGGGTCCCACTCCTCCAGCCTTTTATCAGAGATGAAGACACATCTGCCCTGAAAACACGCTGCTTTGTAAGTGTGGCTTTCAGGCCAGAACATTCTGTTCAGGCTTAGCTTAGTGAACAGACCTCCCAGGGCCCTTAAGGAAAACCTCTGAAAAAAAACAGTGTAAGCAACAATTAAAACAACAATGAGCTGAATTGTGGCCCTTGGTAGGAACTGAGCCAGTATTCAAACCTCCATCCATCTTCGTCTGGGGAAGAGTGGTACAGATGTTTCAGTTCCAGGGTCTCTTGACCCACTGGAGCCCAAAGACCAAACTTTGCTTGGTTGGACCTAAGTGAAGGACTCGGATTAGGAGACAGAGACTCATATGCCATGAAAGAAGAGTGGGGGTACCAGTGACTAACTTGACTTGGATTCCCCCAAATTCTGACCCCATCCCAACCTTTAACATCCTCCTGAAGTGAATGATGTTACAAGGAAATAACAACCCAAAGTTCTGGTCCTGCTCAAATAGGGATTTGAGTCGTGACTCTGGTGCTCTTGATCCTATTTGCCGCTTTGGAGGGAGTCCGATGTATGAGACACCGCACAAAGGGCACTCCCCAGGGTTCAGCTGGAGAGACCTTTCGGCTGTGCAGGTACTCAGTAGGCTCTTATCTCCTGTCTGACTGGACTTCTCCCAGCGCTTCAGTAACCGGTTCCTCTTCAGCCTCATTAGAGGTGAAGCTACTTCTTTCCTTTGCCCATAGCAGCTGCTGGTTATCTTGTCTTTATTCCTGGCCTCGGGTCTTCCCACCAGCACGCTCCCAACTAGCTTTTATACCTCTTGACGTCACTGTCCCGGCACTGTGGGCTGCTCTTTGCCGTGTGCACGTCCAGCCGCGTCCACTTGTGTCCTGACCTGCTTTTGCCTCCTGCTTTTTCTTCTGCAATCCATGAGGATTTAAGGGTGTTTCTTCTTTTGCTGACCCAGACACTCTCTCCTTCCCCAAAACCAAAAGGCTGATGCATTCTGCAAGGCAACGCAGCTTCAGTGCCTTCCTCTAAATACCCCAAATTATTGCTCTTCTTACATGCCCTTTAAATGCCCTGTTTTCCCACAGTACCTGCTTGATGCTGGGGATGTCTATGCAGCACCAAGCAAGAAGCTCAGCATGGAAACACACAGGCAAGCTTGCATGGACAAAATCCAACCTTCCTTATTCGTAGCCTCATCTGAAGCATGCAGAACTGTGTTGTTTGTACAGCCTCTAGACTGGGCACGGGAATGATCCTGGTTCAAAGCCTTTTTGGTCCTCCTTGTGCCATTACTTATGGCTCTGAGGAACAGATGCTGAACCAAGACCTGATGCACTCCCTATCAGATGTGTTGGTTTATTTTATTTATTTCTTTGTTTTTCCTGAAGGTAGGGAAAGCTGGTGCATTTGGCACTTGTGCAAGCGAAAATGAAATAATGTAGGAGGGAAAAAAAAATAAAAGGAGGAAGGAGGAGTCCCGTGGCAGCAGCAGTAAATAAAAACAAACCTCTCGTTAATGATTTATGTAGAGGAATAATTTTCCACACATTTCAGGGTGCAGAGGGAAGTGTTTGATCAGAGGGAGAAGGAGAGATTATTACCCTACCATGACGGTGTTAGAAGGACACCACTATGTCTGATGGCAGCTCTCCAAGAGCAGAGTCGATCTAGGAAAGTTTGGTAACACAGATGATGGAATTGTGCAGGCTTTTGCTTTCTGTGGCTGGTCTCTTTGCCAATAACCTTTCCTTAAATACCCATAAAACTTTCCATTTGTAGCCTGGAGTGGCTGCCACTACCTCCAGGATGGCGCGGTTGGCAAGAGCTGGCTATAATGAAGTAAGCATTTGACATGGTGCATGGTGACAGCTTTCCCCAAAGAGTTTCATGAGCGTTGTTAATGGAATAAGTTTTACCTTTGTAGTGGCACACACTGCTGCGCCCAGCAGACTGCTCAATGTATTCTCTTGGATCATCTCAGGAATCATCTTTGATTAGAAGGAAGTAGATTTAGATTAGACATTAGGAAGAAATTTTTTACACTGAAGGTGGTGGAACACTGGCACAGGTTGCCCAGAGAGGTGGTGGATGCCTCATCCCTGGAAACATTCAAGGCCAGGCTGGATGAGGCTCTGAGCAACCTGATCTGGTTGGAGATGTCCCCTGCTTCTTGCAGGGGGGTTGGACCAGATGGTCTTTAAAGGTCCCTTCCCACCCAAACCATTCTGTGATTCTATGATTATACATCATGCTAAGAGTGATGTATGGTCTGGAAGCTCAGCAACCTGGTGTTGACCTGATGTAGGCTTGGCTCTTTATGTTGTAATGTGATAGAGAACAGCTGACATCTCATTCTGTTTTCTAGTATCCCAGAGGCCTAGTCTTCACAAGGGTGAAGGTAAAAATGACACGCTGACTCTTGATGTCATTGGGATCAAATGCTATTCCTTGATTCAGAGATGTAAATCCATTGAACTGAGCCCAGCTTTATAACAATTCTGCATCAGCGTTTGTCTCAGAGGGCATGTATGGGATAAGATTGGTCCTTTAGAGACCAGAAGTCAGCATGAGGAGGTGTTTACAGGTCTGATGACCATACTCCCTTTCCTGACACCCAGATACAGCTTTAGGTTGTGAGTGAGTGGATTTATAAAACCTTGGCACAGTTCTCAGGCAGGAGCTTGTAGAAGTCCTTGGGCAACATGATGGGCATCTCTGCTCCTACCACAGATGGGTACTTTGCTACACTGGATGTTGCCACAGCTGTATCTTGGGCAGTGTTGCTTTTATGGCCCTTGTGATTTATGGCCCTGTCAGTTGTTTAATCATTCAGTTGGCCCTCCCTTCAGTGCTGTACGATAGTTAGTTACTTACATAGAAAGGTGACTATCTGATCTAATTACGGAGTCTCAAACCTAATTATGGAGTCAAATATGATTCCATAATCTACTCTTAATATCTCTGTGTTGAGAAGACAGATAGACACATGTGTAATGTGCGTGCTTACATGCATCCATAATTATGGATATGCTCGGGCTCTCATTTATTTCTGTCTCTTTATCTTGAAGGAGAAGCTTGCAGCCTCATCTGGCTGTGAAAGATCTTCAGGTTATTTTGTCTTTTCACCACCAGTGGGGCTTTTCCTGCTTCTCTTTGCTGGGCTTGGGCATGCCGAGGCACAGCCATCAGTCAGCATTACCCAGTCATGCTGACAGAGGTGCAAAGGGCTGGTAACACTTATATTCAGGGCAATCCAATGGAAATAAGTGATGACTACATTTCTGCTGTTGTTCTGGTAGCTGTTGTTAATCCTTGCTCCTTGTTTTCACGTGGATAGACCACACCTGGGAGAGCTTGTATCCCGTCCCTTCAGAGAAAGCCCTCATATAACCCATGCAAAATCAGAGGCAGAAGTGGAAGGACTGGAACAAAAGCAGTGTTGGGACAACACGGAGAGGAACCATCTTTCTTCTGTGTAATCTCCTGTGCATCTAACTCACCCTGACAATGAACCACGTTCCATAGTTTATAAGTTATTTTGATAGACAATCTGTGGATTACAGGCATTCACATATGGTCATTCCACTTGCAATTATTCTTATCAGTTGAGGATCAGTCAGTTGTATACCCGTATCTATTTTACACATGCCTATATCCAGGTGTATCTTATAGACGGGAATTTTAGCAGTGTGTTTAAAATTGTCATGCAGTACAGAGACTGATTTGCCCAGCACTAGAGATAGAGGCCAAATAATACATGGCAGGAGCACAGAATAGCTGGGGCTGGGAGTGCCTCTGGAGATCATTCAGTCCACCACATTGCTTGGTGCAGGGTCACCCAGGGCAGGATGCTCAGGGCTGTGTCTGGTCAGGATTTGGAGATCACCAGGCCATTGCTGATTCTTTATTAAGAGATGACGTTCATTTGTTTTCATGAAGGGGAAGTCCTTCTGCCTTGTTTCTGTCCTGATTGATGCAAGCTGGGTGAGAGGGAGCGGTTGTATCCTATGGGATCTATAGCGTGGATGGAAAATAGCTGTCACAGTCATTTTTCCAACTCCCTGTCAAAGCTGAGTAGTTCTTTCAGAGTATCATGGCCACAGGAACTAACTAAAGCTGTGGTCCACAGATGTGATAAATCTAGCTCCAGGGCTCTGATTAAATATGCTACTGGTACATGATACTGATCCAGTATAAACTCATTTTCCTGTTCAGATTTGTAAAAAAAAAAAAAATTCAGTGACTTAATTTTATCCCAGCAAACTTTGTATTGCATCGTACTATGTCACTTTATGGCTTTATGGCTCACAAGTTTTACCCATCCTCTGGAACTGCCTTTAAATTGACATGAAGAAAGGCTTAACCCTCACCTTGTGTGCTCTGGTCCGTTCGATAGAAGTGTGATCAGCTGTCTGTCTCTAATCTGCATCAAACTTGTGCTGCTGGTGATCTGGCAGTGCATGGACCGCAACCACAACTACACTTGAAATTCCTAGTTTTTTTGTAAAGTGATAATAAAATAATTTCGAGCTTTTTTTTTTTTTTTTTCTTTTGTGTGTTTGTAATGTGGGTTAACTGAGTTCAGTGCAGCTTGCTGCATGCCAGGCTGTTGGGTTTTTATGTCCCATGATGGATTCTGAAGTTTCTCTGACACTTCTCATAAAAGCAGGTTTCTGACCAAAACTTTCCCTCGGGTGTAATGTGGGTTGTCCATTGGCCTCTGCCCCAAAGGCAGCTGCGTTTTGGTGGTGGCATACGTAATTGAGGAAGCGACCCAGGAGTCTTTGGAGTGAAAGGAGATATCTCATAATTAAATATTGCTGTATAGTCTCCAGTGCTTTGTGGTGAATGGTTTTAAAAAAGATGTGAGTGTAAAGAGGCTTCCAGGATTTCTGATATTTTGCAGAGATTAGGGATTTAACTGTATGTCACATGAGAGAATGCGAGATCCAAAGGCAACATGGCAGATATGGGGTTCGAGGATATGTGGGCTCCACTTCACATTCACTCGAGCCTCAGTTTCCCCTCTCTTGTAGCTATTCAACAGAATTTTTAAATCTTTTTTTTTTTTTTTTATCTTAAGGCATTTTGGACTCTATGGATGAAAAGAAAGCAGTCTCATTAGCTACAGTCATAGTTGGGTTTCGTGTACTATGGGACTTGGGCAACATTTCTTAAGATTGCTCCAAGCTCTCTGCTGGTGCTCAAGCAGACCAAAGCAGCAACACAAATGCTGGGCAGCTGAACCTGGCTTGCTTGTATTTGTTTAACCAGCATTTCCTCATTACTAATGCGGTTGCTCCTGTGCTTAGGGCAAAAGCCATGCCAAGCGTTATACCCACTTTCCCTTCACTGAGAATCCCAAATGGGTGGATTTCTCCCCCTCTGCTGTGGGCTCTCGCCTCGCTTTCTGCAAATTTTGAGTTTAATCACTTTATAGCCCTGGCATCTGGCACAAGTAGTCACCTGAGGCAGGAGAAGGGAGCATATTCACAACCCTTAACAGGAGGCCTCTAGTATGACCCAAAGGGAGGTCTTCTACCTTTGCCTTTGCCTTTGCCTCCAGAAGTGTCTTTGAGGTGCCCAGAGAAGCTGATAAGAAACATGTGAGCAGCCCTAGCAAGGCTGAGCAGGCAGGCATTTGATTATTTCTCAGTACTTATCAGAGGAAGCGTGAATGTCTCCCTAATTAAGAGCTAATGCCAAGTTGTGTGAAATTTGTTGTCATTCACCTGTGAATTATCCTCCTCAAATTTAACTTTGACTGCAGGAAGCCTGCTAGTGGTAACACTTTCCTCTGGGAGCTTAATTCGGATGGTAAAATGCCTCTGTTGTTGCTTATCAAACGGGACTTTTGCTGGTGAGTGTTGTAGGCCTGGAAGGGCAGTTTAGGTGAGCACTTAAAGTCTAGGCAGGCCCTGTCTCTTGGGTGTTTAAAACAGAGCTAGAGGTCTCCTGGAAAATCCGCTTCCTCTTTAGATTCCCAGATCTGCATGTTGCCAGCTAAGGCAGAAGAGCTACTGGAGAAGTGTTCATCGCCCTCCCTTCAGCATTTCCAGAAGAGGTTACGCCTTCAGAAGCCTGAAGTGAGGTTTCCTAATTAGTCAAAGCCGAGGTAGCCTGCCCAAACAAGAAAGACGAGTATAATGTCCCTGCACCCAAGTCATTTAACTGTTAACCCCGGAGGAGAGTAAGGAGATACCTAAAACAATGACCCAGTTAATTCCGCATGGAGTTTGAGTGCGGGGTGATTTGTTGCTACCTGCGGGTCTGATGATATCATCATCTGCAGGCTTTCAGCAGAGTAGGAGACCAGTATTTTTAAAAGTGGGATTTTAAGGTGGATTTGGCATGGACCAAGCTGCCACTGGTATAATGCAATGACTTTATTCATCAATTTCTTGTTTCTGCTGACCTGGAGGCACAAGGCCAAGCAGGGATGAGTGTTGGGCATCATGACCCATAGCTTGGGTCCAAGACCCACAACCAGACTTTGGAGCAGGAGCTTGGCTTTTTATTCACCCTCCACAAAACATTTCCCCATGATTCAAAACCTGAAACACCCTTCCCAGCTCTGAGCCATGAGTTTTATTTCATCTCCTGCTCAACGTAGGCTCCTAGGTGGGTTGGTTCATTACAGCGGTGGCTGTGGTCCCTTCCCTGCGCCCTTGGTGGCTGCGGACTCATCCTGCTGCCCTGATTGCTGAGCTAGATGATGTCTGCCAGAAGCCTGCTCTATTTTTTACCAGCAGCAAGAGAGGTTAAAAGCCTGTGGGCGGAGGCCAGCACAGAGTGCCCATTGTACATGCATGCATACCAGAGCTGTAACTCCCTGGAATGCTGCACTGCCAAGCTTTTACCACCTTATGTTTGTGTTGCAGCCCAGGAGTGTGTGTACATTGCATCCCTCCCCAAGGAGATTAACAATGGAAAATGTTGTGTTTTTTTTCTTTTTTTTTTTTTTATTGGACTGGTTGGAAGAGGAAGGTAAGCCTCCCATCACCTCCATAGGCACAAAGAAGAGGCAAGGTGCAAGGTTGGTCAATGAGGTGGAGCAGCTCCTTGCAACTGGGTGGCTTTAATGTACTAATTGCGTTAGTAATTAGTGACTACCACATGGTAAACACTGGGGTTCAAAACTATGTAAGGGCATTAACTAACCCACCCTACAATGGGTTTGAATGAGGTAAGTATGCTTGGTTCACAAGTGGTGAAAGGAAGAGACTTGCTGACCACAGTGTGAGTCAAGGCACGCGTGCAGGAGACCTTGGGTCTGTTAGTTTTTTAGGATCACTGTAAATGAGATGGGTGGCAGCAGCTCTGGGAAATAAGATGTAAGCATAAGTGTTTCTATGGTGTATTTCTATCTACTGTGAGCTACAAAAACCACCTCTAAGGCCAGATGGCAGTTCAGGCACCATGGTAGTTCTTCCTTTTCTCTTTGTTTTTTTTTTGTTTTTTTTGTTTTTGTTTTGTTGTTTGTTTGGTTGGGGTTTTTTTGTTTTGTTTTGTTTTGCGTTTTTTCTGCTTGGGCTATCTGCTTATGCTGTTTATGGGAACTTTATTTGAATGTGTGTCTGCTGAGACCTGGGTGGAGGTCATTCAATGATTTCAGGGAGCTCTAGGATGGTTAGGACTTTCCGTTAGTAACCGTATGTGCCAGGGTCAGATAAGTGACTCATGGCCATACTTCAGTGGAAATATGGATATATGAGTGATAAAAGGTGCTTGTTAATACTTCATTTTGAATTTTAAACTCATGCAAGGTATTTTTAAAAAGCAGAAAGAAGCCAGTGGTACAAAGGCATGTGGTTTTCCTGGGTGAGCTATGCCTTAGAGTAGTCCTCACTGACAATGCTGTTATGATTTGGTGATAGGTAGCAAGATCCTTTTTGTTTCTCCTTTACGGTTTACTGCTACTAAGAATGACCTGGGAAACCCCAGGCTGTGCTCAGATCTTGCTTGCAGTTGGTTGAGGGCTGGGGTTTGGTAGCGTAGTAGAGTTCATCTAGCAGGGAGCTACTGTTTAAAGAGTAGGTTTGCAGCCCCAGCACCTACTCCTGGCAGTTTCCTTCTGCATATGCCAGAAGTGATACTCCTCTGACCCACCAGGGAGCTGTTTCTGCTAAAGCAGAAAAAAATATCTTAGTTTTTCTCTGAGATACTTTTCTGCTAATTTTGTGGCTTAAACTGGCTTGCCATGATGGGCAGTGGGGGGGATGGCTGTAAGGAGGATTTTAGGAAAGATGTATGAAAACACTCAACACCTTTAAAATCATCCTGTGTGTATTTTTTTTTTAACTCAATATTTGGAATTTGGCTTAGCCTTTCTATGTCATGGGTGATACAACTTTTGCCTCAGTTAAACATTCACAGCTTCTCCCATTAACTTGGGCCAACATTTGTAAGGCAATGAACATGAGTGTTTCCATCTCAAAGGGTTCAATCTGTGATATTTTAAAGAAAGCCCACGTTTGAAAGGGTGAGAGCACAGTCATTGCTTCAGTAGGCCCAATCCTTTGCCACAGAGCAGTGGTACCCAAGGGCATGAGGAACTCTGGAAAACATTGAGTTTGGTTTTCCTGCATCGCCCTCAATACTCAGGTCCCTGACATGCCCTGTAAGAGACTCAGATGGATCCTCCTGCACTTCCAGCATCCCAGGGAGTGTCTTGGACTGCAGGTAGTGTGTGCCTGGCCCAGCGCACTGAATAATTAATCCATAGCAGAGTCCCCTCCAGAATAGTTGGCAGCCAAGGACATCTCTCTCTTGCCTGGGAAGTGGGGAAATACAGAGTCTGAAACTCTTCAGCCTGATTCATAAGGCAACACTGTGTTTTCTGTGCTCTCATCACTGGGTTGTTGTTTAATCTGAGGCAAGCGTCTGCTTCCCCCCTCTGCACCCCCCCCCGTCTAAAAAACCCTGTGACAGCGAGCACTTTGAAATAACGAGGAAGTTCATGGGTGTGGAGAGCTGCTTACCCCCTCATTTATTTCCCAAGGTGTTTGCATTTATACAACATTTTTGTTGGTTTTCACATATCTATTTTCATCAATTTATTAATACATGTGGCTATAGTTCCTCACTTTGTTATAGATCCAGCCCCCAGAAATGCCGACCCACCACAGTTCCCATTTTGCTTCAAGGAAGGTCCCTGAGATGCTGCAGGGGAAGCCCAAGCGTGCCCCTTTTCAGTCATCTCTACACATTTGAGACGTGTATGCATCCTAACTTCCTTTTTTTCTTCTCCTTTCTTTTGACAGTGGCAGATTTGGTCTCTTCTGAGCTCCTTGCAGCCTCTGGGCGATTGGGACGTTGAATTCGGCGGACAGTTACCATTTATCCCCCGGGATCGTACTTGCCCTTGCTCTTCTCATCGCCTCCTGTGCTCCCCTTCCCTCTGATAAAACTCCAGGGCACTGCGATACTGCTATGGAGCCCAGGGAGACTTTGAGCAGCTCCCGGCAAAGAGGGGGAGAGGCAGACTTTCTGCCAGCCACTGTCACCTCCGCGAAGCCTCCGCCTGCCTCTGGCTGCTCCGGGGAAACGATGCTGCCTGTGACAGGCTCGGGGAAAGGGATCCCGGTGAGTGGCGAGCGGTTGGAGCCCGAGGAAGAGGATGAGCTGGGTTCTGGGAGAGATGTGGATTCCACTTCCAATGCAGACAGTGAGAAATGGGTGGCAGGAGATGGCCTGGAGGAGCAGGAGTTTTCCATCAAGGAGGCTAACTTCACGGAGGGGAGTTTAAAACTAAAGATCCAGACCACCAAGAGAGCTAAGAAGCCCCCAAAGAACTTGGAGAACTATATTTGCCCTCCTGAGATCAAAATCACCATCAAGCAGTCTGGGGAACAGAAGCTTTCCAGAGCTGGGAAAAATAGCAAAGCAACTAAAGAGGAGGACAGATCACACTCCAAAAAGAAGGTAAGTCCTATTCTTTCCCATATTTCCTCTTTTTCCTGAAAGCAGTGGGAGAGGGTAGGATTGAACCTGCTCACACACTTTGTGTCTGAGGTGAGATTTGCAAAGCTCCGCTTGGCCGCAGAGGAGGTGATACAGGGCGGGTATCACCCAGCACCGCCGCGTATGCTGCGGGGATGATCTTGAGCTGTCCTTCAGAAGAACCAATTCGGAGGGGATTGAAAATTCAGCTGTGCCTCCTATATTTTTGTGTGTAATTGAGCTTTAAGATTAATCATTATGTGAGTGAGAAATGAAGGAGCCCACTTCTAAACTGCTTTGTGTCTGAGCGCTAATGCTCGAGCTTTTTGGCAGTTAAAGCTTTTGACTACATTTTTAAAATACAGGTATGTGCACGGTGAACAATTGAATCCATTCCGGTATATCGGGCGAAGGGCTCCATTATTCTTGATTACAACATTGTGCTAGCAACACTGTAGTTATGCGTCAGAAAATACTTCCATTGTAAATCTCATTTTCTTCCAGATGCGTATCATTTTCTTGAAATATCCTTATGGAGAGAAATTTTTTGCTACTTTTAAGTTTGGGTAAAAATCGATCTTTTTTTTTTTTTTTTTAAATTTTTATTTTTTTAGTTTAGTGAAGGAGAGGAAGAGGGAGGGAGAAAGAAAATATTTGTATGAGCTGTTTTCAGGAGCACCCTTTTGTTTTGCCATTGGCTTGATTTTTCAGTAACATACCCTACATTTAAGTCTTTCTTTAAACCAAATTTAGTTCAAATGTTTCAAGCAGCATTGGTGAGGGGAGGAACACCTGGTGATTACTCATGTTATTTTGGGTGTAGTGATGTTTTCTGTCCTACGTGTTAGACAAAGGAGCTTTGGCTGGGTTGAGGCTTCATCATAGTATGAATACTTCACTTTTGCCTCCTTAGCAATCTGTGGGCATCATGATGAGTTCAGACAGGAACCTAGATTTGAGGAAAGATCCATGAGTATCTCCAAAACCTGGACAAATTCATCTGGGATGTAGACATGCACCAGCTTGGTGCATAACTGGGCTTTCCTGCTTATGAAGCTTGGATCCCTTGCTGTGCAGAAGGTCCCCACTTCTCCCATATATTATGCAGGTGATGGATGCTCAAAGGGCTACTTTAAGCCTTGAGGAGGGTAATTGCCAATGACTCTCTCTAGAGACCTTCTCCTTGGCAGACTGACTTAGACCAAAAGTCTGAAGCATCAACATTTCCCATTGACTCAAGGCAGAGCCCAGGGAGATCAACATTGTTCACTCTGAGAGTGCTTCTCTTAGAAGCTGAAACTGAAAGAAAAACCTAAATCAAGGATGTTTTTTATTAGAATCCTGCTAAACGTCATACTGCATGTGCATGGAAAAATATCTCTTTTTTTTTTTAGCATAGTAGAGGTTTGGCCCTATAATAGACAGAGAAGAGATTTTCCCACTTATTGAGAAGGATGAGCTCTCTTCTTAGCACTGAGCAATATCTTATTTCCACTCCCCTTTCCTCCCTGAATACTTGCAGAGGCCTCAGGGCAACTAGCGGTTGTGTGAAACCATGCTTGGTGACAGCAAAGGTATCACAAGCAATCCCTCCATGGCCGTGCAAGGAGAGAAAAAGACTTGCAAACCACTGCCCACTGTGCATGGACCGTGGAGAATATGACTGCTTAGAAATCGGAGCTTTCATTTCTATTTATCGCCGAGTCAGATGGGTGTGAAAGGTATGTTGATTCCTCCATGTGACCATCCAAAAAGGTTAAATAAATAAAGCTAACTATAAGGAAGCTAGGTGTAAAAAAAAAAAAAAAAAAAAAAAAAAAAAACACCGAGAGGAA
>WHYT01017396.1:748968-829577 GCA_009806455.1 Tetrax tetrax | reverse complement strand
CGAGCTGGCTGCCTGCCCGCCCGGCTGCGCCGCGGCTCGGGGCGGGGTTAAGCCTCATTACACGGGATTTAACGTGTCCCGGAGGCCAGGAGGGGACTCCGGCTCCGACAGAGAAAGGGGGAGCGCTACGGCCTGGCAAGCCAGAGAAAAGTCCGGCCACGGGGCGAGGAAAACGGGCCGCGCCCCCGGACTTTCCTCCCGGGCCCGGCCCTGCCCGGGGCGGGAGCGGCAGCGGCAGCGGGAGCGGAGCGGGCATGCCGGCGAGGAGCAGGCCGCGCCGCTGCCCGCCCGGCCGAGGGCCCCGCGCCTCAGCACCGGGCGCCGCCCTGAGGGCAGCCCCTGAGGCGGCCTCCCCCTCCCTCCCTGGCCGGGCGGGCAGCGCCGCGGGGCCCCTCGCCCCAGGCCCGGGCCTCCTTCGCTCCCCTCCCTCCTGCCCTCCGTGCCGCTGCCCGGGGCTGGAGCAGCCCGTGCGAAGGCACCGTACGGAGAGGCTGAATGGTGAAATGGGGTGGTGCGGGCAGAAAGGAAAGGAACCCCGCTGCCCTGCGGAGTGCGGGGGTGACTCGTGTTGGAGAACTTCGCCGGACGTGGAGAAATCGTGGGGAGCGACAGCTCCAAGACTCCGAATACATACAAAGTACATCTTGTGAGAGCGCTGCACCGTATGTTCTCCCTTCTTGTTTAGGTTTCTGCGCTGTTTGAATCCCAGTTGGTAGAAATACCCAGCTGGTGCCGAGGGTAGCACACAGGTACCAGAAGAATGGGAAGGAAGGAAGGAGGAGCTAATGTTAGTTACTTTTTTTTTTTTTTTTTTACGTAAAAATAAACACAGAGCAACCCAGACCTTTACACTGTTCTCCCTTCCCAAAATGTTCACTTGTCAGCTTCAGAAACACTGAATTAAAATGGCACGCTGAGGCAAATACAACTTTTGCTGGCCTGTTTTCCTGGGAACAATTTCATGACAAAAAGCCTTTGTTGGTTTATTTCTTAGGTCTGTGAGAAATTATAGACCTTTGTGACATTGTCATATCTGTATGTGGAGATAGGTGTAGTACATTTATCTCCATGTATACCTGTATGTGTGTATGTGTATATATATATATATATACTTATATAAAGCCATCCCGTTCGCTCAGCTGTGCAAGGACAACAGCTGGTTTGTTGGCGTGACGTTCTTGGCCCTGTTACTGAAAATGTGCTCGTTTCTGCCAAATTAAAAAATACACACCGAGCTAAATGTTTGTATTGTGTACACGGCATAGGTGTACTGCTCATATGACTTCAGATACGGGAACTCAATCTGTTTGCGTGTTGTCTAACACAGAAGAAAGTGCCTTTGAATTTTGTTAACTCGGGCAAGTTAGCATAATTTAACTGAAAACATTTAATGCTATACAGGCCCAGGCTTGGGTGGAGTAGAGAAAAAAAAAAGGCAGGGAAGGGGAGGGAGAAGGAAGTAAAAGGCCACAGCCTCTCTGCAGTGGGATCGCTGGTGTGGCATTTGCTAGAGTTGCCAGGTTGCCATCTGGTCTGCTAAAAAAAATGGCCATCTCCTGAAACACAGACTGTGCATGTGCGGCTCCACGGCGCCTGCGTGACGGCTTGGGTGAGCCTGGGATGTGTCAGAGCTACTGTGCATGTGCAGATTGATGGGAGCTGAGGCACGTGAGCAGGCTGTGGGCTCAGATCAACTGCTAGGTGTGTGGGGAATAACTGTCACACCCCGCAGCAGAAATACGGTCGGTGAAATCGCTGGATTCACTTCTCCACACACGGTTCATCCGGTCCTTCCTTTTAAACGTGGTTTAATACCTTCAGATCACCTGTAAGTGGTTGAGCTTAGGGCTCTGTCTCTTAGGCAAGAGTGGATGTGTGTTGTTAACTTTTTTCTCCATTGTTTTCTATATTAAATAAGCGTAGCTATCACAATATAAAATCTGAGCGGAGGCAGGACAAAGTGAGCTTTGGTGTATAGCATGGGCTAGGACCAGAAGAGCATGGTAAGGGACTTCATGCCTGTTAGTTATACCGCTGTGCCCTGTCTCCTTACGTGTCTGAACAAAGCCGGGCAAGTCTCTTCTGTGAACTGCTGCAGCCACTGCTGTGGCAATCAAAGGTGTGAAGAGCTGTGTAGGACTGAGAGAGACTTGTGAACAGGAACCTGAAGCGGAGATGGAATTGTAGGAAACTGTATTTTCTAGCATTATTTATCACTCAGTGAAGGCAGGGGGACAAGCTAGGAGAAGTTGTGTCACCAATCATAAATCCAGGGTAGGAGAGCTTTGTTGGTTCAGGACATTTCGTAGAATCACAGAATGGTTAGGGTTGGAAGGGACATTTTTACCTGGCCAGTGCTAGCCACCCATTATAAATTACCTCTCTCTGGAAAGGACACATTTTTTACTGCAAAGATGTAATATTAAATTAACAGATCCTCTGCTTTAGTGAATGTTAAGAGATCTTCCAATTCATTGTGAACTAACTCAGGTGAACTGACACACCTGTTGGGTTTTTTTTAAACTTTGAAACTTTCAACTAGCTTTTTACATTCTAACCTTCCTTAAAATAAACATTTCTGTGTTTCTGGAATTGTGTCTGAAATACAACTGAGACCCTTGCAGTACTGATTAAACAAGGCACGCTAATGGTTTTAAGTTGAAAACATCTTAAGTTGTCCCAATGTGTTTGATGTGCTTGATGACAAAGAGTGATACTCTCATAATAGAACAAGTTGAAGATAGGATGCTGTTTTAAATCAGCTAGTTAAGGAAAATTATCCTGTTACAGAAATAATTAAAGGAAAATGACAACTGGCGTATGAATACCATTGTACCATTATACAACTAAAGCAGCATATGTAACAGAAGTATGAGAAAATTATTCCAGATTCTGTCAAATATGGGATCCAGATACTTTTTCTTTTATGACATTAGTTCAGAACTCTGCCAGTTTGATGATCGTTCACTACTCAAAAAGTTTAATTTTTGTTCTCTTCGCACGTGTATTTCCCTTGCAGAAAAGATCACCATGTTATCAAAAAGGCTTTGTTTAGGATACCTCAGCAACATGCTAACATTGTAAATGTTCAGTGTTCTGAACCACTTTGTCTTTAACCTGTGACAAATTGGTAATTGACTGTAGTGAACATCTTACTTCAATATGCTGCTCTGAAAACTGAGGAGATTCTGGTGCTGGTGCACGTCCCATTTGGCTGTCCTTGCTGCAGGAGTAGCAAACTGCAGGAAAAAGGTGCAGTGGGCATTTGAGGGCAGTAACCGCATCAACTGCCCGTGGTAATTTTTCCATCTGCATTCGTATTCACCCAAGTAGTTCAGAAATAGCTGAATAACTGTTTTTTTTTTCAGTATTAAAAAAAACCCTTAAGATAATTTAAAAGAATTCTAGACAAAGCCTAAATCAAGTGTCAAAATTAGGATTACCTCATACAAATACGTGACTCCTCATTTATTTGTACTAAACTTGGCTGAACTAAAAAAAATGTTAGCATATGTCAATTGTCATATGCTAACGAATGCGTCGTAGAAGTCTAGTTTTAAACTTGAAATGTTTGTTTCTTCTTTTCATCAGGTTTGCTTACTTGTCATCTTGTAGATCTGTCTTACTTTCGGCAACAGCACAGCCTGGATAGTGGGTACGACATACCCGTGAGCGATGGTGACTTTCCCAGCAGTTTGGCAAGATGCTTGTTGCTGCAGATGGTGGGGAATAAGCCTCACTTCTCACTCTGAGCAGCATTCCCAGACAGCTGGAGAATTCCAGTTACCCGGTGCTCCGGAGCAATGGGGAGATAGTGTGAACGTCCAGTCCTCCTAAAATCCATCTCACAGCTCTCTGGAGGCAGCGCAGTTCACAGGCTGTGAGGACAAACACTTCATTCTAGTTCTTCTTTTCTCACCTGCTCCCCACCGTGAGATACCTTGATTTCTATTCTACAATATTCTATATTCTCCCCACACAAACTGACCTAGCATTTGGGTGCACGTGGGCTAATACAGTCTAGGCTCCCCGCCCCCTGCCTGCTTTAACTTGATGAGTTTAGTGTGTGTTAAAGGCAGCCTTGCCCACGCTGTGATATACGTGCTCACCTCACACCTTTACACCCCAGCCTCGCCAAAGCCTAAGGCCTTTTCATCATATTAAGCTACTTTGACTGGGCTAATGTGACTGAGAAACACACCTTTTTTATCCATTAAGACAGGGCCAAAAATGTTAAGTGCTCAAGATGCAAGCCCCTAGGGCTTGTCTATATATCAAGTTATTACACGCGGAGGCTTTTATCTTCATAAGAAAATGTTCTTTTTGTGCACGCCAAAGTGTGAATTTAAAACCAGTGGTTATAGTATAACCCTCCTGCAGACTCATTCATTCTGGCATCTTCTGACCTTTTTTTTCAGATTAACTTCTTTAATTCATTTAAATTAAATCCAAAAAGGTACTCATATCAGAGTGAGTTTGTCCAATGAGGAATTACTCTTGTCTGACTCTGGTAGTAATATTAATAATGCCTTCCTATGTGGAGAAGCTTTGTCTATTAGGAATGTTAATTTTGCACATGTTTGCACTTAATAAGAGCATCACTTGTTTACATTTGAATCTTGCTATTTGGACAAGTGGTAGCTGATGCACTGTACTCAAGTTCATTAAGTTATTCCATACCAAGGCCATGATCCTGGGGATGCTAAATTAGGCAGGTAAGTAACTAAATGCATAAATAGTTTAACTGAAGACAACTACCTCCTGAATAAAGTTTGTTCTGTATTTAAGCATTTGCAGAAGTGCTTAAATTCTTCCGAAACTTGCAATTTGTATAATTTGTTCTTACAAGGGCTGTGCTATGTTATGTTGTATTTTGTTAGCATCCATGTGAAGTCACATGAACCATCCACAAATTACTTAGGAACTTCAGTTCTATTCTTTGTAACCTGTCTAAGTTGCAATTCCAGTCTTGTTAACAACTGTATGAAACTGTAATTTAATAAACTTTAATCTTCTGAGTTTTAGTTTTGACATATGTGTGGTGGCGGGCAGCAGAAAAGTAATCTTTTATGACGTATTATTAGTTGTGTGATTTTTTTTTTTAAATCCAAACAGGTAGAATGCTAATAGTTTGAGTAAAATGAAATTAGCACCTGCAACCAGTACGTGCTAAATGCTGGCTGTACTGCAGATACACGCACGCCGGGATAAAACCCACAGCCAGCAGCAGGCACGCGGGGCAGTAGCTGGCCCCTCCGTGTGCACCTCTGGGGAACGGCAGTAGACCGGTGAGAAGTTAGGACTTTATCATGCAGAAAGTTAAATAAATGTCTGAGCAGTGTTTGCTGTTTGCAGGAGTGGTGCTTTACACTCGGATTACTTAACAGAAATGGTACAAACCTGGCCGTGAAACAGGGAAAGGATTTGTTTGTGTGCATTCAATGCTATATTTTTTTGAGTAGGACTGTGTTTTTATTCTGTGTTTTGTTCTTGGTTCCTTATATGAGATCTTGAGTGCTATGACAATAGGAATTTACATACTACTAGTAGAAATAACCTTGTCATATATTGCCAGTTTTGCAAGGAAATAATCTGTGTCCCAGATGGGATGGCCTCCCTTTTAATGGAGCTGTAATGCTATGGGAGAGGCAGGTGCCTTGGGTTGTAATCAGGTAAACACAAGGAGCCCAGTCCTGTTTCCAGGTGTTTACTTCAATAAAACTACGCGTCTGAGTAAGAAGGGCAGAATTTGGCCTTTGGTTTTTGAAGTTTTGAAGACAATTAATGGAGACCTGTCACCTACGTGAGGTCCAGCCAGAATACAGGCCTTTACTTCTTTAATAACTAATGGTTTAAAGCAATTAGTTACGTGCACATATGGAAACAATAGTAGAGCCTCCACGGTCAAGACTACTGAGATCCTGAATTACATATATAATAAAGGCTGTGCATGTGTTTTCTGGCTGAGAACAATGTTATATTTCAGCCTCAAGGAAAATTTTTCTCCAAGTCATAGCCCCTCAACAAAAACACACTTTTTAATGAAAGTCCTGACACCACCTTAATTACAGTGCAGCAAACATTACCATCGTAATCCCATTTCATCCTTAGGCAAGGAGAGCATCCCTGGGGACCTGGCTGCCTTTCTTTGCTGGTGACCAGTTTTGCAGAAATGGCCTTTTCCCCAGTGCATTTTTTAAATTTAACCTCTACTGCGCCGCCCTGGGGAGCTGCTCATCTCCCCACGCTCCTTGCAGCCCTCCTGGCACTGCCTGCAGCCCTGGGCCTGGAGGATTAAACGGCACCGGGGATGCCCAGCCTGCAGCCAGCTCTTCAGCATCCCCACAGCCCCTCCGCCTGTCTCCCACGGGAGTCTGGCAGGAACCAAAACTTCATGTTCCGCCCCTTTGTACCACAGAAGTTTCACCCTGACTCTTTCCAGCTGGCTGCTTTGTACGTGCCGGTGCCCAGAGACAATCCCCTTTTTTGCTGACCTGCCACCCTTCAGAAAAGTCCTTGCTTTGGATCCAGTAATGCCGAGGGGAGCGGCTCTCCCGGTGGCAGTGCTGATGCAGGTGGGTGAGGAGAGAGCTGTTTGATAAAACCGTCTGTGGGCACGCTGGAGCAGCCTGCCGTGTGCCCAGCAGTGATGTGTTCATTTGAAGCAGCCTTGCAGTGTCTCCAGGCTTTTGCAGTGTTTGGATGGGTGAGTAAAATGTGATTAGTTTCTCACTGCCATGTTGATTCAGTGAGTAGATTTTGTGTGTGGACAGGACAAATTTGCAAAGCTGTTTGAAGCTGGGATCTTTTCCTACCAGAAGTATGAGGAGGTATATATGTACATATATAAACACAAGGGTATACTTGTGGTTCTTACATTTTTTTTTTCTCCTGCCTTCTTAAATTGGAGTAATAAATCTGTGTGATCAAAAGAGCTAGAATAATCAATCTCTCCTTACATAATTGATCTGAAAATCCTAATTAAGGCTGGACAAAAATTAAACATAAGGTTTCTTGTTCTCTCTGCAACATTGTCAAGTTGTGTAGTCTTCTATTACAGATCTCCTACAATTCTTATGTACAATCAATCATGCAGCTGAGATACTTTTCCTAAAACCAAGCAAAAGCCCTGTATCTGCTGGAAGGACATCTCTGTTGTGCTATTCCCTTCTATTTAGGTTCTCATATGGTGTTAATCACCATGGTATCTTACAGCTTTGTAAAAATATAGTGCACCATATGTGATAAATCATTAATATTAAGAATGAAGATGCTGGATAAAAATATTCTTCACAAGTCTAAAGTGGACAATGTGCAGTAATGGGCATACGCAGAGAAGCAGCCTGAGTAAAAGGGGCACGTGTATGAATACAAGAGATGGGGTCAAAATAATTCCCGAGGTGATAATACTGCATCCACTCACTCTGTGTGAGTGAGAGTGGCATACTCAGTCCTTTCTTCCCTAACCTGTGCTGCAGCACTCCAAAGCAGAGAGACTGTGTGCAAGCCACGTCCTGTTCCCTACTTTGCACTGCAGAAGAGTGCCCACCTTGGAGCGTTCAAGTTCATCAGTCAAAAGACGAGAATTTGCCAATAAACGCACTTTTTTAATTGCACACATAATTACAATCCAAACATAAAGCAAAATGAGGGACTCTACTTCCATTGGAAAGAAGGCACTAGAGTGGTCATAAGTTATCCTCCCCAGCTGGTAATCTCAGTTACTTATTTTCTCATGTTTTTCATTTCCCAGTCAGTTTCAGCCAGATCTGTTTTCTATTTATACTGTAAGTGTCAACACATAAGTAATTTTCTTTGTTGTATCCCTCGCTACTAAATTCTTTTTCTTGATGGAATAGCAAAAGTAATTATATTTATAAATGGAATGCCTGTTTTGCCTAAGTACCACATATAATTCCCTTCTCTAAGAGGGATTTTTATAATTCCTCCAAAAATGCCTTGGCAAGGATCAACCCACCAGTTGGTCATGGGGATCCAGCCTTTAGGGACAGAACTCAGGATTCTGATCCCGTCGGCCAACACGCAGGAGGGCACCACAGAAAAAAATGCTCCAGTTTGTTTGAGAGAATGGTGCTGATGTTAAATATGTGCAGTTATTAAGCACCCCAGAAAGCGAATTCACTGAGAGTTGCTTCCCACCTGTGGATTTCATTATTCAGCACAGAATTATTTTGGCAACTGGAGCATTCTTCATTGTGGATGGCTGTGGGAAGATATTAATCCTGCTCTTCAAGTGAGATATACTTGCTGATCTAATAGACCTCTTCCACCTCTACTGTATCATATTGTGAAAGGAAATCAAAGAAATCCCAAGTGAAAGGATGGGTAATCTCAAGTCCTTCTTATCCCCTTTCTACCTCCTTTTCAGCTGCTTTCTACAGAGAAGTTCAGATGTCCCTTGCTCAATAGGAGCAGAGCAGAGGGAGATCTGTTGCAAGCTCTGCATTGAGGGAAGTTCAGTTTTTCGTCTCGGGGCATTCCTTGAGAAAATCTCAATCAGAATCATTGCATGGGGATGGTGGATCGCAGCCACCAACAGTTCACAGCTTGCTCGCTGGATGAAACAGTGACAGGCCTCCTGGACGTGATCTTTGTAACAGGAGGAGAAAATCATCATTTTCTTACTGGGTGGTGTTATCTATCTATGCATGCGTATTCTTTTCTTTTCCTATAGTTTCCCTAGTATTTACTTTGATTAAAGGTTATTCTAGGGTACCTACAAAGTAGTGAGACATTCTGTTCCTACAGATATGGCAAGCTTGAGGAAGGTTGGAGCATTGGAGCATTCAAAACCTCTGTCCCGTGTGGTTTGGGAACTGCAAATGTAGGAGTCTGTATGGAAGAGATGTGGCCGATGTAAGACAAAGAGTCTCTTGGCCTTGGAGAAAAGCTTACCTAAACCTCTAGAGTCTCACAGGGTTTGATAAAGGACTCTGCAGCGTGGTTAGCTTTTCCAGGGGTACCGGTTCCTCAGCTGCTGGAGCTTCCACTACCCAGTTTTCACCGAAACTGTAGCATGATTAGCGGAAGCAAGTACATACTGCTCCTGAAGGTCAGCAGCTCCCAGTCCGGTATCTTTAACATGTATGAATTTAAACTAACAGGAAAGTTTAGCAGTCACATCAGTGACTACGCAGCTAGCACACGTTAGCGTCTGCTGTCTCTGCAGGAAGGGGTTCTCCCCTAGAAAGGCAGGGATGTCCCATCTTCGGCCGCTGCAGTGGAATCCATAGGGGCAGGGAGCACGAGTCCCAGGAGCGCCCGCGCTGCTGCGGCCTAATCTATGCAGAGGCTCTTTGGACAAGCTAACTCTCGTGCCTCTAGCAGTGTCGTTCCGGCAGTGGCAGCTACAGAATCGGTTGGATGGATGGGTGGTTAGCCCCGGCACCCTGGGGCTCTGTTGCTGTCCTCTCAGTACGTCTGACCTAGCCCCTGTAAAGCTCTGGCCACAGGAGCTGCAGCCTCTGAGGTACAGAGGAACCCACATCCATGGCCCACTTCACTGGACGTTTAATCAGAGGCCTCACCATTTCAGACTTCAGTCTTTCCTTTTCCCTCTGTACTCTTATTAAGGGTTCATGTTAATTTAAAATTTAACTTTATGAGCAGTTTTCCTTTATCTCAATATACACAGTATAAATTTGGTCTGTTCCCTCACTTTTTGAATTCAGCTGGTTTGACTGATCTAACATTACTGATGTACCGGTATAACTTAGCTTGTCTGAAAAGGAGGAAATAGAAATCTTAGATGCCTATGGAGTTTTATTGCCCTAGATTTTTTGATTGCTATTTATTTAAAAAAAAAGAAGGCAGAACTCCAACTTTAGATTCTCAGGAATGCCTATGTTCTGTCACTGTAGCTAATTCTTTGAGCCAAGTCATTGTGGTTACCCAATCTTGTTTTCTGTCTCTGTGGTAAGATTTTAAATCCAGAAGGCTAACCTCAATGCTCCCTCAAGAAAGCATGCAGAGATGACAATGCATTTCCTTCTTTGACCTCTGTAGTCGAGTTTTATAGAAAGATAGAATCTATCAAATTAGGCCGAATGCCACATCACCTGCATGAGAATGAAAGGGTCAAACCCTGTTCCTGTAGCAATATGTGGAATAAAAATGTACTGAAACATATTTTTAAAACTGATTTATCTTTAAAAATTGTTTCTCTACTAAATTCAGAGTATGAACTATACAATTCTCTCGTGCTTGTAAGTTAAACATGGTTATGTATCACATCAGAGCAAACGAGTTTATTTGGATTTCTGAATTCTGCCTTTAGTACTGCAAGATTGGGCATATATGCTTGTCTTGAATTTAATTTCCTGAGTCTGTAATGTTGGGGGGGGATAATAATATTATTCTGATTTCTTTACATAGGTCTGGCTTAGCATCATTTCTTTGGGGAAAATTTGTTGTTCAGTTTACACTTCTGATACAGGGAGGGCAGGCCGAAGGTTTCCTGCCCTCCATTAACTTCTGCCTTCCTCGCCTTTCTTAGTGCTGATAGCAGTTCAGAGTGGAGAGCTACAGCTTCATGCGAGCAGAGCAAATACTGGCTGAAAGGGTGGGTAAAAATGCACCTTAGAGGGGGAGCCTGGAGCCCAGGCTCAGTGATGCAGCATGAGAAACAAGTCTGCTGCTGCTGGGACAGCGCTGGGCTGGATCGCTTCTGCTGGGGCAAGGGCGACGTTGCAGACCCTCAGCACCTCCTCTCGGTTCTCACAGAGGTTGTATCTCTCCTTCCAATTAGCAGCATAATCATCCATGAGCATGAACTCAAGGACTCAGTCCCACCCAAAGGGGACTGGAGCCTGTTTAATGTATGGAAGATGTATAATATCAGCATTTTGTCATATAAAAAACTTTGGCTTTTCACCACGAAATTCACTTGCATGCTCTGCTTGTACCACTAGCGCTGAGCACAGCAACTGATGCAAACTGGCCATTTGGACCAGGCTTAACTCCTACTTTAAATCACAGGGTTAGCATGATAGACAAGGAACATTCATTGTGCTGGAGCTGGGTCCTAACCGGCCGCTGTGCAGCCCTGGCGCTTTTCAGATCAGTGACAGATCAGAACAATGACAGCAGGTGGGTGACCAAGAAACCTACCAACGACAACCTTTGCGTGTAGTTGAATGGACTGGTGAAGACACAACTCCCTCTAACTGGAGGATTTCAGACACTTTGGAAACTAATAGTAGAGGGCCAGCTGGCCACTTTGTCACCACCGCCACTTTGGCATTACTTAAGACTGACCTGAATTCTTGATCTGACCAGTCCATTGATCTGTAATGATAGTGATCTGTTAATTACTTGGCTTAATTACAGCTAATTTATTCTAGTGAAAGGTTTAACTATATGTAGATTTTTAAGTTTCCATGTTATTCTTCAATGAGATCATTTTGAGGCATAAAATATACAAGAAGAAATGCCTTGTAACCACTCGTTTCACAAATAACGTGGAGCTTTACTGGAAAATTCCCAGTAACTATTCTTCACTCAGGCAGTAAATATCATAGCCACGCGAAACATCCTGTATTCTTCACACACACAATGGGGGACTGGAATCCCTCTCAATACCATTTCAACCATGCACTTACGACCTGCACTTCCATAATACCTCTTTGCTGTGATATTAGCACTGGGCGCACCATACACCTACCTTTTCATGTTATCTCTGATAGGAAGGTGCAGTTAGTAAATGGCATCAGATATTAATGCAGAAGTGACCTTTCAATGTCATGCACAGATACACGAAGAAAGAACTGCCACTGAAAACTTCTGATTAAAGATAAAAGTAGACAGCCTGTAAAAACATCGAGATAAAAAGTAAATCTGTTGGCCCTGAGTTTCCCCTGCTATCCCACCTCCTACTCTAAAGTGATGTTGTCAGCACTCATGATTTTATCACAAGTCTTGTGATGTTTGATGTTTCCCTTACACTCCAGCTACTAGAGTTGTGTAATGAGGTTAGAAACTCAGCTTTCCTCTTTCTTTAAATTAAAGTCAGTTTCTAGTCCTAATGGTTAGAGTATAAAGCTTGCAAATATGACTCAGGTGCACCCTAACGGCTCAAAAACCAGAAAGCAAAGTAAAAGAGCTCCACATTCATCATTTTACAGACAGACTTATGATTTTGAGGGTCAAACTGTAGTTCTTGAACATTTGGAGCTGGCAATAGTGGCTTGAAAAAAAAATGCCTGAACAAAGTACCACAATATGTTGCATTTCCAGGGAAGCACAGTAGTCATTATACGAACAGTGATAATTCTCTTTTCAGGCATGCACATTTCCCAGTTTACTTTGGTATGCAGCATCTCAAGGTTCAGCCCAGCTGACTGGGCTGGAGAGGACCGTACTGATGGTACCATACGGCTTGATGTTGGAGGGCTCGTACTGCATGCTTGTACTAACATAGAGCAAAAGTTTTGCAGTGTTCCTTTGTCCCCTGGCACGTCTGTGCTGAACGCTTGTAAAACCAGGAATGTTCTGACCTCCAGTCTCAGAAGGTGATCTGCCTTTCATGAAGGTCCAGCAAGAAACTAGGAATACCGCACACCTGCCAATCCAGCAACAAAGGGGCAAACCAACCAAGAAAGGCAAATATGTAAATACAATACCATTGAAAATGGTTGGGTTGACTTAAGGAGCCCAAAATGTACCACATGCAGGCTTCGCTGTACAGACCAAAAATACTCAGCTGTTGGTTTTGAAAAACCAAGCTCCCAACAGCAACAACTCAGATTTGAAGGAATTACAATATTTAAATGGAGTTCCAAATGATCAAAGACTTAACAGTGTATCACTGAAAATATGATTTATACCTAGAACTGGAGAGGTATCCAAAGCAGTGAGCGGAGCTGGAGTGTTGTATGGGCGCATTGGTCAAAGACCACGGACTGGTGGTCCGAAAGGTCCCTCTCTTCTTGCCCTAAGTTATTGTGTAATCCATTCTGGAGATGACAGATAATTGTGGGAAAGTCTAATTGCAAAGAAGAGGTGGAAGTTTCTGAGACCCAACTTCTACCTGAGTAAACAGAATACATAGAGATGTTATGTTTCGCAAATATAAACAGACATGGCAAAGTAAAATTTGATAGTATTTTCAAATAAGTAGTATTTGAAACTGAGCTAGAGGAGCTCAATTGATCCTACACTGACTCTGTTATTAATTTTGACCTTGAATTCAGCAGTAATTTCCATGTCGTAATTTCCATGAGGCTGTCACATTGCTTCTAAATGGCTTTCCCTGTAGAAAGCTGAAGAATCTTGATCACTTTGCTGAGCATTTCAAAGGGCACATGCATTTTTGTACATCGTGACCCAGTTTATTTAAGACTATGGAGTTATTTTTTTAATCTCTATATTAAAGCACTGTGGAAAATCAATGTCTTGTGAGAGGTATATTCTTCAGCCTGAGGAACTTCTACATAACTTGGAAAGGGAAATTGAAAATTCATCTCCAGGATATGCAAAACATTGGAAGGGTCTACATTTTTCTTACACGAGTTTCTGGGAAGAGGAACTGTGCTTTCTCTTCATGCTCCCCCTATTTCTTCATAATCTTTTCCACCTTCTTTTTAGCTCTATTATCTGTAATTACTTTCAAATATACCCAAATCATCGTCCCTGTATTGAAATGAGTCATCTCTTCTTCTCAGCTATGCAAGCCTCTGCTGCTGTGATACCAAAGTCCAGTGTATTTCTAAAATCTGAAATGATTAAGGTTTAGAGTATTGTCCCACCTGTATTGTTCCTGCTTCCACTGCAGTCTGTGGCAGGACAATTTAATGATAGTTGTGATTGTTTTCTAAATAATGGAAAGTGTATAAATTCCTTGTGGTACAGATCTGTGTAGATAAAGCTGCATCCAAGCCATTGATTTGACTTTGAAACTCCACAACATACGAATTAAATGCTAGAATTGCCATCCTGTGAGCCTGTCTCCTTTTCTGCCTCAATAAGCATTAATTATTGTGGGCCCAACACTCTGTTCTGCCCTTTTCTTCTTTTTCTTCCTCCCCGCTCCCCACAGTCACTCCCAATGGCTGGGGAGTCTTTCCCAGTGAAGGAATCCAGTTCATCTCCCAATAAAGGGCCATCAGCCAACACATTCTGGGCCTAAATTAATCTCATAAATATTCGTACAGGCTTAAATAAATGCAGTCCCTCAGTTAATGTACTAGACTTCAGTAGAATTACATGGGGAATTAATTTTCCTCTGTCTGTAGTCTGAAAAACAATAAAGTAGGGAAATGCTTAGCATCTATGGCTTAGCTTTCCAAACTGGTTGAAAGACTGGTTCTCACATGTTGCCCATGAATATAGACTGTAGCAAAATACTCCTGATGTGCGCGTCCTTTCTGCACTAACACATACCGTATTGGCCTTACTGATAAAGACAAAAGCGCCTCTGGTTGGCAACTCCGTTGAAAGTCAGCCTGTAGCTATATGGTTACTTGTTACATGTAATGGCATGTATATGTATGTGTACGTAATTTCTGCTACATGCAATGACTATTTTTGTATGTTTATCTCTTTGGATAACAACAACAGTTACATTTAGGTATCCCTTTATGAAGAATTTGAATTTTTTTCTTCCATTCATTCATCTCCTATCCATTCTGTCTCGTGTTATACACTGTTCTCTTTCTTCCTCCCCCTTGCCCTGTGCCTTTTCCTTCCCAGAGGAAACATCCTTCTTTTTCCCGTTCATTGCCCTTGGAGGTTCTCTCATATAGTTCATCATTCTCTCTCTCAGTTCCTCCACTCATCCCAACATCTTGGGCAGGAGGGAATGAAGCAATGGTTTCTGAAAGAGCAAACCATTCTCTAGAGTAGTGTTTCAGTCTCTAGAGGGACACTACACATCATTATCTTTCTCTGTTAATGGAGAAGCAGAAAATGTGTGAAGTCCGTTGATAACATAGTAAATGTGTAGGTGAAAGTCCTTTTGCCACAAGAGGTATCATAAATATAACGTACCTGCAGGAATTTGATCTGAGCAAAGTCTTCCTTGACTCTTAGTATTCTTATTCCATATCTATGGATAGCTGATGCCTGTAGGAACATGCTGGAAGTCCAGATCTGTGCATTAATGAATGGGTTTTAATGTTTAAGATGCAGGAAAATATTTTTTTTTTTTCTTCCAGAATGTAATCATTTGCATGCTGATTGTTACGCTAAAACTGCATCTGTCCAAGAGTCTTTTGCTGACTCTTCGTGGATCAGTTAGGTCTATTCTGACAGTGAAAAGTGTTGGAACTGTAGCATTACCATTTCAAATTGTTTTCTAACTGCTCTCTGAAAATAGAAGAAAAATATGAATACAATAGTCAGGATCCCTTACAAAATCTTCCTAGAGGAGTCCAAGGATACTCACCATTGGTCTCAATGGAGCTTTCACACATCCTTGAAAGGAATTCATTAAGCTGGAAAAGCTGGCTAGGAACCAGTCTTCCTATAATGTCTTCCATAATTTGCTTCAAGGGACACATTTATAGTCGCTCAGCCTTTTTTATAGATCTTGTGCAAGATGAAGGGCTGGGTCACAATTGCAAGACTTTAATGAATAGACGTTTGTTGCATGCCCCAACCCAAATAATTTTTTAAGCATCTCAGCACAGTGCAGTCTGTTCAGTATGGACTTTCCCAAGGATGTGCAACAGGATAATAGCTGCAGCCTCTGGAATCACGATACGGTGACCATTTTTGTTCCAGGTGCTTCTTCTTCCATGCTGACCCCTTCAGATGCAGAAAAAAAAAACGTCCACCCACTGCAGTTTCTACTTTTGATTTTTTTCAAGGACTCAAAGATTTCAGCTATTTCTTTTTATTCGTATTAGCTTCTCTACAGGCTTGTATAGAGACAGATTACAATAGAAAGGCTCCTCCAATGAACAAAACATCACTGAAACTTTGAATATCTACCAGACACAGCCAGATCTCAGGATAACATACCGCTTTTCAAAATAGTCCTAATATCTTCTTCATGAAGTCTATTTGATTTATGAGTTGTCTGTTATTCACATTCCACCAAATGCTGCTACTGGATTATAATGGTTAGGGAGAAAGGGAACAACAACAACAAAAAAGATGGGGTTTGGATGTGAAGCTCACAGGAGTTTTAGAATGGGGAAGCAGATTTGGCTTCTGACCTTTGATTACCAAATACAAATTCAGTCAGAAACTTTTTGTCTGATGGTAGCCCAAATTAAGAACTAGCTCCCTTTCCAATTCTCCTCTTCTTCCGAGAAAACTGGGCACACTGGCAGAGGGTTTTTTTGCTGGACGTTTTCCACCTGGTCACAGTCATTGGAAGTTACGTCGTAGCATGGTAAGCCAAGGCGCTATTGCGCAAAGAAACACCGAATGCCTTTACATATTGCAACAGAAACAGCCTTGAGTCACCGCATTGATATACAAAGGATCAGATAGTAAACTTTTTATTAGCAACCAGGGATTTCTTTTGAAAACGATGCTTTTTCTTTGACATCCCTACATATGGGCTGAAGTATGCTGGTACAGTTCTCTTTCTATCAAAATAGGATATAATGTGTGACTGTTCTAGAAAAGTGTGAGCTTTTTTAACAGATTTATAATTTTTTAATGTCAGATCACCACAAAGCTTTCAAGCAATAGCTGCTGGCCAAAATTACATCAGGAAAGTGCACGCTATGCTCCATTTCCCTCAAGGAAGGGGAGGTAAACATGGGCAATCTGGACTGGGAGGGCCAGAGCAGAGGTAAGGAGGGGGCCAGCTCCCCAGCATCTTGGCTTTTACTGTGCTTTTCCTAGGGTCTGTGCTGGATTGATCCGTGGTGGTTTCAAGGAAGGATAACGGGGCCTTTCCTGAAATTATCAGAGCCCTTTGCTGTCATGCCTGCATCCATATTTAAGTTAAAAGTATCTGCTGTTCAAGAGAGGTGGCTGGTCCTCAGGTTTCCCGGGCAGGCCTGTTAGGCTCTGCGCAGACAGACAAAAGCTTTTTCTGCCCAAGCCTTCTCAGCAGGCGTGTTAGCTTGGGCACGGCACCGTGCTCATACGGCTCTGCGGCTCCTAGGCAGGGGCTGGCACCCGTCTGCTTAGCTTGGAGCACAGGCCGGGTGAGCTCGCATCCGTCCGCACCTGTCTGTGCTGAGTGAAACATCAGGGTGGAAAAAGAAATGGGAGAAAACCCTAAACGAGTGCCTCTGAATCCACCTTGCGTTAGCGGCTGGAGTGCCTGAAGTCGGGGGGATGCTGGGGTGCAGCCACACGCGTGGCAGGAGCTGCCAGGCTGGATCTTGGCTCTCCAGGAGAGAGCCAGGCTCTGGAGCCTGCTTGTTCCGCGGTGCGGCAGGAACAACAGCTCTGGGTGAGTTTCTGCAGGCGGCTCATACACCCATTTCTACCCCAAATGGCAATATATTGTATTCTGCTGAATACCAGCTACTCCAAGGAACTGTTGCATCCTGAAAGAGAGATGGAGACAGCATCCATAAAGTTGGAAACAGTATTTATGGTGAACTAACACTGCTGACAGACATACCTGGTCCATAGGGCTGCTGGATGCTGTTCCTTCAGTCTGCAGGGAAAAACAATGCGCTGTAAAGCTCAGTGGCACTTTGAAATACCTGTAAAATCTGCACAGCACAACCTGAAACTGTTATTACTCTGTTAGTCATAGTGATACTGATTGCCACAGTCACCTTATAAAGGGGAAGTTGGGTTAAGGCACTGAGCTCAGGAAAAAAAGACCACCTAATTTGGGTCCCTATCAGCCATTGCAAAAGCTGAAATTACGGGACTGGCTCCAGCAGGACTAGCCAGGTCACCTAGGTTAGACATTTAGGCTTCATATGCAGAGAGTGAGTCAAAAACCAATCTGCTTTCCTAGGTGAAGGAAGAGTTGGTGGGATGTAGCCGGTGCCAAATGCTATTATGCACTTGCTCCCTTCCCTTACCCTCCTGAAGCCCCAGCCCCATGTCTCAGGGCTGCCCAGGGAACTGCTCTCCTTTGGGCTCTTGGCCATGCAGGAACCTCTGCTGTTGGGTGCCAAACTGAGCCAAATTCACCTTTTGGTAAGGAAGAACCAGTGGCACGAGGCTGAGCAGAGCCTACCGTGCACTCACTGAGCGTGTGTCCAAATTGCTATGAAAAAGGTGGGGAGAGGTTTCACCTTCATCACTGTGTTTCTGTTAGCATTTGTTGGCGTCTTCCGAGTATGCCCATCTCATGATCTTTCAAGTGATTTCTAGGCTTTGGCCTCATTCTAGGTTGCAGAAGAGCTGAGGTGGGAGACCAAGCAGGCTTTCAGGCCGAGCAGAAGGGCTCCCTGAGGATTAGGCGATGCTGGTGGTTAGGCAGCGCTCCCTTTGGCACCTCTGCAAAGAAGGTGCCTAAATTCTGCCTAAATCCAGAGGTTAAGGAGTATGGATTACACTCTGAGCACCTTTCTGAAAAAGCAGTCGATGCATAAATTGCTTCTCCTGCCCATAGGCAGGCTGCATTGTTTGGATCGGCGGCAGAAGGAAGCGGGGTCAGGTGTTTCTGTTGTGCTCGGTGAAACGCTACCTGCGTGCCCCAGGAGCTGGCCGGGATATCTGAGGTCACCGAGTTCAGCCCTTCACTACTGCAGACAAACATGATGTAATCCCTTTCATTACACGAGCAAACTTCCATTCTAAAAGTAGTTCGTTCTGCTTTTTTTCTGTTTTTTTTTTCCCTCTGCTTGTTTTGCTCTCCTCTCCTCCTGCAGTAAAATTATGCCCAAGCTTACTCTGGATTTTTGAGCCTGTGCTTATTCCAGGCTAGTTTTACATATTATACTCTTATGTCTAGCCCTTGTCTCCATGTTTTTTGTATTTCTGGTGAGTGGAAATGGAAGACTAAATCCCCAAGAAAAGAGTTCAATATCACTGTATTTGTGCACATGAAATACTCAGCCCGCTAGTGCTTGATTAGACAATTTTGAGAGCCAGGCAAGTGATAATTACATTGGTCACAATACATTTAACTGAACATCTGAAGTAGCCATTAAAAAGAGAACCTTTCCAGAATAAGAACTTTTATTTCATTAAACAATTTATAATTCAGTCATATGGTTCTTGAAGATCCTTATAGCTAAATTATAAAGTACCTTATTTCACTTAGTGTCACTTTACATTTTACTAGTTGGAAGACCTGCAAAGCATTTCACAAGACAGAGATAAGTCCCCTGGAACCTTCCAGTTGCATCTGAAATACTTGGGCTCCTTTGTTCTCCCTCAGTCTTAGCATATTCCAGCTACCGGCGATGTCCCAGTCAGCCAGAGCCCCCACCAGCAATCTGGCATCTTTTTTGCTCTTCGTCTCTGTCACGTCAGACTTGAGGCACGATTTGAAGCCAGTTTTGTAATGGAGGTAGAGCAGGAAAGCATAGGCTTGGGAGAAAAATGATGAGGGTAGAAAACCGTTTGCTAACTGTGTGCAGGTGACTGTGGTTAAAGGGAGGTGTGAACATTTGCTGGCTTGCCTAGCACAACAGAACACTTTGAGCGGCCTTCCCTGGTGATACATTTGAGGCAATTTTATTTTGAATTTCTTTCCAAGTAAAATCTTAAACTTATTTTTTGATCAGTTTAACACATTGGTCCCTGGGACATTCTTGCTCAAGGCCTGTGAGACTGCTTCTTCTTCCTGGCCATCCTCAAAGCTCGGCTCTCCCCCATCGGCTATAAAATGTAAAACCTTGGGTAGGTGTAATCAGCAATACGTATATCGATTCAGTTATACAGACCTGATTGGAATTTGTATATATGCATCATCAGCGCTCCATGGATTGATTCACAATAACCCAAAGCCAATTTGAATTTATATATATGCATAATCAGCATTGCACGTATTGATTCACAGTAATACAAAATGGATTTGCAAATCTGTACGAACTCCTGAATCGCACGAGCCGATGTCTCGACTCGTCATTTGTGTGGAGCAGTCACCTCTGTAGGCCAAGTCTATAAGCAGCTACATAGGTACATCCAGATCCTGGGTGCACCAACAGCCTCTGCAAAACCTCGTCCCCCCTCCAAGGGTTCGGCTGCTGGTCCTCCAGGCCAGCTCGGATGCGGCGTGGCTGCAACCTGGGAGCTGCTGGGAAAGGAGCTGTATGAGATGAACTGGGAGAAGCCCCGTCGGGGGTTGACCACCTTGCTCAAAGCTGCCTTTGCTCCATCCTTCGCCCTTGGTCCTTGCCTGAGCGATGCTGTAGCTACGTCTGAGCCTGGCCGCATCCCTTACTGACCCTCCTTCCTGGCTCCTCACGTTCAGGATTAGCAGTACTGGGCCCTGTTCCTGAGCAGGCACCTGAGCGTTGCGGTCATGTATCTTTCTATAAATTATTACTTCACTTCATCACTCGCAGCCTCTTTTCATCACCTCTTTTCCTTCAGACTGATGACTGTTTTGGGATGGAAGGCTTTTTTCCTCTCTAGCTGGACTGAGGCCACTGAACAGAGTGAGCAGCAGGAGGTACTGAAAGAGAGATACTGTTAGCGCTGTTTCCACATACCCAAAGACCGATCTTTATGCAGCTGAGACTACAAGGGATATCCCTTAAAATAAAGGCCAGCTTATTACCCATCTTCTCCAACTCCTGTGGAACTAAATATCCTGAAGTTGAGAGGAGCTGCTGCACAAAGCGTCTTTATAGCTCTCAGTGTGCCTTCTTTGCTGGCTCCAGCTGCCCCTACGCTCTGTTTTTCCTCAGTCTTTTCTTCAATATTTTTTCCAGTTGACTTAGTTATTACAGTACATGGACCAGACTGAGGAAAATACACTGAAGGTTGGAGCTGGCAGAGCAGGGAGAGCTGCAAGGGAAGTGCTTTTGCCATCCTATGACATCATCTGCGCGTTAATTGGTCGCGTTTTCGCGGATGGGAGGCACTGGCCGGCGTCCTTGGGCTTACTTCCGTGACATAGAACAGAGACAGTGCCTGTCTCCTGCCAGCCTCTTTCATTGCCAGCCTTCTGGCAAAGCTGAGGACATTTATAAAAACAGTACAGTACTTTATTTAGCCTCTAGTGAGAAAAAGTCACTTCACAGCTCCAGTTTAGGCACAAGGCACTAACAAGCAGATTAAAAAAAAAGAAAAATCCCTTACATAAAAACATTTCAAATGAATACATGAAAGTTGATTTGTATTCCAGATGACCTCGCGAATCAGGAGATTGATCCGTGCCTTTTATCTCCAGAGAAATGGATTCAAATCCTGATTAGCCCATAGAAGAAATTCCATTTAATGGTCTAATTCTGGTGGGCTGAAAAGCTGTTCCCTGCCTAGAACCACCATCTATTATGGCATGATTGGCAGTCTGTGTTCAAGACAGAACAAGAACTTCACCTCATCTCTACTCCTATTACTTCATCCTGCTGTCAGCTCGCACTACCTAACCCTCCGCTTCCAAAGAGCCTGAGAAAAAAGAGAGGGTTTGCAGCAGGAACGGAGTCATCAGCGCTGTGCCCGGGCAGAGCAGGCGGTTAATGGGGGCTACGGTGGTGCCAGGAGGAGAATGGTGAGGTGGCAGAGGGGAGCCTGAGAAAACATGAAGGAAACCACTGGAGGAAAGTTTCAATGGAAGGAGATGGGAAGCAGGCAAGAAGGGGGAAAACAGGGAATGAGGATGGACAGGGAAAGGATGCATGGATAAGCAAAGGGTGGGATGCAGCTATACCCAGAGCTGAAGGCAATAAACCAAAACAAATAAAACTCCATCTAAATGGCAGAAAGGAATGTCAGGTGTGGGAGGGAGTCCCTCAGGGTCACTTCATTGAATGCTCTCACTGTCTCTGGTGGTCCTGGTTGGTATAAAAATGCCCTTAGCCCTCAGCTTGTGCTGAGGACTGTGACAAAAGTATCTTAGCATTGCTGTTTTCCCAAGTCTTCATTCCGCAGAGCATGAAACGCTCTGTTCTGCAGAGGAGCAGAGGATTCGCGAGACTGATCAGCAGCCAGCTCCAGTCTCCATCATATATACCTTTGCAGAAGCCGTGGATTAACAAAATAGATGCTCATCTCCAGTCTAATCAGTACAGTATTTCTGAGATGTTTGATTTTATTTCTTCTACCAGCGTGAGAAGCTTGTGCGGTGTCCTGCTAGGTGTTCTCTATGGGCAGAGTAAGTGGAGGAAAGCCACAGAAATTTGTACACCAGGAAGCCGTACGGCCCCGTTCTGTGCAGTGCTGTGAGCAGACACAAAACATTGTCACCCTAAGGCGGCCGCAGAAGTGTTTGGAGACCTGTAGGTGATGGCATTGAAGGCTTTGCTGTCACACTAGGAGGGCATTTCCACCAGGCCTCACTGTTCTCTTCGTCCTTTTCATAACCACCTTGGTGTGAGAACAGTGAATGTGCTTACCAAATACCACTGTTCAGGGTGGTCGTCCTAGGGACAACAAATCTGAATTTAGAATGGCATTGATCATGGAGAAAAATGTTATAAAATCAGCCTGAACTACTGCACTTTGGGAGGAGGAAAGCAAGAAGGGGCCTTCCCAGCTGGGCAGCAGCACAGGGAGGGCCTGGGGGTGCCGAGTGGCCCAGAGGCTGAATATAAGGAAGAGATCGGACGTCGTTTTTTGGCTGAGTTATTCCAGCAGCAACAGCCGCTGTCCATAACCCTGTTGCTCATCATCTCCTCTCACCTGAGGTTTTGACTTCTTCACACCTCAGCCTTACCTGGGTCCGTTAAACGGATGATTAGAGAAGCCCTGGTATTTGAATTACCGACTCCAGCCTGGGTCCTTTACCCAGATTGTGTCGGGGAACGCTGGTGATGCTGGCTGACCTGGGAGGGGGAGAGCCTGCAGCTGAGGGGTGGTGATAAGCAGCTGGAGTGAGTGAAAAGAAATAAACTTTTCACCCAGCTCAGCTGCAGGCAGAACAGGATGTGTGGCTGCAACTTAGGACATAGGAGATAATTATTCTACTCCGCTTGGCACCGGCAAGGCCTCAGCTGGAATACAGGGTCCAGTTTTGAGCACTGCGCTGTAAGAAAAATGTGGTCAAACTGGAGAGAGTCCAGGAAAGAGGCACTAGAAATATCAGAGGCATAGAAGGAAGAACCTAGGAGGAAATGTTGAAAGGATTGTTTGTTTAGTCTGGGAACAGCAGTCTAAAGAAGAGACATGATAAAAATCTCACAATATGTTAAAGTTTATTGTAAGGAGGGTAGTGATAAATCTTTCCCCGTGGCAACTGGGGGATAGGGAAGGAAGGAACCAGCTTCATTTGCAGCTAATAAAATTTAGATTTGACATTAGGAAAAACTCTTTAGATAAGAAGGTGATGAAGGAAAGCTAGCGAGGGAGTGCATGGATCTTGTTAAAATTCATAATAAAGGTGGCTTGTTTTAATAATGAGCGTTGAAAGAATAAAGATGCTTCTTGCTTAAATAACTATTTTGGGCTAGTGCCTGGGACTGGATTTCCACACGTCGACAGTACAGCCATGTGGATGCACTTGCAAGAAATCGCTCCTGGACTGCAGGCTTCAGGGCGTACCCCCTTTTTCATGATCAGCGTGTACGAAACCCAGCATCTCGCGAGTGATCTCTTATTGTGGGGTCTCTGCGTATTGCTGCAATACAAATAAGCTGTCACGTAACACAAGGATTTGTATAAAATGTTACAAATACAGGAATAACCTTTTTCTTATTATTTCATTTCTGGCTCCGCTGTATTTTTTTCCTTGCAGGTTCATATCCTGTATCTCTAATGCCTTCTCTGTAGATTTGCTGCCTGTGCATGGCTAGAGATATATCCACTGATTGCTGTTAATTCTTTGAGTGTTTTTATATTATACGGCATATGTCCGGTGAAAGTTCTGTCGCGTGGTTTTAGCAATACGTGCTGGTCCTCCAGTGACACTACTGGAAACAGAAAATTGCACCGTCGTGTTTCCATCCCAGAAAGTTCTCAGGCTGTGAATTGGGTTTTCTTCCACAGCCAAGAATCAAAGAACCTCTTAATATTTTCGGAAATTCAATCTAATGTATTGGCAAACTTAGAAAAGAAGCGGGAGGTTGGCCTAAAGGCTGGATGTGGAGGTAGGAAGTCGGCACGTGAAGGTCCCGCACTGGGTCTTTGGACTTGCCCATGACCTGGCAGAGGACACAATTTATGGCTCTGGCCAGTCAAGATTTTTTTCATGAAACTTATGACAGAATATGGATTTCTCTCATGAAATAAAATATGCCAGGGAATATATTTGCTACAGAATGCACTTTCTAATCTTAACCTGTTTGGATTTTAAGTGTAACTTCAGGTAGGAGTGTTTTGGATTTTCTCTGCTTGGTTTTAGTTTAGTTGCAAAACCTGTCAGAGGTGGTTTTTTTTATTTAAATTCCAGATATATGTGCTTAACATTCATTCTACCTTGAGATAATTCATCTATAAGTGAACGCTAATCAAGAAACCTGAAGTCATGGCTACTGTGGGATACTTCTACTATTTGGAAGATGAGTAATATTAAGCCTAAATCCCATTTAAAGAGTATATTCCTTGGAGTACTAGAGCAGTACAAATCAGCAAAACAAAATAGCCAGTTAAACTGGGTTTATAGCTGCTTTGCTTTCCACAAAAGCACAGAGCACCCACGGGGTATTCATTACTATATTAATTAATTATTTTTTTTTACAGTTCTTTGCAGAAGATAAGTGTCTACAGCATCTGCTGCAAAGAACCAAGAAGTGGTCAGTCATGTCTATGAAAATAAGCTGGGAAAGGAAATGATATCTCGTTAACCTCCTCTGCACATTTGCTGGGTGACAGAACTTCTGGAGGTGGTTCAAGCCCACAGCTCCATGGTGAGCCTTCTAGCCCCTACCTCTTGGTTGCTCTGGAGGGGATGAGGATAACCGCGTGCTCCCTGGTCTTCCTGCTAGAGCTGCGGCAACGTGAAAGGTTTCCTGGGATAGAAAGAGAAGACAGGAAAGGAGTGGAGGGAGGAGAGGGGGAACTCATCTGCCCTGATTTAGATATTGAACAACTGGTCTTCAAAGACTCTGTTAAATCACCCCAAGTCCATATACAGTCAGTGGAGAGGGAAAGGAACTCAAGAGAGATATTAGTCTCCTTTCAGGACAGGAAATGCCTGTTTCTCTGCTGCCTGTATGAGACATCTAGGTGTCAGGCTACTTGATATGTGAAGTTAACTGAGATGACCTTGCATGGCCTATTGGTTATAACACCTTCCTGGGAGGAGAAAGCCTGAGCTGTGGCCTCTGCTGCAGGAACTTCTGATAGAGTTTGTGCAAATTACAGGTCATACAGACAAGAGCAATAATGAATGCAGTCTCCTTCCTTCCTCCTGCCCAGGAGAGCACATTATCACAGGGTGTGAGGAGGAAGGTGGGAGATGGGTGTTTGAATGTCCTCTAACAGGAGAAGGAACTCGGTCCATGTGCTGCTTCATGGAGAGTGCTCTTAGCATTAGACAACCGCCTAAGAGTGGGAACCACCTCCTCTTACAGTCCCTGCTTTGCCTGCGAGGCAGTAGCGACTACCATTGCCTTTTGTAAGGAGGAAGACTACCATGGACATCTTGCCGTAACCCAGAAGCCCTGACAGACCGGTTGCTTTAGGGGGTTTAGGCTGCAGAGCAATTTCGGAGGTCCAAATGGGCTTGGAAGTGAGCTGGGTGCCAAACTTTTCATGCTTGTCAGGCCTGAGGCTCCACCTAGGCAGGAACTTGAAATGTCAAAGTTAAAAAGATGCCTCTTCACCCATCCATACCTGACATCTAGGCAAAGCAAACCTGACACGTCTCTCAGAAGGGTATCAAACCGAGCTCTTGCTGGCCTTGCCCTGGGTTTCTGAGAGCCCCTGGACAGCCCATGGTGGATCACAGGTACGAGGCACCAGCTGAAGGGCACTGGGTGACGGCTGCTCCAGGGCACTGCCGTTTTTCCAAAGCCTTGCTGCACACCGCGGTGAAAGCCTTGCAGGCAGAAGGCTGTGCTGTGGGCTGGTGGGAGGGAGAGTGGGAGGAGGAACGCCACAACACATTACAGTCAGAGAAGAGAAAAGGATTCTGCATCAAGGATGATGTCACTTTTGACATGTCCTGTATATCACAATCCAGTACAGGGAGCTAACGCTGTGCCGTGCCATGCTAGCAGTGCTTGCTCTAGACAGCTGTTGTTAAATGACATTACCGTCTTGTTGGAGGTTCTCCAATTTCATGTCCGCCGTGTCTTGATGGGGCAACTCCTTAGATACTGCGTGCTGCACGGCACCGCGCCGGAGCTGCGTGCTGCACGTGTGTGCTCCCAGACAGTGGCAAGGGAAGCCACTCTTATCTCCTACTTCAGCTCTTTGCAGGAGGGAGGCTTACGGACAAGCCCTTCACCCTGCGGCAGACCAGCACCCATTAGGAACTGGTTTGCATTTAATTGCACCTCAGGAATAGGACTCCTCATCGTTTGGGAAGCAAAATCCTTTGGCACTGTAACCAGACCAAGCCCATCTTTGCTGCCTTTATAGCCCCTGATGGCTTTTCCACATTTCACAGGGGACCGGGCTCTCCAAGGCTTTTTACAAACTTGACCAACTTCCTGGTGGGGTTTGTTTTCCCACTCCCATTTTGCTTATTCCAAATGAACTCTACACCTTGATTTTTTTTTTCTTTTTATTTATTTTTTTTTTTTTTCCCACAGAGAAATGGGTAAGTGAAAGTGCATCACGTGTAACGTCTGGGAACAGCGCGGAGGCAGCCAGGCAGGGGTTTGGCACCTCGCGCGGGAATGAGCGCATGCAGGTAGAATGTTATCCCGCTGCTCCTGCTGAGCGCTCGGCGCTTCGCTCTCTGCTGAATCCCGAAGTCGAGCGAAAAGCAGCTGGTTAAGGTGGAATTTGAAAATCAGTCATAAGATAAACAGGTTGCAACATTAAGTACTCTCCAAGGGAAAAGCAGTGTGTAGCATATGTTCTTACTTTGGAAGATATTTAAAAAAAAAAGAAAAAACTGTAATGGACCCTTTACTGGCGTATGCTAGTGGAGCTGTTAATTAATTAAATAACTATATGTGAATGGCATCCATTGGGAAAGAGCCTCACAGCTTCCAGATGCCAGTTATTGGCCCCATTACGGGCCTAAACCTATTACAGTAAATCATTACACGCTCCAAGATGAACTGGCACATGCTTGCTGTGAGGAAGGATGGAGCTATTCTCACTTGTGCCATTTTGTGCCAGTTTTTATCTGGTGAGATTAATTAGTACTTCTAGAAGTGCAAGTCAGAGCTATAAAATATTAAAGGCTATTCCATCGGTCGAGCAGAGAAATGCTTAAGCAGGGCTTTTAAAACTTTTGGATGTTGACGGACAGATAGGAGTTGGAAGAGATAAGGAGCAACATCTGATTTTGATTTTTTCTTTAAAAAAAAAAAGGTCAGATTTATAACTAGCAGGACTGCATGAAGTCTCCTTTGTGTGCTGTGGGAATACTCAGAGGAGGACATTAAAGTTGATCACTGAAGTTCAGGTGCCAGGTAAGCAAACAGTTTCTCAGGCCAAAACCCATCATTTAAGGCAGTTATTCCAAATACAAAATCAAGCAGAAAGTATTAAATAACCTTTTAGCCTGGATACCCTGCCAGGAGGGGAACATTTCCTGACGTTGGATGGCAGCCTAGAATCTATGATCTGGCCTAGAAATGACTTTTTTTTTTTTCTCTTTTAATGAATAAGCTATAAATTTTCACCCCAAATGACCACTATGGACCTTTCTGTCTTTTTAGGCTGCGAGAGATAAAACCACTGAGTCACCTACATCATCGTTGCCCAGACAGACCGTCCTTTGAAACCCTTCTCGCCTGCTCTGTCTGTTTTGAGCCCAAAAGCTGAAGAGGCACTCCAGGGACTGTTTATGCAGTTTACCCAATAATTAGTTCTTAGAGACATTAATTCACGGGTAGACACTTCCTCTGAGAAATTATTCCACAGCTGAAAGTCCTCCCGCGGCTGGACCAGGCAGGCTGAGCACACGGGCTGGAGATTTTGCAGTCCATCCGCCGGAGCTCGGGAGGAGCAGCACCGAGGGGGCATCCGCCACCGTCCTGTCACTCTGAGCCCCGGTCTGGACCACGCACAAACTCTCTTGCCTGAGCACAGTGGGTTGAGTGGGGCCAAGGGTCTACAAGGAGCCGCAGCGGTGCCTTTGCTGATGCTGATAACCAGCGATAGCCCTCCCCCGCAGCCCCGCCGGGGCACACCGAGAGATGCCGTGGCTGATAGACCTCTGCTGCTTACCACAACAACCTGTTTGCCTAGAAGGACAGATGAGATCTCCCACGGCTCAGTGGGAAAGCGTCCTGGATGGCTCCAGCATGGAAAACCTCCTGTATGCTCCTGGGATATGTACCAGGGGGTGGCAGAGGGGCTGCAAGTGAAATGCAGCTCTGCTGCTCGGACACTTGCATCCAGGTGAGGCCAATGGCTTGGAGGACAACATCCCTTTCCTACACCATGGTGTATGAAACACAGCGTAGACCGCATGTCCAACAACTGTTCACCATAGGTAGAAAAATTAGATCTTTCTTGGTTGTGAGGAGTCCCAAGAGAACTGACATCTCAGGAAAACCAACTTCATCTCGCTGCTTCTCCTAAAGCGAAGGTAGGGCCACAGTCAGAAACCACATTCACAGGAATGCTACTGGGAAGTGTGACTTACTGTATGAGAAATGCATGAGTAAGAGTTTGCTGACTAACCCCTAGTTAAAGGAAATAAATTGATTTATTATACGAGCATGACAAATTGAGGCACTGGTCTTGCAAGTTGGGCTGTGTGAGCAGATCCGTGTGTCCACGTGGCTCTGATAGGGCCCAGTAAGGCTAAGAACTGGGTGTTGTAGTTGCCAAACCAGCAATAGAGCTGGCATGATAGCAAAAGGTTGGAAAGTTTGTTTATTTTTTTTGACGTGCCTGAGATTTGGGTGGGAGCCATAGGACCTATGGCACCTAAACTGAAGCACAAGGGTAGACGGCTGCTTTGTCAGCAAGGCAGCTTTCCCCAGTGTGTGTACTGGTAAGAAAGCTCTGCCTTTTCTGGTTTTAAATGGAAACAAATTGCTTTTAGGACCTTGGATCTGAGAAGGGGAGTGTCACCATGTGTCCAACACAAACAAAAAAGTGAACTGAGCCAAGAGCAGCCCAGTGCTTGTCTCCCATTCCCTGGCTGTAACCACAAGAGACTCCTCTTGGCTTGTGTGAGTGGGAAGGAATGCAATCACTGAGAAAAAAAATGTTGTTTCTACTTGATAGTTTAATGTTTTGTAGGCAGCAGTTATGCTTTTCTACTGAGTGTACTTTTCTACTCTACGGAGTCTTAGACTGGCTCATCTTTGCAATAGAGAAAATGGAACTGAGATAGGAAAAATGCAGCTATGTTTTTTTTTTCTGTGACACAGATGATTATGTTTTGTTGGGTTTTTTTTCTGAGGGGAACATTGATACCCAAAAGACTAGTGTAGTGTTAAGCCATCAACATGCTGACTGATGTGTTTGATGGGAAAGGGCTACAAGTGTCCAGGGCATGAAGAGTGTAGGGGACTGGCAAGAGAAGATGTTTAGATCGTGGATTTTGATCCAGAACAAGGTGGAAGTGAGTGCAAGTCATCACAGTCTGGTGCCGGGACACTGGCCTCTGCGCAGCGAGCCTGTGGGTACCACTACAGGCCTCCGAATCGCAAGGTGGGGTAACAGCGACTGTCAGCACGCCTTCCTTCTCCAGTCATCGTTAAGTGGCCCCGTGCGTGCACGCGCTTTCCTAGCCACCACAATAATTTTTTCATGCCCCATGTTCTGAGTATTTTGGGAAAGAAGTAGGAAAAAGGACGCCAGCCAGCCATGATGATTGCACAGTCAATGGTGGATTTTGACTGAACAGTTGGAAAAATACTGGATTACTGTTAGAAATCTGGTAGAGTTAGGTATGTTCTGGCAGACACAGCTGGAGAAAAGCTTTAGGTACAGATGCAGAGTCCAGTTTGACTCTGTAAAGACGTATGCACACCCTTAACTTGAAAGATATAAATTTTCCCATTGACTTCCCTGGGACTATTCATGCATTAAACATATGCATGAGCCTTTCTAGAAGCAGGGAATATAAATGAGGCTACCAAAAGAGTTAACCAGAAATACTTTCTGTGCAATGCAATAGGAAAATTTACAAGGAGCGTGCACATAGGAGCTCTTAGGAATCGATAAAATCTAGGCCGCATTGTTAAAAGACAAGGCCTTGTTGCTTACGTACAAAGGGCGTTTCCAGCTGCCCCTAGTGCAGACTAGAGTGCAGTTTGCATTCATTACGCTAATTAAACAATTTACTGGAATTTAGCATGTGGCGGATTGGCGGGAGGCAACTTTAACTTGGGTGTACGGCTGAGATCCTTTCATTGTGTTGACCACCCTGAGTCATGCCAGGAGAGCGGCGCGCTCGGCAGTGCATTTCTGTTGGTGGCTTCTGGGAAAGTCAAAGTTAAACAATGCCAGCACGGCCTGATAAAGAGAATTGATAAAAATGAACAAGATCTGCCTTACTTAAGCAGTCTGTTGTGGGCAAGATATCCAGTAACAAGTTATCTTTCCAGGAGTAGCTTCTCCAGACTAAAAAGACTTATTCTATTAGTTATTAGCCTCTATTTTTTTTTAAATAATAACGTGGGAAATATTTCAAATTTTATTGTCTATATCTCTTCTTCACCTTGTTTTATGTTTTCTTGAGAGGTTTATTTTTTAACTTATACTGTAGCCATTGGCATTTAAATTTAGAGGTTGTTCTGGAGTTACCATGACCTATGTTTGTGAATGTTAGTGACACAAACTTCCAGCAAATAAGCAATACTGTGACTTGAGCTAGTGGCTGGAGATGAATATGAACCCAGCCTACAGCACTATCGAACCCATTTTATGGCTAAAGGCCACTTGTTTTTGCAAAGCTGCACTATACTCAACCCTTTAAGACTTGGGTTTGCTAATTCATCTTAAAACAGACCGTTAAGCTTTGCTGTTTCATGGCAGAAGTTTTGGCAAGCTGCATTCTCAACTGTCTTCTATGTTCCCTTTCATGCATTAAAAATGGATATTTGAACAAGGCCATCAGCTGTAAGTCTACAAAAAGGCAGCTCCTCATTCAGGAGTACTTAGGGCTTTTATACAGTTGCATAGGCTTCAGGGGGGTTGGTTCTTTGTGTCAAGACTACACTCTGACCTCTCTTTTCTTCCGTGTTCAAAACCTAATGTCACCCTAGCCAGGATTATCAGGATCTCCTTTTGAGTACCAACACCAGTGAAGGAGCCCTGTGGGGAAACAAGGCAAGTCCAAAATGAGATGAGGCTCCAGTCTGTACTGGTATTTATTTTGGTTTATGGTGAGCTTCTGGCAAGGGGAGATTCACTACTCTGGGCTTTGACACGCTGTTTCAGACAGGGAGGAGATCTGGGATGGGAGACCACAGTGTAAGAAAATGTACTTTGCATTCAGTTTTCATTAAACACACTGGAGCTAAAGAGTTTCTCCATTCCCTTTGAATGTTCTGTTTCCTATCATCATGGCTTTGCAAGATGAGATGCCTTCTGTCCTAGCTGTGTGTTGCTCTCATTTACAAGAATCCTAGAGGCAGCTAAATCTGTGTTTCAGTCTGGGGATGAATTAACATTTTAATTACATCCTACCCCATAATTATACTGAATAGTTTTTGGAAAGAGAGTCTGAAAACCTACCTGCCTCCCAATAATAATGGTTTGGGCTTCAAATAAATGGCAGGACAGCAGTGCTACTGAAATCCTCCAGAGCAGAGATTAGCCAGTCACCAGTTCTATAAATACTGGGAACTCAGCACATTTTCAACCTTTACACTGGTATTCGGTGATTTCTCATCCTAATAGAAAGCACTTGCATTTCTGTTACCTTTCTCTTCCTAGGAGCTAGACCTTGCTCCTGGAGAAAACAGGATATAGGATCAAAAGATCTAGAAAATCAGCCTTGTTGTTCTGTGTCTGCATGTTTCCGTCTTCAGGCTCTAACCCTGCCGTGCTGTGGATGTAAAAGCGCAAATTCAGAAGGAATATGTCAAAGTTTTACTCTTGGCTCTCAGATGCTGCAGAATTCTGTTCTCTTTAGATGCAGTCTGCAGCTCCGCCTGCACTGATTTCGAGTACACCCTCCTACTTCTCCCATTGCCCATGACATCTTTGATCAATCCATGAGCAGAACAACACGGTTGTGTAATGCGCAGTCCAAACTGCAGTACGGCTTCAGTCCAGAAAATAAACCCAGAGACGGTGTCCCTTATTTGCCTTTGGCCTCCCAGATCTCCTGTGGGTAGGATACCACACACACTGTATGACTTACCAGAAAAGGAAGTGTTGGGAAATTTTGTTTCCTGGAAGAGATGTTAGTAGTGGCAATAAAACCCAAACAAACACGAAAAAAAGCCTGTTTTGAATCTCGACACTCTGTTACGCTGCTCTGACCCGTTAACATTCAGTTCATGGCCAATACTGCTAGTGTTGGGTAAAATGTCACTGAAACTGGTAGATACAACCTCTGTCCTTCATTCAAAGCAGCAAAACCCCTTGAGTTTCTTTACAAAACAAAAGTGACTTCAATGCAAAACACAGGCATGAGATCCCACCAGCGCAGAGCCACGTGCAGAGGTAAGGAATTTGATCAGGATGACAGAAAGGGGTTTAGTTGGTGCGTTCTGTATTGTGGAACAGTGGTTCAGAGTCACTGCCACTGCACTTGAGCATCATGCTCTAGAGAGGAGACGAGCCTGCTCTCTCTGTGCCAGGAGGAATGTCCTACCGGGAGCCGTGCCGGACCTCCCACCCACTCCTTTGGTGGTCCGGCACTGGGGTGATTTACTGACATCAGGATGAGTTGATCTCCAACCAGCCAAGATCTGAGAAATGTCAGAAATTCCCATTTCCACCGCTGAGAAAGGCCGATTTGCTACTGCGGTGAGCATGAAGAAAATCTGGCATATTAGGATTTACCTTGTGAGCCCAGGGAGGTCTCACCTACTCCGCTGCCACGGTGGGAGATGAAACCTTTCCTAAGCATCGAGCAGCCAGCAGTGCCTTCGGGAAGCCCCGCAGCGGATCGTGGGCGCTCTCTGGCAGGCACCAGGCAGCCAAGCCTGGCCTGTCTCCTAAATAAAACTGCCGTTTTATTTAACCACACCTGTGGGAGCGAAGGAGAAAGTTCAGCCAGTTGTTATGATGCTTATGGCATCCCACGGGACATTTCCACAAAATCAACAACTGCACTAGCAAATACTTTTGTGCATCTGCTCTGAGGGACGGTGATGTTTAAGTTGTTATCTTCAGCCAGGGACTTGAGGCTTGATACGCTCAGAGTGCTTGTGCAGGCCATGCCAGTCAATGGGAAGGGTTACGTAGCGTCAAGGCGTTAAAATAAAGAGAGTTCAGTCATAGAATCATAGAATGGGTTGGGTCATCTAGTCCAACCCCCCTGCAAGGAGCAGGGACTTCTTTGACTAGATCAGGTTGCTCAGTCGTGACCTTGTAAGTGAAAGCTCCCCACTAAGGGGAAGACTGCTCAGCAGCTGTGGGACAGGGTGGCCTCCCACCAGCTTCCAGCTTGGCAGAAGGGGCTGTGTTCCCTCTCCAGCTGGAAGGAGCTGTGACAGGAGCCTTGAGTGGCAATGTGCTGTTCCCACCAGGACATACTCAGAAGAGTGCGGAGGAGCAGAACAGCAGCTCTGGTGCAATGTCCTCTCCAGCCAGGGTTCCCTCTTCATGGTGGCCACTGGCTGCTCCTGCAACCTCCTGACCATTTTAGACTCTGTCTGCTCTTTCCAGCTAAGCCGTTCCTCACCATTGTGGGCATTTTTCTACAGGTTCTTGAGTCAAACAGAGCCCTTTGCCTGCCAGCTCTTGATGACCATATGGCTTTCCTTTTCCCCATCCTTTAGCAAAGCCTCGAGGAGTTCCCCAAACAGCCTCCCCTCTTCTCTGCCCCTTCCCTGCTCAGTCTGGGCAGCAGTTAACAACACCCAGCTTCTGGGTGGCTTGGCTGTGTGAGTCGATGGCCTTGTTGGATAAGAAATTAATGAGCTCTTATTAGTTATTCAGCTTCGCCACAGACAATTTTTCTAAAATACTTTTCAGAGTTTTGTACCCCAGAGCCTCCTCCCACTTGTGGCATGGCTGTATCCTGCAGACTCTTTCCCAGCTGCCCTTCCACACATTTTGAACCTGGAGCAGAAGAAACCTCCATCATTTCAGAGGTGGCCTGAGGTGCTGGAGGCCAGCTGGGTTGTTCCTCCACTGCACTGCGTTTCACATCAGCGAGGCGGTACGTGATCAGCCTTTGGATTAACTGTGTAGGGACCCTGCTGAGGTCCGCTTAGGAAGTGTCATCACACTGCCCTGCTACAGCCAGGATGTTCGTTGGAGGACATGTCCCATGCTGCTTTTTGAGGAAGGCTAAGGGGAGCCCAGCAAGCGGCACGCAGCTGCTGTTCACTAGACTAACACCTCCTGATGCTGTGCAGCTGGAATGGCACAACTCCCACTGTGCACAGCAGTGGGAAGGTTCTGGCCTTACACAGACCCATTTAGGTACAATTTCTGTACCTAAAATTCCCATTTTATATTCCCTGGGAAGATGCTGGCGCAGCTGAGGCGATTTTATAGCAAGTTGTGGGTCTCTCTGGGGCTAATCTTATTTGTGTCTTGTGAGCGGTGGTGTGCCATGTGGTGCCTTGTTTACTTACTTCTGCGACTGTTTTTTAACAGATCAGAAAAACATTCTGCTAATATTTTGCAAGTCAAAAGCAGCTTCAGAGTTGATAAAACTGCCTGAGATTTTACTGAGCAGAAATCAGCCTGCTTTGACGAGATCTCCACTAACACACACTGATTTTCTAAACCCATTCATTGCGTGGTCCAAATACAGCACAGATTTGTTACATGACTGTGGGATAAGAGCTGAAGTTGTGCACTTCTGTGAAAAAGGATTCTTTGCTGAACCTGGTGAGCACATGGCACAAGAGACCGGGGGTCAGCTGGGGGCTCAGAGATGGTACTGAAATGCTGACTGGGTCCGGAGGATGGGTTTGCAGTTGGAGGTCCGGCCATTCAAAGGCTGTGGACTTGCTATCGCGTTTTCACTGGCCAATGTCATACTGGATACGCAGAGGACCATTAAAAGTTGGAAAGTGTGGCTCAAACCTGCCCCAGCTGACAATGCCCAGCACCACCTACCAATGCACGCAGTATCACTCACGTCCAGTAAAGGCAAATGCAATGATGTTCGCTGATCTCTGCGGCACTGCTGTTCGTATTACAGAGGAGGAGGCTGGGAGTCCTTGGAGATGTTGGGCTGGAGACGGACCTGTCAATGATGGAGTCTGAGCAGAGCTTTTGAGCTACACTTTAGAGATAGTACTGCCCACTGCACCATGGTCGTCTCTCTCAGCAGCATGATAAAGTATGAGAGTGTGCAGGTATTAAAAGTCAAAAATCCTATTCACCCCTTCACAGTATGGACAGTTGGTAAGGGAGACATACAGTCTGTTCCTTGACCTCTGCCAAGCCACCTTCGAGGCCTTCATGGGCCTTGCTTGTCCTCTTTTTGTAGCCAAAAAAAAAATAAATCTTGTTGTCCTTTACTCAAAAACTAAGATTTCTTCTCTTTCATTTCTGCACCCAGGGCTAGGAGGTCTTTAGCACAGACCCAGTTAGACGCATGAGAAACAAGCCTGGCAAATGGTTTAAATTAAAAACTCCATGGGTTGTGCCAACTCCTGCAGTATGAGAGTGCCAAGCTCCAGAACGTGGCTGTTCACCAGCATTTGGCAAGGCGGTGACATCTCGTCACTGCTGTCCTTGAGCACTGAGGCCCACACAGGTACACCAACCAGTTGGTTGGGGCAGGACGCAATGCAGTGTAGGAAAGCAGAGGGAAGACTGCCAACACTTTCCTAAGGAAAGTCACAGCCACGTTTCTTCAAAACCATCTACTCCAGCGTGACATTACTCCTGACTGCAAAAAGAATGAAGCCTCCAAAGCTGTTTACCGGTTACACTGATGTGTCACGTGGGTTCAATCTTTTATAGTCAGGTATCCCAGTCTGCACTGGGATGTAAACTCTCAGCTAAGGGGATAACTGTCCACTTCCAGTAAAGCACGGTCCTGACAGAGAAAGCTGTGAGAGTGCTTTTGGAGCTAAGTGCCGACTGTTGGGAAGGCGCCTAGAGCTGGAGGAAAAAAATCAAACTGTAAGAAAAGGAAGTCTGTTTTTACATTTAATTCCTCCTGGGTCCAGAGGAGCAGGGTTTTATATCTTCATTATAAATAATCTATTCAGCATCTACATAGTGGAATCCATCACCGGTTTCATCCCTTGGTGGGAAGAACCTGCAGGTCAACTATGGCCAGCTTTCTACTTGAAAGCATTACCATGCCAGACATCTTAACCATTCAAGAATCCTTTTGCAGTAGTCCGCGTTATTCACAGCTCAGTGCCACTCCGCTGTCTTCTTTCAGGCACAGGCACGGCCAGACCTCTCATTTCAGAGACTGCTGCAGGGCATCAGAGTTTTCTACCCAGCAGATCACAAAGATGCATCGCACTGATGCTCCCTTCCCCATCTGAAAGCTTTTCTACTTCCAAAAGCTTCCAAGCTCTTCCAGTCTTTCCCCTTCTTTACAAAATGTGCAAGTCTGACTCTACTCTATAGTTGTTGGAAACATTACAACTGTCTGCAGCTTTTACGCAGGTGAGTATTCACGACAACCTCCCACACAAGCTCAAGCTGGGTGGCGTGGCGTGGCTTTCTCCTGAAGTGGGTATCAAGTTTGGCATAAGGCTTGCCGATCGCAATACGATGTTGCCCATTGCCCCAGTATGATATCTGTGTATCGAAAAATACACTTGAATAAAGAGGGTCAAGAGAGAATTATTAGAGCAGCCGCAGAAAATAACTAAAATGTCATCTTCCTCTCCAGGACATAGTCCAAGCCTCACGTCCAGCAGCCATCAGAACGGTATTGCCTCCTGCCTTTGTCCAGTGACAAACGGACAGTGAAAATTCAACTGCAGGTTACGTTTCCACATGAGAACCCTTCTCTTCTGCCACTTGCAAACTCTGTGGAAAAGTAAGTGGCTGGCATCAGTTGTGTAAGAAAAAGGAAACTTGAATTTTATGTGCAAGTAGAAACTTAAACCAAACAAACTGTTATTTATATTTTATTTGCTCTATTAAAAAGTCTAAGAATACAAAAACCTTTTTGCTGAGTATTAAAATGGCATTTTCTTTTCAGGTGTCCATAGAAATACCGATTTATTTAAAAATAAATATAAAACCTGAACAATACCTTCATTTGGTTTTGCTAAAAAGCTCTCTCATTATAAAAAGGTGAACTAGTTCCTCTTTTATTTCAAGCTTACTGCATTAATTCGATGTTGCGTATGAAGCAACAAACAAAAATTGTAAGGAATGTAAAAAGTTCCTATGCTGACAAAAGCCTTAATAATGCAACGCTGAGCTGAAGAACGACGACACTGGCATGAAAAAGATTCTTATTTCTAAGAAACACGTGGATAAATTAAGAGTTTAGGAATACTTGCATTCTATCCTCATCCTTAATGGCACGTGGTGGCACTTATTTCTGCAGGGCCGATTTCCAGCGGCGTACACCTCCTACCCAAAACGCGCTTCCTCCCTGGCAGACTGAGCTCCAGCAGCACCAGTCACTCCAGGTTAGACAGCGGCTGGAGACTGGGCAGTAACTTAGGTCTAGGTGAAAAAGGATAATTTGGATTTAATGTTATATGCTGAGTATTAATGCTATGTTTAATATAATGTTCTGGCTCATGAGGAGAAATTGCATTCTCCACAAACTACAATTTCTACGTGGTTTTAATGGAGAAAACTCTCCATTAAGAAATGGTAAAAACCATTTTGCAATACCCACAGTTCATCAACGTACAAACAAAATTCCCAGGTTCTTAATCACTGCATCTTTCTTAGACTTGTACCCTGAAGGTTCAGTTTTCCAAATGGCATAATTTTGGCAGAGGACAGGGTCAGTGCACTCCCAGATTGCATACTGCCTATCCCTCCTGCAGCCTTACAGGGATACACAGATGCTCGGCATCTCGGAAAGCTAGGTGTGCTATACATCCAAAACAAATGTGCAGAGCATGAATATTATAATTACCAGAGGATTAAAACAAAATCTGCATTCAAAGTAAAAATAAAACTGAGAAATTTCAAAATTTCCTGAGTGCTCTTTTTAATCAATTCAAATTTTGGCTTCATTTCAATTTAGGCATTTACTTTATAGTACAATGCAAAATATAAACTACATTGCGAATAATATAAAAGCTTTTTTTTTCCAGACAGGAATGCCAGAATATTTCCATTGTTTTTTCTCAAAAATATTTTTTAGCAAGTATGATTTTATGAAGCAGTTAATCTTCAGGGGAGCTGGATTCTCTAACAGAAAAGGGGATTGCGCTCTTTTTTGTAATAGAAATTATGTAGTCCTATAATCTTCACATTTAGAAGTTCTGTAGCTCTACTTGAATCTTCAGAGGTTTTTTTACAAAAAAAAGGTAAGTACATCCTTTATCAAAATTACCAGTGGAAGTGTCTGTTCATGTTAAACCATCTAATTTGGGTCCAGTCTAGGCTGAGTGGCTAAGTTATATATTTTTCATGTATTTGGGTACCTACACAAGTTCTGAAATAAAATAAATCCTAGTGTTGATGGAAGATAAAAGCACAAATGAAATTACAATCTATAAAATCATCACCTCTGCGGAGATGTTGAAAAGGCAAAGTTTGCTCATGTCTCACGGTAAAAGAACTGACAGTGTGAAGTAATCAGATAGAAGGTTTAAAATGAGAGGGGAAAAAAGAAAAAAAAGTTTTCCCACAGAAAGAATAATTAAACTGAACTCATTGTGAAAGGACACAATGGAAGCCAAAAGGGTAAGTTAGTTAAAAATGGATCTGATTAATTAATGGAGGAGAGGTCTGATCAAGAGCCATCTAACACTGGTCTGACCACAGGCTCTGGTCAGGAGCTCTCCAAGCCCCATCCTGGGGGAGGCTGTGCCAGTAAAAACTGATTCTTCTCACGTTCCTCCCAAAACCTTTGGTACCGGCTGCTGTTAGAGGCAGGACACTCATCGTCTCTGCAAAAATCCAGCCAAATCACGGAGCTGCCAAATTTTATAAACAACAGTACAGATGTACACTGCTGCCTACAGAGGTCTGGGAACGCACACCGAACCGCACGCAGCTGGGAATCCAGAGACGCGTTCAGCTTGAAAAAACTGGCTTCAGAAGTCAGGAAATTAAAAGGTAAGTGTCTCGCAATCGTTTTTTAAGGCATCTTCCTCAAAAACATACTGTGCTAGATACTTCTTAATATGCATTTTTGTTAATAATCTGTTCAATCTAAACTATAAAGCATGCTGTGCAACATGACTGAACGAATGTTGCTGTGAGAAATATTTTCCCCTTGTTTGAGTAATTTAAATTTGTAAGCTAATGTAAGTTTTTGTATTAAATAATGTACTGCATGCAATTTTCTTTCTTGTAAAGCACTTTGAAGCTTTCAAAGGGCACTCTAGGTTAATAAATAATATGGCATTCTTTGCCAGAACTGTAGGGCATTTCCCATAAGTTCTGAATCTTCTTTGCCAGAACTGCAACATGTTGCATGCCAAATCCTGCACACAAATGTTCCACATGTGGCAAATACATATTGGTAAAGACCAGAGGCATGGCATTCCTGGATTTCTTAAAGAGACTGAGGGGAGGGAAAGAAGTGGGAGGGAATAATGAGGCAGGGCAGAGAAAAAAAAAGAAAAAAGTTATGTCTGTGCATATATGTTAAAAAAAAAAAAAGAAAAGAAAAACCTAACAAAAAAAACCCAACCCCCCACTCCCAAAACAACCCATAACCCACTTTATTTTCAAAGACTAAACTGTTTGCTGCATGCAGCACAAACTCACAGGCACCCAGAGCTGGGCCTTTAGTTTTCCTTCAGTTATGGAAATCAGGCCTCCCTTTCTGTGACAGCTACAGATTCTTCAAACCCAGATGTTTGTAAGGGTCAAAACACCTACAATCCTTGCTTCTCCAAGCTCGTGCTAACGTCAACAGCGAGGCTGGGAGCTTGGAGAAGCCTGGTCAGGATCATCACCATTTAACAGGCTGTGAAAATGAATCCTTTTCTTCAGGCAAAGTCGTGAATGCATTTCATGTGCCCTAGGCTACTGGGAATAAACCCAGACCGACACTTACAGGGAGCGAACACTCGCCTGTTCGCAGTCTCCCCCACAGACAATTAGGCTCCTACTTCTGTAGCTTGGGAGAGGGGGAGTGGAAAGCAGTCAGACTCAGAAATTAAATCGGTGCATTTGGCTGCGTATCACATAGGTCAGATTACTGAAGGATACTAGGAGTTTAAAATTGCTTTGGTTATAATTTTCTTGATTTAATCTCTTTATGCATTAAGCACAAACAAGTAATTTCAACATTCCTCGCTAGCTTGGAGTGAACGTCTACAGTAATATACAAAAATTTTACTATTTCCTGCCCTTCACTAAATTTTATGAAAATAGTGTCAGAAATTCTTAATCATCCAGCAATAACCAACTAGTTTAGAAGGTACTAAATACTACTTACACCTAATCAGGCCTTCAGCATCAGCATTTGCTATACATTTAAAAAACAAACAAGTTAAAACTGAACTCCACATTCTGCAATACTAAATGAACGTTTTACTACATGGTTTCTTTTGAGGTGGCAAGAAATTACTGTAAAACCTTTGCCGTTGCCAGAATTACATTGCTTAGAGAAAAATATCCTGTGGGTTACCATTTGTTGCCATGATTTACAAAGATAAGGTCTATAGTCTGTATCAGTTTCATGCTGAAGTTTTAAAGGAAAAAAGCTTTCTGCAGAGTTTGTAGATTTTTGCATAAGGGTCTGTGTTGTTGCAAAGAGGGCTAAGTGATGCTCTCTCACGAGCTTTTCAAGAAAGTTAGCACATTTCTTCAGATTCATCTCCTGCAAGTTAGGACTCTCCCCTCCATTGCTTCTGTCTATCCAGTAAAAAGCTGATATGCTATCTAAAATCAAAAGGCAGAGAGAGGGGTGCGTGCAAAACATGTTTTCTAAAGAGTAGAGAGTGAGGAGTAACTGAGTGCTGCTATTGCAGTTCACAAGAAAAAGCCTTCCCAGGCATTGCTTTATCATCTCTTCCGTCCTTTGCGCCAGTCTGTGCTCGAGAACGGTAACTAGCCGAAGCACGTCGAAGTGGTAGTCTGTGTCAACGAACATGACTTCTGCTTCCAGTCCTCCTCCTGATTTGGGAACGATGCAGCGGGCTATTAGGTGATAAAGCATTTCTGTTTTTCCTGTTCCTTCCGGACCATGGAATTCAATGACATCTCCTGTTCAAAAACAAAGCAGCAAGCTGTCAGGTAAGAGAATTTATAGCTCAGTTTTCACCAATAACAATAAAAGGCTGGCAACTGGATTTCAGCTATCATTACAGGTAGATGAGGACTAAAAATGAAGCCACTACACAAAAGTGGTTGAGAAATCACCTATTTACACTATGTGCACAAAATTAAGAAGTACATTAAAAAGTAGAGGACAAGCAGAACAAAAAAAACCCTTGACATGCTAGAGGTCCAAATCATGTTGGCACATCTATTTTTACAGCACGGACTGTTCTTCAGGATTCCATGTCTGCTAGGGGCTTGTTCAGTATCTGCGCACGTCACAAGATACCAACAGGAACCTGACTGGTAAAGAGAACCCCACTATATTTATTTATTGTATTTACTTAGCATTTATATTATTCTGTGGTGATCATAATATGAAACTGCTTCTTTTGACAAGGGGGACTCACTGATTATTTGAACTCCAAGCAACAACTCGACCGGCTGAGGCAAAGGATCTCTGTTCACAAACAGACTCAGCCCAACTGCCTGATCCATGTGGGTCAAAATAATACGTATCACATAAATTTAAAATGTTAATTAAAAAAAGCATTGTGCTTTTCTAGGAAACCAGTTCTTTTGCCAAATGTGAATGCAAGATATTCTAAAATTTTTTTTCAAAAGTCTTATGTCTTTTATCAGAGCAAGACCCTAAAAAAAAAGTTAATTTATTAGTTGCTCTTCATAAATTTCTAGTTTAGGAAATGAGATCATTTATTTACGACATTTTGGATTTTAGGCAGAAGGGTAAAGACCCGCAGTGAGGAGAATAACACAACTGTAACTGCAGGAAGGCGAGAGATTTCTGAGGCCTTGGCAAGTGCAAATGGCATAACAGCTTTTCACAGGGGGGATGCAAGAGTAGAGAATTAATTGCAACTTTACTTAAACATGTTTGTGCCTGCCTGAGTTACCAGGGTTTTTCAAGTCACTACTCAGCTTCCAGAGGATGTCCTTGTTCCTAAATGTGTCTAATGGCAAGATGCAGCTTGGGATGGGGGGCGGAGGGTGGTGGGGAACAAATGAAGCTCTTGCTTCACCCACTGCAAGTGTTGAGAGCAATTTACACCTGATGTGACAATTCTGTCCATTTCAGCGACACTCAGACTGCCTGCCTCTCCATAATGAAATTCCTGCTGCTCCACAACTGCAATTGTGTTTTCCTGAATTGCTGATACTTTGAAACGTATTAAAAAGCTTGATGCCTCCCAGACCCTTACTTATCTGTTCTGAATGGCTCTCCCCACTTTTAAGATGAAAGACAGAGACACTTCCTATGACATAAATCATCAGTTTCTCTTCCTCTTCAGGGGTCGCAATGTCCAACTCTGCCGCTTGCAGCCAGCACCTGCTCTGCTGCCACGCTGATGCCAGGGAATAACCGCACCCTGTCAGGACAAGATACCAGCTTGGAAGAACTTCTAAACGTGCTGGGTAGGTCACTCCCTCATATTTCAAGTCTATTGAAATGTTTTAGACAATTGCATAACAAGAGGCACCTCTTGTTAAGGAACAAAGTGCATCTTCTGTCTGGCACTGGCTTCGGCACAAGACTTCTGCCACCCCGACTGGCATTTCTGAATCCAAACCAGTAACTGAATTGGGCCAATACGCAATACAGATTGCCTCACCGACCTCTAGAGCAAAATAGGACTTGTTTAAGTGAAAACAGAAACTCTGTATGGCCACTCAGAAGCAGTAGCAGGCAAATCTAAGTTACTGTTTGGTAATGATTCAAAAAAAATTGAAATAAATGCTTGACATTATCCATTTGGAGATGTTCTAGCAGGACGCCTGTGTGTTACCTCCTATAAAACTTTACATAAGGGAGCTGTAATGCACACAATAACATCAGATGAGCTTTTATTGGCAAAACTAACAAATTAAGTAAAAATTCTAAGTTGAATGAAAAAATCATTCTTGGGAGTTTTTGTGGTGGTGCTTTATAAATTTTAACAGCAAGTCAGCTAGGCACCCTTCAAAGCTTGTTCAGTACTGCTGAACAAGATACACATCTGGGTTGCAGTCTGACCAAAACACTTAATTTACTCTGAAAAGAGTAACAGTTAGGACTGTAAGAAAACCTCAAGAGAGCCGGGGATTTCTGTGCCTTCATGATTATCAAAGAGGCTGCCCACAAGAAGAACGGGCACAAAACAGAAGCCATTTATAGCAACATCTATAAATGTAGGGTTTCATTAAATTAGCAACCAGGCTGTTACAGTAAGATAAGAGGGAAAATTCATCCTTCTGGATGAGAGAGGACAAACCATGACACAGCAGAGGAGGGAGTGTGGCCAGCAACGTTTTCAAGAACCCTCTGTCATTCTCGCAATAGGTCACAGAAGAAACTTGGTGATCAGTACTAGCATCATCCATTCACGTCAAAATAATTTTGAAAGGAGGATTAGTAAAAAGACACCGTCACAGGATTGGAACAGCCTGAGAGGCAGAGTAGGAATAAACACTTTAACATGGAAGAAAGTTAACAGAAAATTCCCCTGTTAGAATCGGTGCTGCCCAACGGTAAACCTAGCAGCAGATGAATGTCCCATTAGCTTGGCAAAACGTGTACAAAACAAACTAATTGGGTTAATAAGGACTTAAGATTGAAGATTTAACAGGTCAAGATGGATGAGCAGAATGATTTCATATGAAATTCAGCACTGACAAATTCAAGAGGTACGTTTTAAGGAGCCACCCAACACACTGCTTGGTTCATGACAGCTTGAACTGGCTCACGATGGGCAGGCTAAAGAGTTCCCTAGTCCACTGCTATGCAATGGCATACAGGACACACTAACTTATATTGCATAAACTTAAATACTTAGGCAACACTAAAATATTTTTAAGTGAAACACTGTTCTCAGTGCTGGTCACCAATTCAGTGTTATCTGCTGAACGTTAAGTTTTGTCTGTAATCACTACCCTAGCAAACGCTGGTTAAACTGCTTTCTGGTGCCGCAGGCACAGACAGGCTACTGGGATACTCAGCAACAGCTCTGCAGGTTTCACATTGTCAGGTACCGCGGGGTTACTGGGCCGGTAATTTACAATACTGTGCAGCAGCGGTCACTAATTTGTACCACTTATAAGTGAAGTAGAAAAGCCTAATAATTATTCCAAGTTAATGCTGGGTGTCATACTACTGCTGACATCCACACCTTCGTACCGGTGGCACGGGAGAAATGTGACTGGCAATAGTGGAAGATTATTTAAAGCTCATGTCACTTTTGCTCCATTCCAGAAGAGCTTAAATGGTATGTAATTAATATGTTTATGTGTTCTGAAATATCCAAGTCCATCATAATTAGAAGCAGTGACTGGAATATCACAGCAGAAGCTATATTAGCTGTTCCTGTTTTACAGTATTCTGACATACATGTTATGAACACTTAACTCTGATGTAACCCTTGGATAGTTTATTGAAACTTCATATATGTTTGATTGTTTGTTTCAAAACCATCAGGAAAAAAGAATAATTTAGGTTGTTGCACTGCTTTAATCATAGCATTTTAGATTAAGAACTGTTCAGTATGGACTTTGTGGGCAACGTACTACAGCATTCCACAGCAACCTACTAAAAGTGAAGGTCATGACAAATAGAGAGGTAGCTCCTCAGCAGGGGTTTAAGACTGAATAATGACAACACACATCAAAATAACACAGGGACTTACATAAATAGATATACTGTGGTATTAAAAGACAAAGCAAAAATGTAACAAAAGGTGAAGTCCATTTATGTAAATAAAGATCTGTGCTAATACGTTGCGCAACGTCACTAATGTCAGCCAAGAAGCATGACCAATATGGGAAATAATTGATGCCATTTGTTAAACGCAGAAGAAAACCAGAAGTGCTTCAGAAGCTCAACGACCATGGTGGCACAGAGAAACCAGTGACGAATTTAGAAGGTTTCCAGCCATCTCAGAACTGAGGTTCTGGAATAATCTTTGGACAGACAGAAACAACCTACATAGCTTTAAGATCAAAGCCGATAATTTGATGAATGGAGTTATGTAACGCTGCGGACTGTGACGGCAAGGGCAATTACTGACCCCCAGGAAGGCTTTTTACAGTTTGTTCTGCCAGAACATAGCCAGTTTAGTCTGAAACATTTATTTCTTGTGCGTAAAGTTCAGTTAAAAAAAAAAAAAGAACAGACTGAAAGATCAGCATTTTCTATTACTGGATTTTTTCAAAACGAAAATATCTCATCTTTTAAAAAAAAATTGTTAAGGTTTCAGGAGCCTTGTGAAGCACATACCAATTTCACTACTGATTCTTAATCCTTCTTGCGGGTAACAAAGCAGTTCAGAATTTAAATAATCTTCTCTGCTCCATTTGCACTGGTCTACCAGTATTTCTCTGCCCTTTATCTTTATTTTATCATATTTGAAACTTCCAGGAGCAGGAATCATACACTGCTAAACCCCTAATGTATTCTGAAGGGCTGCAAAATAATACATGAATGGTCTCACAGTGACTGCATTTGTCAACCAAGCATCATCTCTCATGCAATTATCTTGATTCTTTTTATTGCTTTTTCTGCTGTTTCTTCTGAACCTTCTATAATTTGTGGAAATTCAAATTGCTGACAAGTATGTTGATAACCACTGCAGCCACATACTTTTCATGTGAAATCCATTCATTCATACACACATTCACAGCGTGATCCGCAGTTTGCCATTCACATGCCTTTTTTACTATCTATTTCTAGGTTTCTGTAAGCAGAGCAGTCTATTCCATTGTGAAATCCATGAAATTTCACACAATCTGGAAAACCAGTCTGAATTCCTGAATAACCAAGGAATTACTAAGTGTGCTAATTTCTGTTTAGCTCAGTAATTTCTTTCATTAAAACATTCAGTCTCGATCTTAAAACTTCTTGCTCATAGAATCTTACCTTAAACTTGTTGTACCAGGCACTTGACTTGTACTTGTCATTGGGAGGTAGCCTCATTTCTCCAACTGGAAATTCTCATTTATTCACTGAAGGTCTACATAGGCTGTTTGGATCCTAACATCGTCCACAAACTCATTCAGCTGATTAGTACCTACACTCATAATGGAATTGCTTCCAAAGTTCCTTCAGGATTTTTCAGGCCAAGACTGAATGGCTTGAGGACTTGGCTTTATTGAAAAATACTGTTTGCTCACGCCTCTTTTGACTTTGTGGTGTTTTTTTAAAGCACTGATTAAAGAAAAGTTAAATGACAGAATCTAGAACAAATTTCTGTAAAACTACTAGAAATAGACCAACATGCTTGGTATTTCCTTACCCACACCTGTCTTTTAATACCCATAAAGTAGATTTTAAAGTCCATTTAATAACGTTTAGAATAGTGACTTTGCATTATTTCATTTTATCTAGTTTGCATAAAACTACATCAACAATTAAAATCCTGAATCCAGGGCAAAAGCATCTACTTGTGTGCTTATCTCCTTCATATTGCTCTGAGAACACTTTTACATCAACATAAAGGTACATTTTTACCATGAACAGGAGATCCTTCCTCAGCAAACAGATAAGGTTCAAGATGCTTCAGAGAACTTCTGCCCTCAAGTCGCGCAAGTAACTTTTAAAGAAAAGACAGAAGAGATATGCTGTTAAATCAAAATAATGGAACTTGGGTATCGAATTTAAAAGGTTCTGAGAACTGGAAGTTTTCCATGACAGCCCTATCAAAAGATTAGTTTGATTTTTACAATGTTTTCATAAATACATAAGGAAATCTGTAGTCTAGACTACAGCAACAGAAGGCTCCATCCTTATGAACAATTAGCACACAGATTGAATGGTAATAAAGAGTGGAGATACATTAGGGAAAATAAAGCTTTAAAAAAAAAAGGAAAAAAAAAGCTACACAGGTAGACTACCAAGAGGGATTGCCTCTGGTACGCAGCAGTGTTGCCATTTAACAGAACAAAGGGAAGGAAGATCATTTGTAATAACCATCACCTCCCCAACGAACTACTGGTTGAGCCATTACCCATCATTAGTCTTCTGAGTCAGTCCCTCTGAGCATTTTTAAGTAAAAACACGTACATTTCATCTGAAAAGTTATACAGGGCTCTTCTGGACTACAATCCCATTATATCATAGTTACTTGTTCAAACATAGTATGGATTAAGAATGATCAAACGTAATTAGCCACCAGGCTCTGCAAGAACCTTTCTAAAGCAAGCTCAAATTTGTAAAGCAAGTTCCTCCAAAGCCCCTGGTAAAGCAAGTCCATTGTAAAACAAATTAGTCCAAAGTTCATGGACAATTTCTTAAATTGACAGGTATTTGCATAGCATGTAGACAAGTATTCATATAACTGGTATTATTTGTAGTGCTGGCATACATTCGTAAACCAAGACTTACCATTTCACCCGGTGCTAGAGCTGCTACTCCCTACGCGTGTTAACACACGCGGGAAAGGACACTATCGAGATGCTCAGGGCATTGCCAGAGCACGTAGCCTGGTGGCAAGCATTTCACTCTCCAAGACACCCAGCTGGCATTTAAATATTTAACCAAAACAAATCCTCTTCACTTTTATCCCAGCCTCCTTAAAGCCAGTCACCAGCAGTGAGCACGCACCTTTGCCTTATCTTCCTTTCCTCCCTGCCCCAACAATGAGCAACATTTGCTCTGAATTGTCTTAAAAGTTGTTTAAACAGTGTGTTTGCCTTTAACAGCAGGATAAAACTCCATGAAATGACCCTGAGTTTACTTCAAGTGGTTACGATGGGAATCTAAGTGTGACATTTTCATTGACATTTTCACATTCCCTTCCATTAACGAAATGTCAATGTGTTTGCCTTTGTTTGCCTGTTCACACATATTCAGGAGTTTTCTGACACGTCCACCAAAGGGCCATAAAAACACTTGCATGGACCTCGCTCTGGATCTGCGGATCCTCCCGTTACGTTTCACACATTTGTGCAGCGCAGAAAACTCTCACGCAGTGAACTCTTGAGTATTTTGGGAACCAGTAGGGTTCTGTGACCTGGACAAAGCAAAAATCCAGATGGACATAAGAATACAGCAGCGTATCTCGAGGTGCATAAACCAGGAGCTGTCAACTACCAAGAGAGCCATCGCAGACCCTACGCATGCAGCTCTCCAGCCTGGCCCTGGCTCCTGGCAAGGAGAGGCTGCACCCACTGTGGAGAAGGGCCAGGAATCTCTCACCCCCTCGTCTGGCTGTGGAAGTCAAGAGAAACAGGAAAACCACCACCAGTCTGCTGCTTTCTGATGCTCTTCATTTCTTAGCAAAGGAAGCACTGCTCCAGCCCTTGGCGATCACGGGGGCTCAATTACTGGCGCTGCTGGGGCTGCGACTCACAACTATTGCTGGTCTAAACACATTTCTGCAGCCTCCTGTTCCCAAATTTATTTGTACATTAATTAATACATTCTCTGCAGTTTATTTCTTCTGGAAATGAAATGATGAGCCCCTATCTCTTCTAGACTATCACCTTTTTAAGCTTACTGCTAGAGCTTTGGAAATACACAGTAGATTGATCACTATCATTTAAGTGTGAATCTGCAGTTATTTAAACGATGAGTTTATATATTCATTTTAAATAACTACAGGTGCTTACCCTGAGCACTGCTCATGTAGGCAATTTATGATAATTCGCTGATGATAGTGCACCTGTGTTTTTATCAAACTTGTATTTACTTCCGAGTTCTGAAGCAGAATCTCCAAAGGCACTTGCCTCATTAGTGTCACGCTGGGAGCAACGGGGTTCCTGGCAGAAACAGCTAACAGTTTTCCTTCAAATCTAATAAAGGTTTGTCCACACCACAGCACAAGTGATGAAAGCAGAGCTGAGATGAGACACTAGACAGGCGTCCCTCACCTCTGCTGACACTAACAACATGGGTTTTTCCGAATCACCAAGAGCCACCTTGGCTCTGTTCCAGGGGAGGCATTTCCATTTTGCCTTCTCACATTTTCTTCTGTATAATGAGGAGGAGGGAGCAAATCTACAGGCAATTAAAAGCGTGATCTGGATGGGGGACGTCAGGCATCCTGAGTGTTGTCATGGACAGTGTACAGAACACAGCCACACAGCACTACTGAAGAGAGCCTCTGAGTGGGAAGAGCTTGGAAAAAAAACCACCAAAACCATTTCGCATCACATATCAGAGAGTTCAGATTCTGTAGTTTAACTGTAGATGCTCACTTCTTCTTTCAGAATGCTCTCTTTATCTCCTCTTACACAAAATACCACCTTTTAGCAACCTGCTAGTGGTAGATCTTCATTCTTAGGTGTTCTTCAGAAGTGTTATTATACTAGCAAGAAACTGCACATACGAGCAGTTAAGTGCAGAAAAGAAACTATACAGCAAGAGTTAGGCAACAGTTGGGTTAAATTTCATTAGTGAGAAGGCTGATGGGTCTCAATGATTTCAACAATTTTTATAGTTTATCAATAGTCCCATTGACTAATGCATTATATGCTTACACTGTATTGGTTTCAACGAAGCTATGCATAAATGTAAGCACATACACGTAGGTCTTGTCAGGAATGAGATATTACTTCATTAAAATGTTAAAGAAATTCAAATCAAACACTCCAGCTCTGTTAGAGGCTCTGAGCTAACCTACAGGCTATTTACACACACAGACCTATCATGAGTATGAGACAAAATTTAATTTTCAACCACTATAACCGCCCTGACTGAGCTTTTGTAAACTTTGGGCACGAAGACATAAGCAAGCAATTTATCATTTATTTTACTGTGATACACCAAAGGTGTTTTGCGAGAAGTTCTAATTTGTTGTATTAATTATATTCAATAATAGATGTACAAGACTGCAGTCTCACTATAGCCCTCACTAAAATGGGATCTTATGCATGAGGCTATAGAAGAAAAGTATTAATTTAAATTAAGTGTTCTCTGTTTCAAGGGCTTTTACCATTTTTTCTGGACAATGTACTCATGTATTAACCTTTCTTAACCTACCAGTTATCAATTCCTCCCTTGGTCAGGTTTGGTAATCCATTCCATCACAGGCACTTGCTGCCATGTGCATTTTATGTGGACAAATAAATGCTTTTACCCACTTGGACATAAAACACAACTCATGTCCTTAATTTGTGTACACTTGCTGATAGTGAGCAGCTGTTATTATTTTCTGAAGCGTCAAAATGGCTCAAGAACTCAAGCCCCACTGCAAAAGCATGGGGGTTTAATAAGAAGTAGTTTTTATTGCAAGTTTCTATGCTTTTACGTGCACTACTCAGCGTATTCTGGTACAGTAACACACAAATCTCCAAGTCATTAATTTGCTGACTGCAAATAGAAGTCACTAACAAATAAACCATTCAGCAGAGAAAAAAAGGAAAAAAAAAAAAAAGAAAACCCAAAACTCAAAAGCCTTTTCTCCGAAGGATATGAAAGCAATGCCACCTGCCACACTGTTTATTTAAGTCAAGCCACCCACACCGCTCTTCTTCCTCACCGTATCCACTCCAGCATTTGGGAGGGGTAGGGCGAAAAAACCCAAAACATTTATACAGGAATTACCGAAACACCTGAGCAACCGCCCCCCCAGCGCCACAGCCGGCATTCAGCCGACGCGGGGACACACACACAGCCAGGACAGGGACCCCCGCTGCCCTTATCCCAGCCCGCTGCCGACCACTCTCCAGCAAAAAACCGGACGATTTAACCCCCCGGGCCCCCGCAGCTCCCCCCTCACAAAGGGAAGGGCGGCGGAGGCGGGAAGGTGCGGTTCCCCCCCCCGCCATTTCCCTCGCACACCCCCCGCGGGGGTGGGGGACGGAGCTCCGTGGCGGAGGGGAGCGCCCGGGGTTTCTCCTTCCCCGAGCTGCCGCCCGGCCTCGTCCTCCCCGACCGCCCGGTTCTCTGGGTGAGTGGAACGGGAATTTGGGGGGGGGCAGCGCCTCACCTGAGTGCCCGACTCCACCCTCCGGAACGCGTCACCCATGGCGGGCAGCTCCCGCTCCAGGCCGGCGGCGCGCAGTTACTGCGCATGCGCGCTCCCGGCGGGTTCCCCCCCGACCTCCCCTGAGCGCGCCCTGTACGGCCGGCCGGCGGCTCTGCGCATGCGTGATTCGGCCCCCCGGGAGAAGTGGCGCGGAGTCCAAGCGCTCCCAGTTTGCCGGTTCGAGTCCCGCCTCGGGCTCATGGCGCGCCCAGCGCCCCTTGGGCTTCCCGAGAGGTCGGTCACTGTCGGGAGGCGGGTGTTTGTTTTTTTGGTTTTTTTTTTTTTTTTTTTAAAGGGCCTGTCTTTTTATAGATTTGTAGGTTTTTTTTTTTTTCCACTGCTGATGCAATGGGGGCAGGTGTGACTCAAGGCATGCTCATCTGTGACACTGGGGCTGACTTGACTCATGAGATGCTCATTTGCGCGGCCGCGATTAAACCCTTGACGCCTGTGAAATTGCTTTTTGCAAAAGACAGTGATCAATTATGGCTTGGATTAAAGGGACTCTGGAATATCTTACATGTTGTGCCTTGAATGAACCAGGCTCGCATGGTGTGGGATGCTCCAGGCCAGGAGCTGACCGCCCAGCAAGGCGAGCTCCTCCTGAGGATCACAGCCCATCAGCCCCATCCACTGCGGTTATGTGACCCGAGGCAGTGAGAGAGAAGGGAGAACATGAAGAACCTGTTTGTGTTTTCCATCGCCTAAATGCAAAAACAGTAGGATAAGAATAGCAGCTCCCTATATCTACACATCAAAGAGCAGTAATGATCTCATCCGTTTGGGTTTAGTGAGGTTATCGGTGATACTGCACGTTCTTAGGAGGAGAAACTGGTGGTGGAGTTCTTTGTTTCTTCAAAGAAATCATGTTTGTCTGTAGAAAAAGAGTTTCTGCTAGCTTGGTCCTGAATGCACCACAAATCAGAAAAATATAACCTCAGATGCAAGACAGTGGTTCTGTTTACTCTTCCAGCCCTCTTTCAGCCCAAAATACACTGCTCCCTCTGTTCAAAACACCACGTTGTTGCCACTTGACTCTAACTCAAGGTTTTAGATGGATGGCACCTGCCTCCGCAAGGTCGGTCAGATTTAACCCAGCTCAAACCAGGACTTATAGTGTCAAGTTCTAACATTGCTCGTTGAAGTACAGAAAGGGGATGGTCTCTTTGGACGGCCTTTCTTCTTCTCTGTGTATGGATACACATGCAAAACTATCAAGAGCATGGAAGGTGGCTCTCTAGTGAGAAAAACTTGGATGGCTGCGGCAGAGTGGGACACATGGCCCAAAAATGCAATTATAATTTTATTGAAGGAAGTTCCCGCCTCGCGTTTTGGAAGAGGCCAATATAAGGGACAGACATAAGAGCTGCATGTAGTGTCATTATGGTACCGTAGAGGTCTGGGCCACGTTCCCTGGAAGAGTTCAAAAGACTTGTTAATTAGAAGCGATTGCCCTTGAAGCTGACTGATGATTGAACCTAACCCAAGATTAGAGTGGACTCGCTGTGACTTATGACAAAGACACTACTCACTGCATCAACCACATGATTTTTTTTTTTTTTAATTATAGGCTCTTTGTTGCTGTTCTCCTCTAATTAAAGCCATTGCCCTAGTTTTAAAAAAGTGATTGCTACTTGAATTCAGAGACATAAAATATACAGCGCACATAAATGCCAGTTGACTGAAACCCACTCCTACCTCATCATTTACCACTGTCAATATCCCAGTAGGGTCATCTGGGAACTCTTCCACTGCATGGATGAACACAATATTGGGATTACAATCTAATGCAAGACGAAGTATCACAGTTCAATGGACATGAAGCACAAAGATTCAAGAAAGAGAGGGGAAAAACACTGAATTCACCTGAGTAGTAAAATATATATATATATATTTAATTGCTTGACATATTTAGTACATAACAGGTCAAAAAAATGCAAATTAAACACACTGGTCTCCTTGATAGGCAGATTGCTGTAACCACCTGTCATATGTCACCTTTGCATTCCTTTCCTTCATACAGTGTGGCTGGCATTACAAAGTTAGAACACTGATACTCTGACAGCACTCTGCCTTAATAAAGTCTCACATGGTGGGTTTTTTTTTTTTTTGTTTATTTGTCAGCACTATCATTTCTTTGCAGATCAAAAGCTAGGTTTTGGCAATGATGCACACTTCAAACCTTAACCCCAAACCAGCCCCAAATAGACCTTTGTCCATCTAAACCCCTGCTCTCTGCACTTCAGCAGTCAGCATCACTGGCATCTTACCAAATTCAATATTGTAGTATTTTCTCAAAACTGTCTATGCATTTCTCATTCATTCATCTTTTTTGTTTTTCTGTCTGCAGAGTAAATTCACCTTGCTCCTTTGGAGAAGATGAAGTAGCATAGATAAGCGGAACGCTCTTTACCATTGGCTTCAGCAGAGCCAGAATTTTACCTTCTGTTTTTCAGGTGGTGGGGTTTTTTTTTGTTGTTGTTTTGTTGTTGTTGTTTTTTTTTTTAATTCTGTCTGCATTCTTTCATATTTCTCTGCAGTGTTTCTGAGTGACAGCGTGTGATCCAGAAGTACAGGATCCTACCCGCTCCTTACTCTTCCTTCCTAAATAGCAGAAACCTCCTTAATGCGGAATCCTCCTTAACGCAGTACAGCTACACGGAGCTCACAGTATCCAGGGACTCTATGCCCCAGCACTCCTGTTTCTACAGGCAGAAAATGAGTCTGCCTTTGTTTGGCAGGTGGGGAGCCTGAGGGTGCCCCTCGAGCCACGGGCGCTGTGCATGTAACAATTCAGCAGCAGGAGCGATGACTTTTCCAACAGCAGAAAGATCAGACTCTAGGGGTATGCATCTCCATCTTTATGAAATGTGTACCGTGGAGAAAATTCCTGTTTCCCAATCTTGATTTTGAGCATCTTCCACACTGGGATGCTGTGTTTGCCACTGCACGTGTTTAAGACCTTCACCGCAGGGAGAGAAAGTGACAGAGGAAGGTATTTTAAGTGGCATTGCGGCCCCGACCAAAATTATTTTTTATTATTTTGGAGGGCGTATTTGCTCATTCATATATTCACCATTGCTAATTTCAGCCCACAGAAGGAAACTGGGCTGGGTTCTGGGGAAGGAAGGAGCAGCCCACGTGCCCCGGGGCTGTAGAGAACCGTGTCTACCATTTATAGAAACATTTACTTTTTTTTTTTTTTAAGAAGCAAAGTCCTAACTTCAAATTGCTCTACAATACAGAGTTAGCCTAAAGAATTAAGTCTCTATCCTGGAACAAGGCCTGAGGTAAAAGCTTAAAAAAAGGGTTGGTGACAAGAAATTCAGATTGTGTGAAGATGTTTGCAAAAAAAAATATATCAAACTTTTATATTTAATTAAGTAATAGCTAAATTAGAAACTGGAATGTAAATGTTTCCTCCTTTAAGAATGTTTCTTTTTTTTTTTCAGCCGCAGAGATTTTGTTCCAACATAAGCTTCATCATTTAGAGTGCATTGTCACTTAATGTTCCCTTGCAAGATTTGTGTGGGTGACATTCCAGCACAAACCAGCTCCAAACAGATCTTCTAGGTTGAAAACAGTTTGTTTGTATAGTTGAATTAAACTCTTTCAGTAAAGTCAGCTGTTGTTTTTCTAATTTACCTCTACACTCTTAAATACCTTCACTCCAAACATGACAAACTGACTATCTGAAAAGTCATTAAACAGAAGAATCACTCCAAGAAACCAAATTGGAAGGTCTTACTTTCTCAATGTGTCTTCCCTGCTCCTTTGAGCAGTAATGCTCAAAACCCAAAAGGTTTACAACTAAAGATCATCCCAAAGTTGTAAGTAGATGTCAGCAAGGAATAATTATAATAACAAAAATAATAGTAGTAGTGGTAGTAATAATAATAGTAGTAGTAGTAAAAATTAAGGCTTAAGGTAGACATTGAATCTGGATGTGAAAAGCAAATGATGTCCCATCCCTGGAAACGTTCAAGGCCAGGCTGGAGGAGGCTCTGAGCAACCTGATCTGGTTGGGGATGTCCCTGTTCCTTGCAGGGGTGTTGGACTGGATGGGCTTTGAAAGTCCCTTTCAACCCAAACCGTTCTATGATTCTAAATGATGAACGGCTCGTTGGATTATTTGCAACCTCTCTCCTGTGGGTCTCCTCCCAGTTTCATGCAGCTGACTTCTGTTCCAAGTTTCTCTCAATGAGTGAAATGATCTGTCACTGGGTTTTATTAGAATTTTTTTTAGAGCAGATGGCTGATTCTTTTTACCTGGAGAGCTGCCACTTTCTTTAGATGCATCTCTGTTTTATGGTAGTCTAATTTATCTGTTTACTCGAGAAATAAGTAACTTAAATTACAAGGGTGTTTTAATTTCACTGACCTCAGAGAAAGTGATAGATTTGCTGTATAACCTGCAACAAAAAAAAAAAAAAAACAAAAAACAAACAGAAAATAATTTCGTTCCTTAGTAGACAGACTGTTAGCCATGGATAAACCAGCCCAGGTGATTACAAATTTCTGGCATCTGTGGTAGAGTTTCATAGCTGGTTGCTGGATATTCTGCTTCATATTTCAGCTCTCAGAGTAACATCAGGAATAAACTTGCTCTGTGTTACCATTCACTTGTATTTATGTCTAGATTTCTTATTTCTGTGGGTTGCCTTTTATCAGCTTATATTCCCGAGCTGGAATTACTCCTTGTTTGTTTGTACCAGGTTGTTCTTTTCCTGCTGCTTCTTCCATTCCATAATTCTGCACTGGCTCGTTGTGAAGCTGCCAGTCACTCCTTCTCGGACGTTAATCACACCGACGGGGACTGGTTTTGTATTGGTGACCTGGCCAGGGGGATTTGCTTGCTTGTCTTTGGGGCACAGTTTAAGGTTAGCAATAAATAAAGAAAGGCTTCCAGAGAAGAGCACATGATTTGTGAAGACACCTTCATAGCCAGTGGTGCCTACAAAGTTTCATTTTGAGTATTTGAGCTCTGACCTGCAGCCCATGGAGGGAGAGGTCTTGTATTTGACCTTGTGAACCTCCATCGCTGCTCGTACCCCACCGACGAGAATAATGCAAATTTTACCCCAGTGAAACATGCTTTGTGACAATGTTCTCCGCCTTCTACAGAGCTGTTCAATGAGGTATGAATGATCTTTCTAAATTCTACCCTTGCCAGTTCCCCTTTACTTGAACGTTGATGCCCTGGCAAGCCCCAGGTTTTACAAACATGACAAAGAAGCCGTGCAGGCAGTGTGACCTTGCTGAAAAATAAGCACAAATCCTAGGCCTGTCAATAGGAATGAATCACTGTTTTAATTAATTAGCTACGTACGCCACCCTGGGTGCGCTGATAAAAGAGGCATCCAGGTAGCTGGCACCGAGCCGAAGCTGACTGCTATTCCTTGGCGACAGCAAACCAGAATTTGCCCCTGTAGTACAGAGAAATAATGGTACAGTTCAAGCGTGCATTTCTAACCAGGATAAAGCCCAAGAAGAATAACTATATAATCCAGGCCATTTCCCTTTTTTCCTTCTTTTTTTTTTTAACTGACTAGGGAATCCCCATTTTACTCTTTTTACACAAATTTAGCATTAAAGTTTCTGTTTTCTGTAATCCCCACAGACCTCCTGTCAGCGTGAAATATACATCTATTTCTTTTCTTTTTGATCTTAACACTTGTAAGTAATAAATAATTGATCGCCAAAGGAATTCTGGGAATATATTCAGCCTTAAATTGAGCACTAAACTATTTGCAAATGTGCTGAGGCACTAGCCCAAAAGATACATCAAAGGAATGTCAATTGGATATTGGGAAGTGAAGTGCCATCGTATGTTAGAATTAGGAAGCATAAAATATAAGTAGAGAGATAACAGCTGTCAGATCTGCTACTGGTAGTAATACAAGAAGGTATGTTTTTATAAAAGGCCAAAAACTTTCACCTCAGTAATGCCACTCCAGACCCTGTTCAGGAAATGCCCCATTTTTGACTGTTGTCTTGAAACTGGGGCTTCACGGTGTACTCACCCGGGAGATGGCTAAACTTAGCCTGAATGGCCTGTGACATAAATCAGGACTGGGGTATATTTACTGCAGTGACTGGCCATCTTTGGTACTGATGACAGATTTACTACGGCGGTCTTGTTTCACCATGGCTACAAGGCCCAATATAAGCTTGGTCAGTAAAGCCTTTTCTGTGCTGCTGAGGCTAGACTGCTTGCAGGGTCTAAGCTAACCTGACTATACCTACACGGCTGCGCTTGCAACAGAGTCACACTGCAATATCAGGATATCTGGGAATAAATTTAGATGTTGTATGATGTTGGCCTTGCCACTGCAATTCAAGTGTAGTCTTTGCGGGGCACGTCCTCTTGGAATCCATTTCCAAGCACGCACATGACAAGAAGGTAATGGCAAAGAAGAGTGAGGATGGATTTATTTACCAATGGTAAATCATGCCTGACCACCATTTAATGGTGAGCTGACTGGCAAAGAAGATGAGAGGAGAGTGATAGATGTAATATATCTTGTCTTCAGTAAGGTGCCTGATGCTATAGCATTCTTATCTGGAAGCTGAGGAAGTATAGCTTGGATCAGCAACCTGATCTAGTCAGGGAGGTCCCTGCTTCTTGCAGGGGGGTTGGACTAGATGACCTTTGAAGGTCCCTTCTAACCCTAACCATTCTATGATTCTATGATTCTATGATTCTATGAATGCTCTGTTAGATCAGTTGAAAATTCCTTGGACCATGAGCTGTGAAGAACAACTTCCAAAGGCATGATGCCCAGTTAGTGACTGGTTAGTAGTTGTGTACTGAGGGGTTGATACGGGGGCTGATATTGTTCAGCATTTTCATTGTGATTAGGGAGAACACATCCTTAGAAAACTTAGGTGTGATGCTAAATTAGAGGAAACGATTAGCACGCTGAACAATAGAGCTTCAGTCCAGAGGGATCTTGAAATTCCTGTGGATTGGACCTCAAGACATTCAGTCAGGTGTGTGAAGCTTGGTCCCTGCAGCAGAATAAACTCATGCAGCAATACAGACTGGGAACTTACTGTGAGAACTGGAAACTGAGAGCAAATTTGAGGGCAAGATTTATAGTTTGCATCTTGTGGGATTCAAACCAGACATTACCAAGATGTCTTAATTAGAAAGACAGTACAGCACTGGAATACATTATTTGGAAGAGTTGTGCAATCTCAATCCTTGGAGGTTTTCAAGACTTAGCCAGATAAAGCCATGATTGATTTGATCTAGAGCTGTTGACAGTCTGGCTTTGAGTGGGAGGTTGGTTCTGATGGCCTTCGGGACCTTCTTCCAGTTGCTTTCATTCTGTAATCTTTGCTTCCACATAGATCGTAGAGGAATCACAAGTGAGTCTGCTTGTGGTCTCCCCAGATCTGTTAGTTTTTTCTTGCTTGAAAGTTTCTTGCATCTGTACAGGCAAACTGGACATCTGTGACCATGGGTGTAGATCAAAGATGGCTTTGCACTGGCTTTGTCAGAAGATGTTCTGTCTTCTGGTACTACAGAAACCTGTATCATCCATGATGTACATTACATCAGCCTCAGAGATTCTCTTGTGTTAGGCAACTTGCAGTAACTCCTATGAAGTTGCACATATGGAGTGCTGCAAAGAGAGCATGCTCCACCCATGTTCATCTGGCATACTCATGGTTCTTCTGTCATGATGATGGAAGATAGTCATGGCAGCGACACAGAATAGAGTCAGTCAAGACTTTACTGGTAAGTAGTTTTCCTATCAGAGAATATGGACTGGTGGAAAACAAAAAGTTCTTTTTGAGTCTCTTTTGGTTGAATGAAAATGGGTTGGATGGATTTCTCATCTTCAAAACTTCAGGAGGAGGTTTTCTGGAAGTCGTTGAGACATCATTAGTTAGCAATTCCAATGGGAAAACTGTCTTGTGACACAATTTTTCTGATAGATCTTAAAGTTAAATATACTAAGATATTTGAATGAAAAAGGGTCATAGTTGAAATGAAACATTTAAAAAAATGTTCATGTTGGCTCACTGGTGGATTCGAGTACAAGACTTTGCTCTTTAGGTTTTGAAATCTTGAAATTCCCCTAGGATGGGAAAAATCTCCCTACTGTTTGTTAAAGAACATAGCCATCTAACATCATATTAGGTTAGGGTGGCGCAAAATAGCCTCATTGTGGCTTGGAACCATTATCCTGTATTTCAGTCTCCTATATTCGGTGCATCCTGACACTAGTGCAAAAAGCCACTTTGGCCTAAGTAGCATTTCCCTAATTTTGAAATATATTCACTTTGCTTGTGTTCATAGCTATTTCAATGCTTGATTTTCTGCAAATGTTCTGACAATACAATGCTGATGGGAACGTCTACTGAAGCAGCAAATTTGTAAGTGAACATTCAAGTATATCTGCAGAAAATGAATTTATATATACATACATATATATATATATATAAAACACAAGGTTTTTTTATCATAGAATCATAGAATGGTTAGGGTTGGAAGGGACCTTCAAAGGTCATCTAGTCCAACTCCCCTGCAAGGAGCAGGGACATCTCCAACCAGATCAGGTTGCTCAGAGCCCCGTCCAACCTGGCCTTGAACGTTTCCAGGGATGGGGCATCCACCAACAGTTTTATCTCTCCATCACATAAGCAGTGATGGCCTGAATTTTCTGATGATGCATTTTTACAACAAACTTGCTGAGGGATAGACTATAAAAAGAGACTTCTTACAGAAAAGTTTGAAAAAAGTTAGAACTGAGATTTGGTAGTGGTAGTTTCTGGAGAAAAAAAAAAGTGTATGATAACGTTTATTCTCTGCAAGTAGGTTTTTCTGAAATACTTTCTCAGATTATTTAGATTGTGAAAACGTGGTCACTTCTTTCACTGCCGTAATCTTTGACAAGCCCTGCAGCAGTGAATAGCATTGCATTGAAATATTAACTGTGAAAATTGATCATTTCAGTAAAACAAGTCTGAGTAGTTTAAAATTTCAGTGTGCAGGCTAAGGTTGCAATTTCCTGATTGCTTTAAAATTACATGCAAGACATGAGCCCTGTCTGGAGTGCATGTTCTTGGCTGTGCTGGTGGCTGGGAACTGAACCAGCTCAGTCCTGCGACCCAGCTGGGAGCTGATGGAGGTGAGAGGACAGAGTCTGCCTTCGGTCTGGGTGCTCCATTCCCTTGTGTGGAGATGACAACGTGAAGCCGGAGGTGAGAGGGGGCAGGACTGTCTCATGCTGGCAGCCTGTATTTAGGTTGTCCAGGAGTGACTACAGAGCCAGCTGCAGGGAGACCTCAAAGCACTGGTTAATTTCAAAGGTTAATTTATCTTCTATTAAATTTACGGTCTCAAAAACAAAGCCAAAAATTCTGAAGCACGAAATGAAGTGTCCAGAAGAAAACGCTCTGTTGCTAGGCCATCCCGAGGTGATCCAAAATGGTTTTTGTGCCTGCCCCAACACAGGGCAGTTTCTGCGCTTTCATTTGTGAGGGAATTGCGATATCTGTAGGCTAAAATAATTTCTGTATAAATCCTCTGACAGCGGCAGAATTTCAACAAGGGTGATTTCACCCAAAAAAGCAACTGCAGTATGAAATGTGTTACAATGCTTCCCGAAGAGCTGCACACAAGCACTAGCTTGGATTTATTAAAAGGATGGCCAATAACAAAGAAGATAATCTAAGACAACATGGTGAGTTGGGATGTACTAGCAGAGTTCTGGGAGCTGCACAGCCCATGAGCACGGATTTCTGGGAACCTCTCCACGTTCATATGGCATTTCAGAAGTTACCTGCAATATTAAAAATGACTACAAGGAGCCTATGCATCAAGAGCAGGGTTTCCAACACATGACGGCCATCAACAAAGATCCCTGGATTTCTCAGAGACCATTGCAGTTTCCAGCAAATCTTTCTGTTGCTGCTTGGTACCCTACAAGCTGATTTGTGCCTATGTTAACTGGAAGATCTGCTCCTTAAGAAGAGATGCAGTTGCAGGATGAGAATGAAAGATGGAAATGTCTGCAAAATATGTGCATCATTTCAGTGGGACCACTGGTTTGAGAGGTATTAAGGCTGCTGAGAACAGAGCAGTAGGAAAGAACAGGACTGGTTTGCAAGAAGAGAGGATAAATTTGGGTTGATATGGTTAGGAGTCTGCGTTTAACACCACATCTTCTAATTAAACACAACAGCCACTAAAATTGGTGGAGTTTTTTTTTTTTTTTCTGAGTTTAAGAATAACATGGATTATTTAGAGAGTGACAGAGTTACAGGGACCCAGAAAAGCTCTTCTCACCCCATGATCTGGAGTCCTCAGCGGATTGTCATGTTTACCTGCACTTCTAAAGCGAACCTAATAGTTCCTTCAAAAATAGCTTTAAATAAAATAACCAGAATCTTTCTCCCCATTGCCCTTTCCCTCTTGCCATTGGTGAACAAAGCCTCGACAGACAAAAGCCTTCACTAGCAAAATCCCCGACCCCCAAAATTAACTTCAAAGGTGGCATGGAAGTAAAACAAAGGTATAATCTGGGTGATTTATTGTAGTCTGAATGCTGTATGAGCAAGTGTTCTTCACCTTCTCAAGAAATGAGGTGCCTGTGAGGAATTAAACAAAGCTAGATAGATGAGGAGTCTCAGGAGCAGTGGAAAGGAACACAGAAAAGGTCAGCTTGCCTTCCTTGCAAGCAGCTCTGCTAATGTTTTAACACAGACATAAATTAAGGGCATGGAGAAGGAAGGGGAAACGGTCCTGGTAAGTTTCAGCGATTGTGGAAGTATCTTTTGGAGGCAGAATTCCAACTTTATCTGCTTCTTCAATATTGTCCTTTTTCTCTCAGTATCCCATCTTGGAAAAAATACATTTCACAATTCAAGGGAATTAGCCACCAACTGTGATTTAAATAATTAATTACAAGCATCTCTGCTTACATATAACTATGGATTGACCTGTGTATGGCTACATGAATTCCTGCACCGCTGTACCTGCTTTCTTATATCTGGAAGGATCATTGGAACAAAATTCCTAGAGAGGTGGTTGACGCCCCAAGCCCCCAAGTGTTTAAGAGGTATTTGGACAATGCCCTTAACAACACGCTTTAGCTTTTGGTCAGCCCTGTGTTGGTCAGGCAGTTGGACTACATGATTGTTGTAGGTCCTTTCCAACTGAAATACTTATCTCTTCTCTTCTCTTCTCTTCTCTTCTCTTCTCTTCTCTTCTCTTCTCTTCTCTTCTCTTCTCTTCTCTTCTCTTCTCTTCTCTTCTCTTCTCTTCTCTTCTCTTCTCACCTCTTAGGATCAATTCTTTCGTCCTCATGGTGTGTTGTCTTGCTGTGCTTTGCTTCTTAGGTATTTTGAGCCAGGTAGCAGCTGCGTGCTCCCCTCTTCACCGGCAATTCTTTGATGTGTGTCCGTTCCCACTGGCATGCTCAGTCCCCAGTGGCAGCAGTGACTCAGTGCAGGAAATGGTGGCTGGTGGATTACTGTAACACTGTCTTCCCAGGGGCAACCACGGGTTGACCACGGCACGAGAAATAAATGTTGATTTTCTTTTTCTCTGGGTCATCCACTCCCTTTCAGTTAACCAAGAGGTGAACTAGACCCAGCCAGTGCCGAGATGTCTGCTGACATTCTCCAGCTGTGGATTTATCATCTGCTTCTATTCTTTATTTTCCCCCCTTCCTTTTGTAGGATGAAAGTAATGACAATGTGGGATTCTAAATATATCTGAGCTGCTTGCAGGTTCTGTGATTGCGCTGTAGGCTGTGTGAAATCTGCAGGCAACAGTACGCCTGCTTGCAGTGTTCCTTTAGGTGAGAATCTGTTTAATGCCCTAAGACAAAGTCAGAGACATACAAAGGCCCAAAGGGTACCACGCTGAAGGAGATGTTGGCAGTGTTTGCCTGAAACCCTCTGTTAGCAGGTAATGTCCTCACTGGAAAAGAATGAGTGTGGTTCAGCAGTGGATCTCCATTACAGTGCATTAGACACCCACCAGCACACAAAGGTTCATCAAGTTAAGCATTTCTGGGAGAGAGCTCATCCATCCTCACAAGGGCTCCCTAGGAGCACTTGATCCCAGCGAGGCAGTTATTTTTTTAGGCTGTGGGCCTCAGACCCACTGAAGCAGTCCCTTCTGCTCCCTCACCTCCTCCCACTCCCTTCCTCCTCCTTCTGCTACGCCGGCACAAGCATTTGGGCATGGGGTGAAGTGCAAAGGGAGAGCTAATCTGGCCAAAAAAATCCTGGCTGAAAAAGAAGGGGTGAGGGGGTCAGCCAGCTCAGCTCCCTGCTCTGATTTATTTGCAGCAGCCTGGGAGGTACAAGGAGGAATGATGTAGGAGCAGGGACTCCTTCAGCAGACAGAGCTGCTGAAAATAATGCTCATCGGGCTATGGTAGGATTTCCTTTTTGTGATGACTTCTTCCTGCCACCTGCGAGGAGACAAGACGACCCCGTTACAGGTTGCTTGGTGAGAATGGGGAGGAAATCACCTGCTCACAAGTGCTGGACTGCAAACTAGGCATTGAAGGGGAATTTAGAAGAAACTGTCAAGATCTTTTATATTCTTGTTTGGCATATAGTTTAGTTCAAAATAAATTTTTAACTAGTGAAGCTCTGCGTGGTTTGAACCTCACTACCTCTAAACAGAGGAACTGCCGCTTAGTTCAAAGCGCTAATAAGAGAAACCAGCGGACCATTAGAGAATCATCTACCGGAAGGGAAATACCTCTTGGGTTGTATCAGAGTACCTCATTTGTACTCAGAAACTTAATAGTTTTTGTAATTTCTAAAATATCTATGCTTTCTAATTGTGGTGTTAAATATTATGGTTCTGTGGATGCATAGATTTACCCTCCCCTCTTTTATTTTTCAATATTTTACTTACCTCCTGGCCTGAAGAGATAACTGGAGGCTGTAGAGAACATTTTCAATGAGTCAGTTTGAAAGCTACTCAGGGAATCTGAGGTCGCACAAGTGCTTTAGAAGACACGACCAAGGACTCAAATATATCCAGTATCTTCAGATACTTGGCCAAAATGAAATAATGCTTAAAAACTAACTCCTGGCCATCAGGCAGCGATTCCAAGCAGTTGACCCAAGTCCTGCTGGTCTCCACGTAGTAAGTGAAGACAGATAGTTCAGAGGGCATGTCAGCGTGCCTGAGGCAATACCTCCCCTTCTGTATTCACCTATGGGATGGTGAAGCCTGTGGGCTGAGGAAGAAGCTCTTGGGCTAGCAGATGAGAAGTGATGGATGAAGATGTGTCTGACCTGGGACTGCCTAGGTGGTGTCTCTGTCCCTTACAGATCAAAAATATTGAGCTCTAGGAAGGTAGGTAATGATAGGAAGACTCTTAAATGGAAAAATACAAGTAGTCCCAGAATGAGAACCAGATTCCTGCCTTTTGGAGATGTTCATCAGTAAGGAGTAAGATTCACGCTTACTTTCATACTGGCTGGTTATGTTGTCTTCTTTACAGCTCAGTGCACCAGCTGCAGTAGGAGACGCACAGCAGCAGGACTGGGTGCTTTATATTCTGATGGCTGGAAGATCTTGCTGAGAAGTGGAAGCTGTGAGGGAACTACGAGTCTGGGTCTTTAACATCTTGAAGAGTGTGCTGCAGACACTGAGTTATGATACAAAAGGCTACCACCATCCTCCCCTCCTGTGTTCTGCAGTGAACTACCGTGGAAGACTCACTTGGATATATCAAGATAAACTTTTTTTTTTTTTTTGGAGTTTTGCAGGAAGTTCAAAAGCTTCACAACAATTTTGAGGCAGCCTTTATGTGCTCTGCTAGAGTGGTGACAACAGTTGACATGACAGAGATACACACACAGATGTATAGATACGTATGTGTATACATATGTATGTATATATTTAGTTCCTCTAGTAGCTATTTGGTGCTGCTGCAGTCAGTGGTCAGAGTCACTATCTGAGAGGGAGTTCCCCCAAACTGGCTGATTTGCTGGTGATGTAGCTGGGGAGAATCTGACCTTGTGGCTATGAAATCAGGCAGGCTATTTTTTTTTTTTTTTTAACTGAATTGTGTTAGAGAAGTACAACATAGAGCAAGCCCCTTGTGTTGGACTTTTTTTCTCATTCCAGCAGGAATGGCTGGGGGAAGAAGTGTGGTGCACAGAGATGAGCCATGACTTTGCCATTAGGAAGTAAGTAAGTGGCTGTGTTCCTGCAGTGAGCTGCGCAGATTGCGTCTGCTGGATAATCTTTAAACTATTGCCTCACTCTGTGTAACTCCGAGCTCCTGAATTACATTAGAATCTCATATTTCATCCATAAAGCTGTGAAGCAGATATATATTTCGAACTAAGAAACATTTTTCTTTTCTACTTTTTTTTTCATGCCAGTTCCATGGCCTTCCTGAGGGATCTAGTGTGCCTGGCTACGTGGAAAAGTAATAGGGGATCTGCAATAAATAGATAAGACGAAAATCTTGCTCTGTGGTAAAGGATGCAGCTGCTTGATTGCATCTGCTTATTTTGTCAGGGTGTGATATCCATTTTCTTGTTGTTATATCCACTTGCTTTGAGATTATTCGTACTGAATCTTAACCTCATTGCTTGCATCTACCTACAGTCTTTTTTACTTTCAACCTCATGATGCGATAGTCTCAGCTACTGTAATGATAGCTGACTTCATGCAAAAAAAAAACCAAAAACCCACAAACAACAAAACAAAACTATCTGAGGAAAGGCACAGCACCCACACAAGTACCACAGAAATACTTCTTCCTTAGCTGCTCTAAAGAGTTGCTACAAACATTAGTATTTCTCAGAGTGGGATTATAAGCAAGAGGAAATTTGGTATGTAAGGACTCATAGAATAGTGGAGTGGCCACGCATGCCTGCCTTGGCTGGGGGTGTGCTTGTACTGTGGGTAAATATATTTGATTTAGTTTTGATCTACTTTGCTTGGGCAACAAGCAGAGTGAAGACATCAATGGAAGAGCCACCTACTTGATTAATCACCCGCAACCCACTCCATGCTGCTGCGTCGCCACTGCTACCGAGAGCTGAGATACATAGATTAGGAACAGTTTGCACATGTTTACAGGTGCTGCAATTGTTTTGTTTTGTTTTGTTTTGTTTTTCACAGTTGCAGAACAGACCTGTTGCCCTGTGATGTATGAGAAGGTATTGTGTGAAACCAGGTGTCCACAGACTTGAAAGCCTGTTTTTGCAAATGCTGATGCTATGATATAGGAGACTTGAAACATGGGGGTTTGACTTTATATAGTAGTACTACTACAACATTTTGTAATTCATTAGCAAAATTCTAGACTTCATGGAAAAGTCCTAGTTTGTCTATTAGTTGATATATATTTCAGCCCCCAAAAACAAGTGGAGCTGGATGCCAGGAGGCATTAGTGGAGACATAGGAGCTGAGGGGGAAGAAGCAGCAAAGAGTATTTGAGAAAATTATCTTTTCTCATGTAGAAGATAAAAATACCAGTTTGGGAAGATGGGTTTCCTTTGATCTCTCATGTACAGAAATGTTAAGTTTTGATGGTGACTGAGCTTGTATAACTTAGAAACACTGATGCTGGCATAAATCTTTATGGTGCTTTAGGTAGAGAAGAAAAAAAAAGTGTAAATCAATGGACAGTTGTCAACAGGACAACTACCGTAGCTCTGAGCACTCTGCAGTAGGTGACAGCTGTTGGATGTTGGACCTGTGAACTTAGAGTCAAAATAACACCCCATATTCAGCATTTTTACTGCCAAATGGATAAATACTTGCAGCGAGTTAAGTTCGTCTAGAGATTTTTGGAGGTTCTTGATCAGGTTTAATATGCAAATGCCAAATAAAGGAATACTTGCTTGAGTTAGAAGTAAGGTCCAGCTCTAGTTTTTGTGGGAAGGCCTTGGAGAAGGAAACAGCGCATTCTCCTGTCAGCAGAAAGAATATGCCAGGTTTTTGTGTTACGGAAGAGAACTAGCCCCTGGCCTCTGTGGAAGGCTGGGTTTCCACCTCAAAGTACTGTGTGCCAGTACCAGCCTCAGAGCCCTTCTGGAGTGTGACTTGTTGCAACCTGAAAAATTCACAAGATTTTCAGCAAAAGCCTTTTTTAAAAACCATTTTTCTGCTTGAGAAAGTTAAACGCAGACTCAGAAAGATTTTTTGGTATAAATAGCAGGGGTTTAGGAGATGAGGGGTGGCATGCTGCTTTTAATGGTGCTTCAGAGCAGCTAGTGCCCTCCTCCTGCGGCAAGGCTTGGTCAGACCCCTTTTTGTGCCTCTGGGGTTGATCCTGTCACGTGCAGTTTGGATCTCCATGATTTTGGACAGCTGTATTAAGCTACAATAAATGTTTTCTTAAAGCCTGATTAGATCAAAATGATGTTTGTGTTGTGACAGTGCTTGTGGTGACATGGAGAACCAAAGACTTCATCCCCGCAAAGAAGCTTCTTGATATCTCTGGTTTGGCTGATTAACAAATGCATTTAGTAACTGGAAAAATATGTTGCTGCTTTGTTGATGTGTTGACTCATTTGATGTATTTTAAAAGAAAACAAACAACAAACTGATTTGCTTGTCCAAACGAGTCTAACTGACATATCTGCAGAGGTAGGCTGGGCTGGAGGATGTCAAGATTGTCTCTCATCAGATTATTGTGATCTCTTGTTTACTTCATGGTCCATATGAAGAAATCAGTTCCGTATTACCATCAGCTCTTCTGGGACTCAGATGAGGTTTCATATGGCACCGTTGTGACAAACATCTACACTTTATGAACAGCATGTTATGGGAAACTTACCAAGCCATGAAACTTGAGCATGTTTGATATTGATAAAAACAACGTGGCATAAAAGTTATCTGAATTATATTTTAATGACTCAGCCAGTAATAGGGGAAAATACTCCATTCAGTGCACAGGAGACAAGATGTGCAGTTTTCAAGCTAGAGTAATAGAGAGTTAGCTCAATCTGCAGGCAATTTTATTTAAGGATGGAAGCCATTGGTTAGGAGGTTCTGCACACACATATGTGCGCAGTTGCTTTTGAATGACGCACTTCTCATAGTGGGGGTGGTTCTTGTATATATGGAGCTGGTTATTGTTCGCATCCTGGAGTACCCCTGGAGGAACTTAAATCTCTCTTTTTTTTTTTTTTTTTTTTTTTGTGTGTGTGTGTCTAAGCAGCCTGAATTGCCATTTTTGGAACTGGCTGTAATGCGTCTGTTTCCAAGCAGATAGATTTGTATGGCCATATGTGCTCCAACAAGGACAAATTCATAACTATGTTGCTGCATTCTGTGCTGTTCTGATGGCTTTCTGTAGCCACTTTGGGCAACTGAAGCAAATAGTCCTTTAGGTGGTGGCCTCTGGAAGTTGCCTCTGCCATGATAATTTGTTGTTGTCTAATAACATAGCTGTGCTGATGCTGCAATCTCTCTGTGAGGGCAATACCGGCCTTTCTCTGTAAGCTTCTTGGCTATTTTCTTTATGCAATTATTGGAAATGTTTACACCCTTCAGACCTCTATCCTTTACTCAAGCTTGGCTGAAGTTGCCCAGTGAGTTCAAGTTGGAGGGATGGAGTAACGCAAGCTTGTTTCCTAAGAATACCAAACTGAAAACCCAAAGAAGGAATTTGAAAGTGAATACTATAATTAAAACAAAATCTTGAAAAAGACATCTGACTTTATGCTATTGCCATGTTCAATATGGGCCACCTTTTCTCCTTTTCTTAAATTTACAATTCATAAGTGTGCATCACTGGTACTGTTTAGGAAGATGGAGTGGTTCATCCTTAGGTATTTGCTACACTTGCTATTGTTTTCCAGATTTCTTCAGAAGTGCAAGAGTAAAATCCGCTGATGTAAAAATATAGCTTCCAGTGTATTATTTTTAAAATTAGGGGTGTAACGTTTGGCAAATTCCATGGTGCATCACAAAGTACGCAGAACTGAGTATATGGAAGAAAATGTTGTGTTCTGTTTTAAAACCATGTAATGCAGTTCTGTCATTGTCATTATGTACACAGACGCACACGTATGCAGAGTTTTACTGTATAGTTAATAACAACTACATGTCAAGGCAGATAGGTGTGTTCACAGCGGTGAAAGTGAGCATAAGAGTCTACTGGAAGTCTGCTGGCTTTGCTTGAGTTTGAGGAACTGCCATTTTCATCAGTTATGAATGTTCTATATCATAGCATTTCTCTTAGAGAGCTATCTAAATAAAAGTGTATTATTTACCTAGGTGTCAAAGTTACTGCCGTTGATATTCTCAGCCAAAACTGGGTCCTGGTTCATGCTGGACTGGCTTCAAATTTCAGACTGTTATTTGCAAAGTGCAAAAGGGTAATTTCTCAGCTGGGGTAAGCTGGAGTTGTTAGAATTCAATTTTAAAGGCAAAGAATTGGAGTAGTTTAAAATAAGCTTTGCATAGCCTCTACCTCAAAGACACTGAGGCATTCAGCTACCATGGTGATGAATGTGGTATAAATAGAAAATGGATTAGAATGTTTCTGAGTAGATCTAAATTAACAGTGGCCATTCAAGAAACAGAAGTAGGAAGTCACTGTGCAAAATTTACGAAAATACACACTAGTAGTAAATCTAGAGTGGCTTACAGAAAGGGGAAGGTAGGAAGCAGTTGGTAGCATCACAGCTGGTAATACAACACCAACAGGAGTATTGGATTCTGATTCTATGCAACCCTAGCCCAGAAAAAGCAGACACAGGAGATGATGTAGAAACTTGAGAAGCACATAAGCACACAAAGATTTTTACCTGGGAGACAAAAACGTCTTTTGAACAGACAGGTGCTAAAAATGGCAACGTTCCCCCATAAGACTCCCACAACAGTGGGATACACAACTAGGAAAGACACTAAGTAATAAGTCACCTATTCTGCAAAAGAGGTACAATTCTGTCCCCACTCAACCAAACCCTCTTTAACTTGTCCTGTAACACAAGACCCAATATAATTTAAAGACAGCAAGTACTTTGTAGTCTGTTTGCATAAGCAGCCTGTAGTTTTCTGCCACAAAATATTGAAGGTCAACTGTTCAATAGGAATTAAAGCTTGATTAGACCCCAATGTGAAGAGTTATTTAAATGACATATAAATTTATGGACATGAATAATTCTGTTATTTTCAGTGGGACTGTTCCTGTCCTTTAAATTACAGGTGGACTGAAGTACCCTGCTGAAGGATGATCTTAGAAATAGCCATGTGCTATGTAGATACAAAGAATATATAATAGCTTAATGTCTGCTCTGCAGATCCCTTTGTATGAATAGTCAGCACTGTGTTACTGCTTTTTTTTGGGTTTGTTTTCTCTGCAGCCAAGGGGAAAGCTTAGCATCTCCAGCCATTTACTTTCCAGTGATTGAATAATACTCTGTGATTGCTAGTGTGTGAACACCATTACTTGGTGACCTCTCCTAGTGACTGTATGATGACAACTGCGTAACAGCTGCCCTTAAACTAGCCTCATGTTTGAGATGATCAAGGGATTACAGACCCGTCTTTCATGCTGCTACTTTTTGAGCTTCTGAATTGGGTCTTTTTTACATTGTCATTGTTTTTGCTGGTTAGAAAACAAGTTGAGACTGCAAGACCAAGATGTAAGCACGGTTTTTGGCTGGTCAGATGAACAAAATTTGTAGTTTATCTAACTCAAAAGTAATTCACTGAATGTGATCTGATTGCAGTTCTCTACTACTTGCCAAAAATCAAAGTTTAAAGGAAGAGTGTTGACCTGCCTGTTATTTAGAGATTGAAATTTTAGATGTGAAAGCAATTAAAAAAGAAATACATAGATGAAATTATTTTGGATGGAGGATGATAGCTGGACAGAACAGAAACTTCAGGGAATGTGTGACAGTGCTCTCTCACCCTCATGTTACTTGATTCAAGACACTAATGACCTCTCTGAGAGCAGGCAGAGGTCCAGGATAATGTTCTTGGGGCCTCTATGAAGGTGTCCACTAAATAAGGAGTGACAGAAGAATATACCCTTAACTTCCCTTTAACTAGAATTCACCATGAACACGTGGCCTAAAGGTAAATTGTTTGGGCAATGTGAACCTAAGTGCCAGCGGTACAGTCCTTCAATAGATCTTAGGTCTTATCAGTACCACTCAGATAACCTAGTGCTTCTACAGATCCAGCTCAGCACTGGAGAAAAGCTGACTGAAGCTAATCTCAAGCAGGGGAGAGGTTATGTAAACAAAGAAAATCTTTTTTGTAGTCTCATTTCTTTAAGGGTATGCAAACACAACTGGTTAACTTGCTAATTAATTTGGTGATGTCCCTGGACTCTGAGCTGCCACTAAGCTTGTGCATGCATTTTCTTTAGGAACGCCTGTCTCCTCCTGGCAGATTACATATGTAACCAAAGCAGAGCTTCCAGTACCCCTTCTCTGAAATAGCAACGTGATATATCTGAGTATGACACTATCAGCTTTGAAGATGCGTGATCTAGAACACAATGTGCAGTTCATCTTAGTAACACAAAGCTAGCATAAATGCATCGAAAGCACTCTTTTCTCGCATACTGGCTTCTCGTAGCTAAATGAAGGCTTGCTTTTTCAAAGTTATCTAAGAGCTTCTTGGGGGCTGTTACTGTTGAATAAATTCTCACAGGAGTAAAGGGTTATCAAAACTTCAACAACTTCTACTTCTTTAGATTACATTATTTATTGTAAACATACAGTAGCATCAACACTTCAAGATAAAAACCCTAAAATACAAAGTAAAAAAACCAATTCTTTGCTGCCTATACAGTTCTCCCTTTGAGACTGAAATGAAAGAATGGCAGATATTAGCCACATCACTTAACACATTCCTGGAAGGCATTTGGATGCTGTGGTGAAAAGGGGTGTAGACAAACCAACATAAAACAGCATAGCTTTAGTCATGTAACCCATGGCAGGCTCTAAAATAGTCAAATTGAGATCACGTACACTTCTTGGGTGTCCAATTCCCTTCCAGTGTAGCTTAAAGTTGGCTAACTGTTGTGGCCTATATGGTGCTGAGAGCGGAAGGACACAATGATCCCTGCAGGCTTAAAACATGAAACGAAAATAACAATGGCTGTGTTTTGAGGGAGAAGCCATGATATCCTTCAAATGCTGCATGATGATGACATTGGAAGAATCTATAATTCACTAAGCTGTACAGATCAGGTGTCTCCTCCTTCCTCTTCTGTCTGAGGAGCTAGTTATCATTACCGTCATTTAAATAATCATTAGATACTTGATTTCTAATATATCACCAGGATGAGTGAATGTTTTTGTATTTGTCATTACTGTAAGACCATCAGCTGATGCATGTTGTCATAGTTTCACAGCACAATTTTTGTTTTAGGTTTTCCATAGTTTTTTGTCTATGTTACTTAGACTACGGACAGATGCCCTCATAGATTTAGCTAGCACAGCTTAAGATGTTACTGTGCTTTACCCCTCCCCTCGCTTCTGCTAACAAAGCAACTTGTTTGAGTGCTCCCTAAACCCACTTCAGGCACAATCAACTGTGTTAGCGCATAGCTCCTATTTTAAACTGTTTGAACTATCTCAGCTGATTCTGCTTGAAGTGGGTTAGGGAGCACTCACACAAACAGCTGGGAGAGCGGTGGGGGTAGTAATCAATGCCCTAGGGACCCTGACAAACAGCTTGAGAAGAGAAGGGCAGGGCACGAATGTTTCAAACCTCTGCAGCTGTTTGCAAATTGTATTCTATGTAGAGCCTGTAGGCTGAACGTGAGCTATGGTAATACCTCTGTTTTACAGATGAGGTGTTCTCCTCTGCTGTAACAGCTAGCAACTCCTTAAAAAAAGTAAGAAAAATAAAAAGAGGGAAGTTAAGAATCATAAGAAAGTTTACAGTGATGTGCCCATACAGCATATGAGCAGATACTCTCTGAGCCCAGCACAGCATATTGTGCAACAGCATGGGAGAGGGGAAGTTTTGGCCAGGAAAGTCAAAGCATATTCTTTCTTTTATCTGTTGGATGCTACAGCACTACCTTTCACGTGCTGAAAATTTCTATCGAGCTTCAATCCCCAGTCCTGGAACCTACGTATTAGACTCTGAGTGTTTGCTGTTTCAAGCCACTGATAAGCGAGCCCTTCCAACAAACAAATTGGGCTGCCTTCCACCACACTCTGTATCTTCCAAAATCTCCGAGGGGAACAGAGTGAACAAATATGTTGAGCAAGTGTGCTCAGTTTGTGGTAAACGGCTGAACAACCCCCCAGGGCATATGCACAGTCTATACCCACCACACCAGTGTTGGTCTGAGGACCAGAGGACACATCTCGTTAATATGCTTACACAAGCTTCTGGTGTAGCGATGCGGAGCTGGGAGAGGGCGATAGAAAACTACACCCTCATGGGAAACACTTGTTCTCGTGGTTCATGCTTGGGCCCAGGCATCTGGAGGATCTATTTCTGGCCATAGCATGCACTCGCCGTATGACCAGGGCTGAGTCACATATGAGACATCATTATCCCATATGTAAATTAGGTATCAACAACTTTGCAGGTGATGTTTGTTGCTATTTTTTTTTTTTTTTCAAGTGCTTTAAGTGTAGTAGTATGTTGTATTCTGGGCATGTTTACTGCCAACCCAGAGGACTTGTGGGCTGTAGCGTGGCCACCTGTGCGGAGAGAAACATCAGCTTTATGTTTTTTTACAACTGACTGGTTCAATGTTGTTTTTTTTTTTTTTTTTTTTCCTGGGGCAAACCCCACCTTCACTGAAATGTGAACTGTGAGGCAAGTTTTGCTCTGAAGGGCAGCAGCACCTGCAGTGTTTGCTGGGGGGTGGCGAACCCTGTCCTTCCCCGTAACTTTATGGGGGGGGGGTATGTACTGTAACCTTTATGGTCATACATGGCTTGAAAGAAGCTTTTAAGCTGATGAAATCCATCTTGATCAGCGTGCCCTTGCTAGAACCAGCCCTGGCTGACAGGACGGAAGCACGGGGCCGGATGAAGGTGCGCCCCTCCGAAAACTGGAGGTGAGCGCGACATCAAGCCCAGAACAAGACTACGACTCTGTTAGACAGTCACGACCTCCGAGAAGCTTCCCCGCCCGCCTCCAGAGCCCACGACGCCGAGCAGAGCCGCCGGCAGCACCCCCCGCACCCCTGAACCCGCCGCCCCCAAGATGGCAGCCCAGCCAGCGGCGGGGGGGGGGGCGCCCGGCGGCGGAGGCTGCGTCACGTGGCGGTGGCGGGCGGCGCATGCGCCCTGGGGGCGGCGCTGACAGGCGGCTGCATGGTGCCCGCCGCCCCTCCGCCGCCGATGCAGTGAGGCCGCGCCGCGCCGGGCCGGGCCGGGCCGGGGGAGCCGGCGGCGGCCGCCTGGATGGTGGCGTAGGGTCCGCAGTGCCGGCTCCCCAGCATGGCGAGTTACCTGCCCCCCTGCGTGATAGACGGAGGCACCGGGTGAGTGCGGGGAGGGGAGGGAGGGAGGGAGGGGGGACCGGCGCTGCCAGCCCCCTTTCTGGGGGGCGCGGTGGGGAAGGGGGTGTCTCCGCCGTGCCGCTGCCCTCCCCCGCCCCAGCCGCCTCCCGCTGCCGGGAAGGCTCTCAGCGGGGAGTCCCATCCCCTCGGACGGGTCCTGCTGTGTGTCCCGGTCCCTTCGGGGCCTGTCGCCCCTGGGGCGAGGGGTCTCCCGCCCCTCCGGGTCTCTGCGCCGCTGGGGCGGCTGCTGCTGCTGCTGCCCACCGCCCTCCACCGAGTGCTCTCCTCCTCCTCCTCCTCCTCCTGCTCTTCCTCCCCGCTGGGAGCTTGGAGTCCTGCTGTGCCCCAGCCGTGTGCCCCGGGCTGTCCGTGTGCCTCTGGGTGTGGTGTGTCTCCATGTGCCCTTCTCTCCTCTTGGGTCCAATTTTTGTTAATGTCGTCTGACTTTAAACTAGTGCGTAATTAAAATGCTAAAATTTGGGACGGCTTATTTCAAATGACAGCCTGGAGACAGAGGACACATGTTTGTGTGGAGCCGTGAACCGGTACTGACTGTGATCCAGAGGCAGGTGAGGTGTGCTTGCTTGGCTGCAGCATCTCCTTCATGCACAACTCCGGGACCGCAGCGGCCTTGCTGGATTGCATCTGGCCTCTAGCTGACACGTGCATCTTCTTGAACCTGCCCAGGTGTTACCTCCAGCCAGCAGTGAGATGGGAGCTGGCTCTCTTATACTTCTGGTGTTTCTTGGTCATTGGGTCATCCCTTCTTCACCTTTGTCGCATCGGTGTGAGATTTATTCTGCATGTAGCCAAACGACAAGTTTTGTAACTCAAATTTTTGAGGACTAAAATGAATCTGAACTGCAGAGGCTGTGCTGGGGAGGTGTTTCAGGAACAGGTCTTTCCTACCTGTCTGTGGCTAGAGAAGACCCATTCATCATCGGATATACCAGTTCTGCTGTGCCTCAGGATTGGGAGGTGTGAGAGGGAGCTGTAATGAAGGTGATACTGAATATGCGGTGTGTTCTTGCTAATATATTTCCTTTGCCCCAAAATTTATCATAGAGTCATAGAATAGTTTGGGTTGGAAGGGACCTTTAAAGGCCATCTAGTCCAGCCCCCCGTCAAGGAGCAGGGACATCTCCAACCAGATCAGGTTGCTCAGACCCCGTCCAACCTGCCCTTGAATGAGGCATCCACCACCTCTCTGAGCAACCCGTTCCAGTGTTTCACCACCCTTATTGTAAAAAATTTCTTCCTTATATCTAGTCTAAATCTACCCTTCTTTAGTTTAAGACTATTACCCCTTGTCCTATTGCAGCAGGCCCTGGTAAAAAGTTTGTCCTCATCTTTCTTATAAGCCCTCTTTAAGTATTGAAAGGCTGCAATTCTCTTCTCCAGGCTGAACAACCCCAACTCTCTCAGCCTTTCTTCATAGAAGAGGTGCTCCATCCTTCTGATATTTTTTGTGGCCCTCCTCTGGACTTGCTCCAACAGATCAATGTCTTTCCTGTGCTTTCCTGTTATGGACAGCTCTGAGGAGAGGAGAGGAGACACCAGTCCAAGAGTAACAATTCAGCCAAACACTTTACTTGTCAGGCTGTGCCTCAGGGTCATTGATTGCATCAATTTATTGCAGTAATAGACCTTTCCTTCCAGGGAATTTGCAGCACTTTTTTAATTTATGTAATGCTTGGGAAGTTACCTTTAAAACTTCCATAATGGAGCCATCTTAAAAGAAACCCCAAACCAACCAAACAAAAAACCCCAAACCCCAGATAACCAGAGGAAGCACTTTCCAATGATGTGTCATACTACCATCTCCTGAAAAGGTGTTTCATATTTTGAAATAGGTCTTTATTCAACAGTTGCAAAACTTTCAGAAGTCTCTTGTCTCTTTCTGTTTATACCTTATCTTACCAGAAATGAGCTCTGTCCCCTCAATGGGGAGTATTGGAGTCCACAGCTGGAAACTTTGGGAATAGAATAGACACCGGGTTCCATCTTGCTTGTAATTTTGCCTGTGTGTTAGATACTCCTTTCCCAGGTTCCTTCTATTTATTTGCTGAAGATATTTAAAATATCTGTTCTCCAGAGAACTGTTGGTATTACAAGAATATTACTTGATGATTTTTAAGAGTTTTTCAAGGAGAGAAATGGGAGTTCTAGGTGGATCCTTTAAAAGGCCATGTTATAAACTACAAAATCCAGAAAAAGCATTAAATGCAATGTCTATCTCTTGCAGAAGACCTCCTTTGCTGTCAGTTTGTGGAGTGATTCCAGTGTTGCACTAGCAGTAGATACTGCTGACCAACAGTTGTACAAAATGAGTAAGGACAGAGAATGGTTTATTGTGTCTTTTCAGAGAAGTAATAATTTAGTTAGAACTTCTAAAATCTATTTAGTGCTTGCATGGGGAAAAAGTGGTGGAGTCTTTGTGCGCGGGTGTGTGTGTATCTGTCTGTTTCAGGAAGCATTCGGATGGTCCCCAAATGATGTGACTTCGCATTTCCATGCCTCCAAATGATCTTAATTCATATGAGACAACACGGTGTCTCTGCTGATGTGACTTCTGCTTGGCTTTGCTGCCAGGCATTGACATGTGGAAGTCTTTTTTTCAGCAATGAGACTATTGAATTTGAAATAAGTTGTTTTGCAGAATTCAAGATGAAATAAGAGTCTGAACCAAAGCAGCCAGAAGAAGTAACTTGACTCATTGATACGCAGTCTCTGGAATTTTCCTCTGTGTGGGCTGGAAACCTTCTTATTGTTAGAATGAATCTACTTTAGGTTACAAGCTTCAAACAATTCATTCAAATTATTCATGAAAGGGCTTTCAGATTAAAAACTTGGAAGAGCATAATGGAAAGGAAAAGGTATATGCAGACATGCACTGTGGAACATTATATATATAAAATACACTTTTCTGCTTGCATTTCTGGTACTGAATGAGGTGCTTTGTCCAGGCACTAATCCCTCTTCTTTCCCTATAAGAGGATTTAAGAAGTTTGTGAAAAGACTCTTTTTGTTGTTGTTGTTGTTTTGTACATAAGGAGCCTGGTTTAATTTACTATTGTTTGCAGCCATAGGACTCTGTACTGTAAAATGCTGGAATTTCTCAAAAAGACTCACAACAGGTGTATAGAAAATAGGTACAGACCTTCAGTGAGAAAGGTCACGATATCGTCATAGCAGGACAGGGTAACGTTCCTTTTCTCTGTTGAACAGGCGACTTGAACTGTTCACTCTTTATTCATAGATTTTACAGGAAGTGGTAATAATTTGCCATAATCTTTTTACATTAATATTTGCAAATTACTTGTCCTACTTCAATTTTGATGCATTACATCTTCATTTTATTTGCGTGAGGTTTTCATCGTGATCAGTTTATACATTGCTGTCGGTCTTTCTGTGGAGAAGGGCACGCTATTTTTAGTCTCTTAAGACTACCAGGCCTTCTTGGTGTTGCTGTTTTCAGTAGCTTTAAACTTCATAACTAGTTTTATTAACTGGCATTTAGCTGTGGGACATCAGAACGCTGGTAGGCTGGTGTGCGAAACAAAGATGTCTTAAAATACCTCTCTCCTCTTCAGTGTGTGTGTGTGTATTTGCAGACACTGAGGAATGCTTCTATTTTGGGTGTATTTTATTGAAGTCATTCAATTTTGCTTTTACTAAAGAAAAATTAATTTGGCAAAGTCTTCCTATTGAGCTTAGAGGTAAATACTTGCTTTCTGGGAGAAGTGAGCTGGACTTGTATAAAAACTTGAAACTTAGGGTGTTTTTTGTTGTATTGCTGGGATATTAAGAGTAGCTGGAACCTCAGAATGTGTTACATTTTCCACCTCTTACTCTATTTCTGATTCTACGTGAGTTGCTTTAGCCAAATATTACCTCTGGTCTTTACATGTGAGACTTGTGAACAGACATTATTGTAATTGCTGCTCTGGGTCTGAGGAGCCTGGGTTAATTAACAGTTGTTTATAATCACAGGCTTCAATCCTGTAAAGTGCTAGACTCTCAAAAAAAAGCAATGGCTCTAATGTACACTATTCCTATAGTGGCTGCTGGTGCTCTTGAGTAAATTGAGCAGACATAATAGATTTTTTTTTTTTTCTGTTTGATACTTCCTCCTTCATCACTTCTTTCTTCATTCCCATTCCTTCATCACATCCTCCTTCATTTCAGAAGTGTCTTCTCACATCTTCATGGAGCCCTTTGTAGCGAGTTTCTCAGGCAGGTTTGTAATGATGCTGGTACGGTCTGTTTATGGCAGCATGGCATCACAGGTGTTCTGGCAGGAATAACTGTTAGCTATTTAGCATCTTAGCTGTCAGTGTTCTCTTTACAGGGTTATTTTTTGTTGGTTTACAGGACTTTCTTAAAGCATTTTGCTGTGGGTTGGGTTTGGTTTTTTTTTTTGTGGCTCTAACCCATTGTGTTGAATATCTGGACCAAAAAGCAATAGAAATGGAGGAAATGCTAAAATGTTCACAGTTGGGCCTTGCTCTTTTGTATACTTGTCCAGAGAGAAAATTGAATGTCTTGTATTTTGAAATGGATAAAGAAACTGCTTGAGTTTGTGGTTTTAATGTGTCTAAACTATGTTATTCTCATGCTTTAATAAGAATTTTCCAAAACACATCTCCGCTCTTTAAAATGGTTGAAGGTGCAATATCTGCTTCCGAGTTCGGTCCATTTGTACATCTTTGCAGTCATTTTTCTGCATAAGTTTTTCTGTTCTTTTTTCATGGTAGGACCTCAGAAAAGAAGAGGGTTAGGACTTACTGTTCCTCAAGCAAAAGCTAGTGAAGCTAGTTTGTGTACTAACTGATCACCTGGGAAAGCCACGATGTACTAGAGAATGATCTTTATTTTTAGAAACTGCTTGTTTCAACAGTATGTAATTTTCAGATTTTTTTTTTTTTTAATGAGTAGACCCGTCAAATCCCCTTGCGAAAAATAGCCTTAGTCTATTGAATCATTTTTCTACTAATCTTTAATACAGTCTCCAGTATCCCATATTTTGGAGAGTTTCCAGTAGGTTCCTACCTCACTGGCAATAAATCTATTACTTTTAATGGAATTAGGTTGGAATACTGATTATCTACACATTCCCTACAGCTGTCTCTGTAATTTGCAGATCACAAGACATTGCATTACCATTACTCTGCTAGGCTGTAACCCAGGAGAAGGAAAACCATGTTTTTAGATGCTTAAATATTAATTGCAGAAGGGACTGGAGACCAGGTAACCTCTCTGACTGTTTAAGTCCAGAGCCTTTCAGGTCGATGAATATTTAAATATCTTGTATAAAAGGGAACAGTCTCTGTAGGAGGTCCTGGAAGTGGGTCACCCAAACGCTTTAATGTACTCCTGGGTATGGCTCTGGAAGGTGGAATGTGTTCGAGTCCTGCTGGGCAGAAGAAAGATCTGGGACCAAGTCTGCCGTCTACTAAACGAGTGGGCTGCTGGGTAAGAAGGGGCAGCACAACCGCGTTGTCTCTCTTGCTTCGCTTCCTCAGTGGTTTTGAGAGTAGTCTGAGTTTCCCTTCCATCAGTTTTTGTCAAAACACCTGAAATATGGCCGTGTGTTCAAGTCTGTCTCTTGTTTTATCCTACATAGATTTTTTTTTTTTTTTTTTTTTTTTTT
>WHYT01017396.1:737476-748948 GCA_009806455.1 Tetrax tetrax | reverse complement strand
GACCTTTTTTTTTTTTTTTACCAAAGGTTGGAATGTGGCCTGCCTGTCTTGTCATAGCTAGTCAAGAAGGTGGAGGAAGTAAGAGCTGAGTTTTCAGATTTCATAGTTTGAAAAAACACTACCAAAATTTGTAAGCTGAAAGTGTCTGAAAAATAAATAACACCTAAAATATTTACCACTTCTGAGTTTTCTTCTCAGCAGGATGACACTTGAAAGCATAACCTAGAAAATGTAGACGTGGTACGTGATTGTTTGGCCTTTACTTCAAGAAGTGTAGTGACTTGAAAGTATTTTTTTTTTTTTTTTTTTAACATCTAAGTTGCTCTAATGACCTTGTGATCATTCTTTTTCTAGGTATACAAAACTTGGCTATGCAGGAAATACAGAACCTCAGTTCATTATCCCATCATGTGAGTAACTTTTTTGTCCCTCCAAATTCTAATACACGCTGGTATCACTGAGCACTTTGGTGAGTCAATGACATGCTTTCCACCTCCCAACTCAGCCTGCGTAGTCTCTTGTCCGTATTCATTGCGTTAGCATCTTTGCCTAGAGTGTAGCTAAACAGAACTCCTTGTTTGCAGTTAGCTAGGACTGTTGCTCATTAAATCAGCTCTTGGTTGCTATGACAAAGATGAAGAGAATTCCAGTCCAATTTCCTTTTTATCCCCATTATTTTTCTGCCAGGTCTCTTGAGTAGACAGAATGCAATTTACCTCCTGTCTACCTGACACCATGGTTACTGCCTGGATAATCTGGGGAAGGCTTCCAATCAAATTAAGTACTAACGTGCAGGTGGTGTCTGCCTTATTTACATTGTCTGGGACTGTAGACAGTTTAATATTCAAAAAAGTTGTTCCTATTAGAAGATTTTTTTTTTTTCCTGTGTGTGTTTACCAATTAAAATGGCTCTGCCCATTTAACATACTTCTGTTGAGCAGATTTACTCTTAGTTTTTTTTGTATGTTAAACTTGTTTAAAATGTTATACCTTTCTGGTGTTCTTGATTTTAATTGTCATCTTAATAGTTTCTCTCAAATGTATTTCTCTCTATGTATTTATAAATAGTAGCACTGATTGCGTGTTTATGTCTTATGGTGGCATCTGTTATCTCCTTGTAAAAGGCAGTGTTTAACATAATTGCAGATAACTTTTTGTGAACTTTGTTGATTAACTACTTATTAATGCATCTAGGCTGCCTTGTAGCTACTCACAGTAGAAGATATAAATATAAGGGAATAATAAAGGTAATTGGGGGCCAAAGAGTTGGAGTGGGCATGTTGTTTACCAGATGTAGCTGCAGTACTGGTTCTAGTTTTACTGTTTTAAGTATTGTACAAAATTCAAACCTAAACTACTGGTAGAGACTTAAATGCCTTATGTTAAAGAAGTGGGATAGCAAGAGTTTCCTGTGAATTTGTTTATAAATCCTGTTTTATAGAACTGTAAACTTGTTGGGGCTTAGATGTGTTTCCAAAATAATTGTTTGTCTGTCAGTAATTTTTGGAGCCGATAGCATTTGCTGTGTTTGTGGGTGATGCCTATCTACTCTGCATTTTCTACTGCATGTTATTTAGATCCTGATTATGACCTATTAAAAGAAATCTGTGTATAAATAAGGTTATGTTTTAAGAATACTTTATTCCATTTTTATTTATAGCTTGACCTAGATTGGGTTTTTTGCTGTCTCATCTTCTTGCCTATAGCAGCCATCATCTAATAATTTTAGTGATAGTTGCAGTCTGCTACTGAGAAGCGTAAGTGTCTCCAAAGATTTCTCTGTAGCACTGCAAATTGATTTCTCCCCTCCTCCCTTTCTCCTCCTCGTCAACTGGGATAATGACTCCAGTGCTTATTTCTGAAGCAGATAGTTTATTTTCTCCTTCTCCTGTGCTCTTTCTATTAATTCTAGAGTTGAAACTCAGAAAATCATGTTGCTTACTGAGTTGAAGAGTATCTCCAGTGGAATGCTGTACTTGCACAGGTTTAGTGACTGCTGTAGTCTGTAACACAATGGATTTTAAAGATTCCCCCCGCCCCCCCAATTTATTATTTACATTAATGAGGGATGGGTGACCAGAATCCTGTGTGATGCAGGGAGAATGAACTCTGCTATATTGGCTTATCAATAGATTGCTTACATCATTTCTGCTTTCTGGAAACTACTTTCTATAGCCCAATTTTTATTTCTGGAGAAGACTCCTTTGGCAAATAAGTACTCACTGCGTGATATTTAGCTGTTTTAATTTTGTTTTGGTTTGTTTGGGTTTTATTTTAAGGTATTGCAATCCGAGAATCAGCCAAAGTAGGCGACCAGGCTCAGAGGAGGGTAATGAAAGGCGTTGATGATCTGGACTTTTTCATAGGAGATGAAGCCATAGATAAACCTACCTACGCTACAAAGGTAAGCATTCAGTGTTTTTAAGAAGTCTTTCCAGAGTTTCACATATTTATTGTTATATAGTATTGTAGGCCTTTTTGAAAGTCATTTAAAACACACATTTGCTTTTTGTAAAGTTTTTTTTTGTTGCTTTTTAAAACGGCATGATTTCATCATGGCTTTACCTTTTTTAAAATGTTGGTTTTACTACTGCTGTCCTGTGTGATTGGTGCTTGAAGTCATTGATACAGTGCAGCTGTTCAGTTTTCAAAATTAGCAGCTATTAAAATAGTCATAAACACTGAATATTGAAATTCTTCCTAGAAGTGTATCCTCTTAATGTGGCATGGGAACTGGGGAATGTGTTGGATACTTTTGCTTCAGGGAATGTCCTAATTGTTTTGTGGAGGGCTGTCTTCAATGCAGCTTTTCTGTGAATCATGTTTTCCATACCCTAGTAAAGGACTTCTTGTACTTACAAAATGTTACTGGCTTATGAATTATGTGGAAAAAAATAATATTTTATACATCCTACTGTATTACTTAAATGTCAGCTATGTTCTTGGCATTGACCAAAATGTAAATATCATCCCTGCCAGATTTTTTCTTGAGAAAGATATAGCCTATATGGTCTTTATTTCTTTTTATAGATTGGAAGGCATATTGAAGCCAAGTATGATTCTCAATTTTATAAATGATAAAATGAAATGATAAAATATAAATGATAAAATCAAAACACAGTGCTGCAATAGAGCAGTAGCAGTATTAGGAATAGAGTCTGGATTCTAACTTCTGGTCCTGCAAGATAGAATTGCAATTTGAAATAGCTGGGAGTAGGAGATAACTTTAAATAGTGCCTCTAATTAAAATTAGACTGGAGGATTTGATAAGGTAACCATGAGATGAGGTGATTTCATTCTTGCGGGAGGTTTAAGGGTTTGGGGACTTAGACTATTCCTATTTCTGGGTTTGTTTATCTTTGTATGGTCTAGTGTGTTGACAAGTTTTCTTGCTCCAGTGGCCTATACGACATGGTATTGTTGAAGACTGGGACCTCATGGAGAGATTTATGGAGCAGGTCATTTTTAAATACCTACGAGCTGAACCTGAGGATCACTATTTTTTAATGGTGAGTTAATGAGACTGGGTAAGAAAATATTTTTGTAAGAGGAAAACTAAATCATGTTCCAAGCACAAGTAGCTCTGTTGGAGGATTTTTCTCTTTGTCTTCTATTTCTTCAGCAGCTGGAGTGGGGGGATGGAAGGAGAGGAAGGACAAAAGTAGTCTATAAAGCTGCGTTATAACTGAATTCTGTTAATTTTGCGATGCAGGCTACTGCAGGTTGGACTTTGTTTTCGAAAAGCTTCAGTCGCTTTGTTTAAACTAAATTCTGTTTGAAACTTTCTATTTTGAGTGCCCTGAAAATTTAAAAAGGCTAATCAATGTGTGAACTGCTAGGACTTTATTCAAGTGCTTTTTCAAAACTCTTTTTTTTTTTTTTTTTTTTTTTTTTTTTTTTTTTTTTTTTAGACAGAGCCTCCCCTGAACACACCAGAGAACAGAGAGTATCTTGCAGAAATCATGTTCGAATCATTTAACATACCAGGACTTTACATTGCTGTTCAGGTGAACAAAGTGAAAATATATTTAAAATGTACAGTATAGCTGCAGTATGTATAGTCTTTTGTATGCGTATGTCTGAAATGTTTCAAACAGTATTTTCTGAGGTTGTAAATTAGCACACCGTGGCTGCTTCTAAATAGAAACTCTCTCTCATGTAGGCAGTGTTGGCCTTAGCTGCCTCTTGGACTTCACGGCAGGTTGGAGAACGTACTTTGACTGGAATTGTCATCGACAGTGGTGATGGAGTGACCCATGTAATTCCTGTGGTATGTAGCAGGATGCATTTTAAAGTTGTCCGTGGTTTGGACAAGTATAGGGTTTGTTTACTATAGATTTAAATAAGAAGTGTCAAGTGAAACTTTATTTTTAAGTTTTTAGTGTTACTTGGTTGTTTTGGATTTTTTTTCCTCCCTTACAAATGCTGTGAAAATAATGTATTTTATTCTGTGAACTTATTTTTGCAGTTAATTTAGCTTGCAGACTATAGGAAAGTTGCAGTAAGGAATTGTCAGACCATCTTTTAAGGGCTGTTTCTATGTAAAAACCTTGTTTTCCGTTACTGTGATGCCTCAGTTCTGTTTAATATTAATGCCTGTCACAGTTTTGAATTTCCTTCATGCCAGCAGTGTCTGACAAGAGAAGTCCTAACTTGTGTGATGTCTTCAATTTGGATTGTTTAATTTATCTGACAATGTGTGCTTTTTGAATGAGTTTGTTGGATTTTAGAAGGTAGTGAACTCTGGAAACTACAAGCTTCTATAAATGCATATTCATATACATGGTCAGTCTCAAACGGCTTAATTATGTTAGGATGTTAAAAATACAGAATTATTTGTGCGTACTGACATCTGTTCTATTGAAGTAGTCTTGTGTATTTCTGAAGCATATAGTATGCGTGAATGATCAGTTATTTTAGAAATGAAAATTTGATTCCTTTTAACTTCATCTTGCATTTTTATATTAATGGGATCTTCTCAGTATTTTCTTCATATAGAAATGCTGGTTAAAAACCTGTATTTACCATTGGAAACTCTGAAATGTGTTGTGTTGTTTTGTTTTGTTTTTCTTAAAAAGGGAAGAAATAGTGTTGGCTGAACAATACCAGTGTCTTTAGTAAATGCCTCCTGAAAAAAATTCAGCAAATAGATTTCTTGTTTTCTGTTGTGCTTATTGTTACATACTACTTATTTGATTTTTCTTGTCTTAGAATTCTGATATATTTTATAATTTTTTCTATTAATATTTCACTTTCAAAGAGGACACAAGTGGTCTGTTTATATAACATTTGCTTTTCAGATCATTCCTGAAAGGAATTATCTGACCAGACTTTGTCTTCTAGATGTGTGCAAGATTTTTTTTGTCTGTCACTTGTATCTCTATTAAATAATCAATATGTGTTTATATTTGGTAATCAGAGTCTTTTAAATATTATAGTATCCACTTTGCAGTTGGTTGCACGTTGTAATAGTAATTTTAAAGTTTCAAGATTTTACTTTTAATTAAAAATCAAAACAATTATAAAAAGGAATGTTAGTTTTGCTGTTAATTATTGATACACAGTAGGTTTTTCCCCTAAATATTTTTTTTCATCTCCTCCTACGTAGGCAGAAGGCTATGTAATTGGAAGCTGCATCAAACATATTCCTATTGCAGGTAGAGATATTACTTACTTTATTCAACAACTCCTAAGGGAAAGGGAGGTGGGAATTCCTCCTGAACAATCTCTGGAGACAGCAAAAGCCATAAAGGTACATCCTTCTTTATCTCTTAATAAATAAATAAAAGTCTTGAGCGGATTTTTTGACTTAACAACTTGCCAGTGGCTCTATTAAAAATGGAAATTTAGGCAGTGTGTTGTAATTACACAAGCTTCTGATGGTTTATCCAATCAAGTGCGGGGGAAGGAGAAAGAGGAAGAAAATCTTCATGCTAGGCTGTTTGGAACAAATATGTTCTGTGGGTTAAATCACCACTTTAAGATTTGATTTGTTTAAAAAAACAAATGTATATAATGTCATTAGAGTGATTATGTGGGTCTGATCTTGCAATGAGAACTTCTTTATCATCACAGACCTAATGTTTGTGATGTTTTCATTTTGAGAGAGACTAATCTAGATGAGTCAGTGTGCAATCTTAATTGAAACAAATAGGCCGTGTGCATCATCTCGTAGGATTCAGTCTTCGGTAGTCATTTGGGGGAGAACATCTGTTGAACAACCCCATCTGTAAGAATACTCACGTATTTTTGGTTTTTGATTGTGCTATACTTTAATTCGGTGATGGAATAATTGTGTTGGCATTTTTTAATGCGTGGTATTTTTTAATAGGAGAAATACTGTTACATTTGCCCTGACATAGTGAAAGAATTTGCCAAGTACGATGGAGATTCTCGCAAATGGATCAAACAGTATACTGGCATCAATGCAATCAACAAAACCAAGTTTGTTATAGATGTCGGTTATGAAAGGTTCCTTGGACCTGAAATTTTCTTTCATCCTGAGGTAAGAAGAAGGACAGGCGGTGCTAAGTTATGAAAACTTGACTATGTGAGTGAAGAGGTGGGGGCAGGGAGGTACCATCATTTTTGGTGCCAGTGCGCCATCACGTGGAAGGAAGGGATCAGTAAGTCTGCTGGCTGCAAGCCGCGTACAGTCTCAGATAACTGAAGTGTAGGCAAACGTGAGCACAGCAGATAATTTATTTTTCTACCATCCCGTGTAATGTTTAAAACATCCTTCTCTATTTCTGTGAAGATCATCAAAATTTTAGAAGAAATTAATTGAATTTACAGACTTTATATAGTATTTTAATTCTTTTTTTCAGCATTGGTTTAAACCAGTATGCCTTCATATATATACTTTATATATACACTGTCTATACTGTACTGCTTTATTCTGTGCCCAGTCCCTTTGGGCGCTACTCTGCATGGTAGCATTGCATTGATAATACTCTAAATTTTGGACACTGGCTTTTGATACTGGGTCAATTGATAAAAGCAAAAAATTTGTACTCGAGGGAAGTCCATTGAAATTGCTGTTGGTGTGGTCATAAATAACATGTACGGTTCTGGGAAACGCTGCAGTACCTAGTCTGGTTTTTGGTAGTTCAGTTTGAGTGATATTGTGGGAGAGGAAGGAGTCAAACTTCAATATGTCACAGCATAGCAGAGAAGGTACTCTCCATTCCTACACACTCCATTCATAACCTGTAATAAATTAAAAAATATAATCAAGATCCACATTAACACTGGTGGAATTTCCCTTTGTCTACCCTCCTCTTATCAGAAGAATATTAAAAAACCTCATTCTCTCACCTTTTATTTAAATTCCAGCCTTAATCTCTTGTGGTCAGTTCGTAGCCATCTGATATTGTGCCAGCATTAAACCTCTGGGCTAAATAGCTTGTTCTCCCCGCTGTTTACCACTGTGATCTTACAGAGAGGCATTGCATTACATGTCAGATATCATTTTAATAGCTCCTCTTTCCATAGGCCATTTAGGAACAGAATAAAGGACTAATTTCAATTTTCTTCATTTCTTGATAGTTTCTTGGCTCTGTATTGAAAAAAAACCCCAACCTGAACTGACTTTCTAGACAAGAAAAACACTCTAGATGATACGTACTGCATCCAAAGGGAATTTCTCGCTGGACTTCATTAACTCCTCACTTCAAGGGGTATCAAGTTAGCTAGGTAAAAGCTGCCTTTGATAAACTGTCTTGTATCCAGCTTACAAAATTTGTTCTGAAGTCTTTAATACTCTTAAAGTTAGGCTTTGGGGTTTGTAGTTACCCACATTATTTCTCCACTTATAAAATCAGATATTTTACTTGTCACTCTCCACTCATATGGTATTTGCAAGCAGACTGCAGTTTCAGATGTCAGTTCTCTTGTCCCTGTTCTGGGAGCGTGTTATATCCTGCTTTGAATGCCATAACTCTCATTTCTACTTATTCCTTTTGCCCTGCTGTTTTATCAGTATCTTTATGGAGAGCTCAGGAGAAGTTTTCAGGCTGTAGTTCGTTCAGATGAGAACTCTCCATGTGAAGAAACACTGCTTCTTTCTTCTCTTTTTAATTTATGTGGCTTCATGTTTTAGCTTCTTGCATGATTAATTCTTACTATGGAAATTAACTTGAATTCTTGGGGATTTTTCACATCATTCTTATGGCTCCTGATCCCCAAGCCAACTTCCTTTGCTAATTTCTCTTTCAGTTCAATGTATACTTGTTGTGTTTTGGCTTTTGTTATTCATCCAGTTAGATACTTCATCTTGTTTAGGATGTGAATCCCAAACAGTTTCTACACCTTTGGGAAAGTTTTAAAGTTATATAATAATATATCTATAACAATATATTATTATGTATCGGTAATTCATTTGATTTCTCAAAGTTTAATCTTTGAAAGGGCAAAACCTAGGTTATGAACTGTTCTGTTTTTTTAAAGCTCATGTTCAGTTTTAGGTGGAAAATTGCCCCTAGTCCAAGAATGTTTTCTAGCATTAGCAGCTCTGACTCTCTAGTATTTATAAGTGCAAAAATTTACATTAGCACTATATTGATGTTTGCAATGATGGGGACTTCCACTCAAGACCTTAGAGTACTTATGCCTTTTTACATATTAGAGAACCTGACTTTTTGGTGGGAATTTAATGTAAGTATTTTAGTAGAGTTAGAAAACGTTTTACAAGGGAACATTCTGATTTGCACACTGGTATTTTTGATTTCACTTAAAAGGAAAGACAGGACCACATTGTACCCTAACAGTATGTTTAATATTGCAGGAGAACTCAAACTCATGTCGCATGCAATAGTAGGTCTATAGCGCATAAATTGTAAACAGTTAATTTATGACCAAGGAAGATAATTTTAATTTCTCATCAGAAAAAGGAATTCTTATTTCCCTTGTCTAGAAATGGGTTTGTTATAATGTAGAATAAGTGGTGAGCAGGAATAATACTGACTTTGATTCCCACCTGCCCCCTTTAAAAGTGTGATTATGAAGTCTCTCTGCAGGCTCACTTCTGCCTTTTTGTTTCCCTATTCTTAGGATGAAAAATCTAATGCCTGTTCTGTTTCATTTTAGTTTGCTAATCCTGATTTTATGGAATCCATTTCGGATGTAGTTGATGAAGTTATACAGAACTGTCCCATTGATGTCCGGCGTCCATTATATAAGGTATGGTCTTTGTGTTGTAAGATTCACTCAATTTATTTGAAGTCTAAATATCAACATCAATGAAGCATATATCTATCTACCACTTCTCCTACTATGAGAAATGTGAACTTTGAATAGAAATAAAGTTCAAGTTAAACAAAGTGCTACTTATGAATGAAGAGTACTTGATAATTGCTACTTTTTATTCTTGAAAGGAGAGTTATCTGTATCATTGGCTTGATACAGAGGTAAGTATTATTCCAGAGGACCTGAGGCAGAGTGATGTTATTTGTATCTGACATTTGTAGTGTGAATTCTTGTGTATTAAGGTCTTTGGCTTTTTCCCATTTTAAGGATTATGGCATGGTCTCACCCCTCTCACTCCCCTCTGCTTCCCACTTTATTAAGCAGTGGTTTTAAACACTTTTTTTTTTTTTTTTTCATAGTCTTGGCTTGCATCTGCCCTCTGTCCGCTGTTTTAGCCAGGTATTCAATCCAGTATTAAAGTATGTGAAGACTTAAAATCTTTTAGGAGAAAATAGGCCTGCTTAAACTTGCGCAGGGTATAGTCCAGAGAGTACTTTCAATCGCTGATTCCTTAAGAAATGAAAAGGAAGGTGCTGACAGACATAGCCTATGGCAAGTGCTCTCTGTGTTGGCAGCACATCCTATGCTTTCTGGTTATTTTCTGCTTGTGCAGCAGCAGTGCCCTTCTGGAAATAACAGCATAAATTAAATAGCATGGAGAGGTTTGCTTGCTCCTGTGAAAGGTAGAAGTTTCCCTCACCTATTAGAATGAGTGTTAAGTTCCAACTAAGTTGTATCTCAGGGTAATTAGTAACTATTAAAATTTTGCAGTCTGTTACTTGTCTAGTAAACATACTCTGTAATCTAGAATGAGACATAGTGCTTCAGAGCAAATCTGTGGAGCGCGTCAAAATGGGAAGTCAAACTATTTAACAAGCTCATCTGTGGAGTGAATTTTGTAATGGATGTCTTCAGGGGCTTCAAGCTTTTGTACGTTGCAGAAGGTTTTAAGAAACTTTTAGTGTCTGGTTGTGCTTAGGGTCTGTGCTTTTTTTTTCCTGAAAGACCAAAGCTGCCAAAGAGCAATAGCTTCATTGCTTCCTAGGGTAGGAATTAGTACTGATTTCTGGAAAGAGGTGTTGAAAAGTTGAGGTGAAGTTACTCTTTCCTCACTGTAACCAGCAGGCAAATAACTTTGCCTTGGCTTGCCACTGATTGAGACTATTTTTCTGTTTTCTGTTTTTCATTATACTTGCTTAATTAAAACAATGTTACACAATAACCTATTGAATGTACTGATAGATGTCAGTGGTTATTAATGCTAATAGTTGCTGTCTTCTTTCAGCAAGGTCACTGCAAAGGGGTGAGCATCTCTGTTCTCATTGTTTAAAACAGTGTATAGGTGCAGAAATCCACTCATACTTCCTCTTAGTTTCTGTGGTTTATCAGTTTCACTTGCCCACAGTGCTCTGTGGTGGTGAGACAGGGCTCTGTGCCTTGGAGCTGAGTTCCATCAAATGTATTTGGATTCTTCCTCAGGGTTCATGCAGAAAATACCTGCAAGTACCCTTCTTGCAGATTATATGTGGTATGTAGCCTTTGAAGCATTGTTTTACAACCCATCTTTTTATGTCCTGTAGTGTTTCTCTTTTCTAATTTTATTGCCAATATCCATGTTTCCCAGTCTGATCAACATCTCTCTTATGAGGCCAGTTATCTTACCTTATGCTGATGTTTGACCCAGCAGGACCTTCATAAAACTGACTTCTTCAATCAGATCCCATAGCTTGTTGCTGTTCAGTATCAAGTACAAACATTGTTTTGCACATGATGAAGTCTTTTTAATTGCAGAATGGTTGCCAGCAATGCACTCTCTTAATTCCCATGATTGCACCATCTTAATATAATTGCTTGGGAGAACTGATTTATATTCTTATTCTGTGTCTCTCTGTGTCTCTAACAGAGAGTTAAGAGTTCTGGATTGTTTGACATGAGCTGCTCTTTGCCAAAATGGAAGAAAATAGGTAGGCTGCTGGGTTTGGAAGAAGGGGACTTGCATTGAAATTTGAAGAAATAAGGTAGTTGAATGAAATTTAAAGTGAGTGCCCAAGTGAAATGATAGAGAAGTAATTCTGGATCCCTCAGTGAGGGATTGCATCACCCTCGGCATCCTTTGGGGAGAGTGATGACTAGTCCATCTTCTTCTATTATTATTATTTTTTTTTTTTTTTTTTTTTTTTTTTTATTTTTTTTTTTTTTTTTTTTTTTTTATTATTTTTTCACCTC
>WHYT01017396.1:717504-733684 GCA_009806455.1 Tetrax tetrax | reverse complement strand
TTTTTTTTTTTTTTTTTTTTTTTTTTTTTTTTTTTTTTTAGAATTCTTTAGCTTCCTTTTTTTCTTAAAATATTGTTCCACAACCTTTCCTTATACTTCTTGTACTTATACAAATATATAGTACAATACAAGCTTGCATCAGTGGGAAACATCTGCTGGTATAGCCACAACAGATACTAGTGTTGGTTATTTTCAATGCTAGTTGCTATTTAAAAAAATATCTTTTCAGCCTAGAAATACTCTGAAACTTGTCCTAATGTTTGTCAGTGAGGGCAGGAGTTTTGGCACCTAGTGTCAAAAAAGAGTAGGCGAATTTAACTATATGCACTAGCCAACTATAATAACTTTAAAGGTGGACAAAGGGCTTTTTGACGTTCTAAAAACTGCTTGATATTTTAATAAATGGTATTTTTGGTTTTGGTAATGGGTTCAGAAACTGTCACTCTTACTCAATACTCCAGTTCATGTTCCTTTTTTCCCCATGCAGAGTTTCTCCCCAGATACTTTAAGTTTAGATGGTAACAGGAGATGAGAACAGTTCCGAGGTCTGTGCCTTCTTCCAGTAGAAAGGGTGTAAGTGTAGGGTCACTGGTTGTCCCCACAATTTCTTTCCCCTTTTTTCTCTGCTGTGTTTTTGGCACAAATAGATGAAAGAATTGAGGATGAGTGACATCTGAAACCAGGTAAATTCTGTCAGAAATGTCTCTGAAAGATCATAGCCGAGTATGTTTAAATAATCATTATTCAAATAATGATGGATCAAGTTGTGACATCCTTGACCTCAAAATTTTCAAGGTAGCTTCTCAGGCTGGAAACATTGCATGAGGTGGGAACTGTAGCCTACTGGCAAGTGTAGTGTTTTGCTGTAGATAAATCATCTGGGTTTTCAGTGGAAACATAGATGCATGGAGACAGAATTTTAAATATATTGGCTCGTTTCCTTAGAGAAGGTGGCTTTTTAGCTGGGTGTGCAGCTATTTTAGACAACGGTGAACTTGAGCTTACTGATACAATTAAGGTTTGGACTACACTTGTGTCAGCGGTCTCTCAGAAGGTTAAACTGTTTGACTGCCCAACTCATAATGAATGATTCTCAAAGCCTGGGGAGATCTGGGGTGCAGGAGACTAAAGGGGTGGTAAACATCCCCGTAACATCACTTCTGACTTGAATTGCTGGTTAATACTTTGTGTAAAAACAGCTGGTGGTGTGTAGATGGCGCTGTCAGACTGCTGTGCCGTGCCTGGCTGGACACCTGTGAGCTGCAGGGAGAATACAGCTTGTGGTGGTGCCCGGCTTATTTGCTGTATCAACTCTATTCTTGTCTTTCCCCTACAAAAATTGTAAGTAGCCCTGAGCACAGGACTGGATAGGGTTCAACTGTGACTCCTGCTTATCTGTGCTTCAGCAAAATGACAGTGCTTGCTAAAAACTAGTAAGCGCAGAGTGGGGAGGCCGTGTGGGTAAGGTGAGGCTGGAGAGGCTGCCAGGCCGTGAGATCTGCATCGTATTGGCACGGATGATAAGATGTGGGAAAGGAAAGGTATTCCTGCTACCTCCTGTGGAAGCCCCAAGTGATTTTAACGCTGTTAGCGTAGCACAGGAGTACTGAGGAGAAGCCCTGGATATTCTTATCACAGCTGTGATTAAATTTATAACATTACCCCTGCTAGCTGGTTTAACAGTAGCTCAATACATTACAGCATTTTGTGGTTACTTTCGTGTCTGAGTGCAGGCATATTTCTGCAGAACAGCACGACCATAAGTCATGCTGAAATCTTTTGTTGTTACTCAAACTGTTAAATGAACTATGAAAATAATTATTTTAAAGGAACGTATTCTTGCTTCATCATTAAAAGTCAAACTTACTTAAACAATAGTGTTTCTCACAATACATTTCCTTCTTTGTAACATACTTGTTGTTTGATATGTATAATGTTTTTCCTTATACTTTCCACACAGTGTTGGCAAATATTGCCACGTTTCAACTAAATTAAAAGAGACGTGTAGCTTAACTGGTTCACTTGCTTATGAAGTGCTTGGTTTCAGCTTGTGAACCTTCCAGTGTTTACCCATAGTAATTGTCATGAACAGTCATATATTGCTCTCATGACATTTCTCTGGTGGTGTGGTGGTGTCCTGTTAAACAACTTTAATTTAGGCTATCATTTGGAAGGAAGGGAAACTGGAGTGTGCTGTTGAAGTTTGTATTTACTGGAAAAGCAGTGAATGATTCTCAGTTTGGTGCTGCAAAGCCTGAGGTGTCCACCTGAGAGTGTGCTTATACCACGTTACAGAGTGCAGCAGGAAGGTGCACAGACCAGTTCAGCACCTTGTCTTTGGTAACATTGAATTCTGCAGAAGCTAATTTAACCTTTTGGAATTTTTATGTAAACTGTATTTGAATAGAAATTTCTGTTGCAGTAACGGTGGTGTTCTGTTAGGTAGCTTCGTATCTCTGCAGCACCGCACTCAACAGGTATAATATCAGAAATGGTTTGGAGAGAAACTCAATATCCTAGAGTTTGTAAGGTATGGATGAGGAGCGAGAAACTTCTTGCCAGCCCTCTGGCATGATTGGTGTTCACTCCTCAGTTTCCTTCAAGAAATGGCCTACTTTCATTATTTACTTGTTGTGGTTAGCTTTTCCAGGTCTGTGGAAGGTCTTCAACCCTCTCTTCTAAGGGAATACATTATTTTGAAACAACTTAAATTTTCAACTGCTTAGCTATAAAAGTAAAAATCAGCTGGAGCTTTTTTCTGTCAGATGGTATGGTAATCAGTGCTAGCTGTGAAACCTGGGGTCTGCTTGAAGCTGTTAAAACCAGCTGAGGTGTGTTTGAGCAGAGTAAGATCAGAAGAAATCTTGTTTAAAGAAATCAGCTGGAAACAGATACTTAAATTCTACCTTCCTTGATTTCATTTTCTGGGAAGCCAGAGAATTTCCAGGCAGGCTGAAAACCCAAACATCACCAGTAAGTTTTCTCCACGGGTGTATTTAGCATGGTTCATTGTTAATTTTTTTGTTGTGTAGTTACTGGAATTACTATGTTGTGTTACACTCAGTTATTCTGCAGAAAGTATTTGCTGTGGGGGTGGTTTCTTGGTTTTTTGTTTGTTTTGTTTATTTATTTTTGTTTATTTTTGGGGAGTTTCTTTGATCTGATGGTCTTTTCCCACTTTCCTTGGGTCCTTTGTAAGCGGTGGGTGTGGTGGTTGAGGGGTGAGGAATGTGTATGGATTCTGCTTTCACTGTGAGTGAGGACTACCTGGCTTCTGACCTCCTGGCAGAAGACTGACCTGCTGAGTTGTGATAACTTACTGAAGCTCATATGTGACCAGTCTTCTACTAGAGAGTTAGCACAGATTTTGGCCTGGTGCTGATAAGAAGTGCAGGGAGCAGGGAAACTGTAACTGTGTAATTAACCATCTTTTAATGGCAGTTGGTGTCATCTAGTTACTTCCATCCAAAATTCTGCTTGGTCTGGTTTGTCCAGACGTGTGATAATGAGATGACTCACCTTTTCAACAACATACTTAAGTGCTTCGGTTCTCTTTGACCAGTATTATTGTTAAATTTCTGTCAGTGTGTGGAAGTACTTGAATAATCACAAGCTGAGGAAGGTGTAACCTCTTAGCTTCTAACCCTGGAATGATAAAAGATCCTCCCACTGTTAGCTCTGTAGTTGCACGAGTTGGTCTCGGATGTATTCAAACAATTATTCTCAACTGTATTCTGAAATCTATTTTTAGTGGTAGCATTGTCCACTTTATGGAGTGTACTTGAAGTTTAATTTGCTTTGACTAGAATTATTGCTTTCATCGTCTTTGCCAACTTCATTATCTCCAGGTAATATTTTCTGATGGCATCTTTTTAATTGCTATTTCATCACTCAGGGTTGGTTGTTGTCTTTTTGCCCATTAGCAATTTTCTTTTCCCATGTGGAGCACGTGACCGTTTTGAGGCAGAGGAAGAGATGTTCTTGTGTATCAGTAGAGTGGGGGGAATCTCCCTTCTGCTTTAATTTTAGGACCAGCTGTGGTTTCTGGCTTCTGCTTATACATATGGCTCCTTTCCTCTTCTCTGTCTTTTTCTTTCTTTTGGGAAACGTTTCAGAAATGTTATGGGGATTTGTGCTTTTCTTTTAAGTACACCTGCCTTGTTATACATGCTTTCCTACTGTAGATAATGTGAAGCTGTGAAGAAATGAGTTTTTCCTACTGTAATGGTTTTTACGATATGCAGACTCTTTTTCTTTTCCCATGAATAAACAAACAGCTTTCTTCGCGCTTCACAAGTTAAGAACAACATTTTCCTTGCTATCTGTTCCTTAAAATCCAAGCAGTTACTTCTGCACCCTGCAAGTGCGAATACTTATTATGCGTGTTTTTGACTCTTAAGATCTGTGTGTGGGCTTCCTGACTGAAAGCAGTGGTTCAGGGATCCTTTCGTTCTGTGCACAGTTGTGGTCTGCAGTGTCAAAAACTATTACCTGTGTATAATGAACTCTTGATCTCAGATCTGAGTTCCTTGTGGACATGTGTCTAAGGCACATGAGTAGTTTTAGTGAGCACTAATTGGCACTTTGGGTTGCAGTTGCAGCAGTATGCAAGGGCACATGTGATTTTGTCACAGACTTCATTTTTTCTGGTTATGAAATGCATTTTTGCTGCCACCAATGTTATGTTCTAGGGTTCCTGTTTTGAATCCCCCCCACGTTTGAAATGGCTTGTGCATTAGTCTATGACCCTGCAACATTATGAGAATTAAGGATGAGACATTCTAAAACCCCCATTTAGAATCCAAGTACAAGTGCAGGCTAAGAGGCTTTTGGTTCTGCTCTAAAAACTAAGTAATACCAGGCAAGCAGGTGTAGACAAGGAAAGTGAAAAGCATTGTACCTTTCTTTCTCTGTACTGCAGTCCTCTTTGGAGGTGTGGTACCTTTTTGAAAAATCATTGGACTTGTTGGTTGCTAAGTTTAACTCTTGAAATAAATAAAAATGAGTTCTAGATAACTTCACAGCTTTTGGAAAGACACCAACAGTGAGTGATAGGATGAGGCTAGAGCCTTCTTTGGTATCAGGGCTAAAACTGCTTACTATGAGCATCCCTGGGAAACTTTTTGATGTAGTGTCTTGCTTCAGCTGCTTTACACATGTAGATTACTAGCTCACCACATTAATGGAATCCTTCTGTTTTGTAATAACATATTCTATACGAAACTCTTCTTCAGAGGGGGGAAAAAATAAAGTAGGGGACCATGGACCTCCTGTGGAAATTCAGCAATCCTTAAGATGTTCTGTGTAGCTTGCCAGCTTCCTAATGATGTTGAGATCCAAATAGTCACTTCTGCAGTATTGACTTTTGGGAAACTTGCTTGAAGATGGATTTAAAGAATGTGTCTTTTAATTTCTGTACAGAATGTGGTCCTCTCAGGAGGATCCACGATGTTCAGGGACTTTGGACGACGACTGCAAAGGGATTTGAAAAGAGTAGTGGATGCAAGATTGCGACTTAGTGAGGAACTCAGTGGTGGTCGGATAAAAGTAAGTAAGAATTTCAAGTGCATTGATTACATGAGTACCGAAAGAAAGAAAGTTCAGAATTTTCACCTCACTGGTGAAAATGCGGTGTTGGAAAATGAGTAATGTACATTATGTGTTGTTAAACATGTCGGTGGCCTTGCGATGTATGACATGTCTTTACAGGAATCTTAAAGTTGCTGTGAGCAGTCTCTAAGGACATTTCTGGTTTCCCTTCTAGGAAATACGTGATCTTAGCAGTAGGCAAGAGGGATCTAACTGTTGTGTCTCTCAGCATACTAATTGCGAAGAGTTTTATGACTTGGCCTCCTAGGGAACATGGCAGACTGAGTAATAAGTGTGAGATAGCGATCTGAATGGAGAGGTGAAGATGGCTGGGTATGAGCATTTTCAGTTTGTAAAAGTCTGGCCAGAAAATGTAAACCAACTAAATATGAATTGTTTTTCTTAGCCCAAACCAGTTGAAGTTCAAGTGATAACACATCATATGCAGCGTTACGCAGTTTGGTTTGGTGGTTCCATGCTGGCTTCAACAGTAAGTTTTTATCAAAATTGTTCTGAATTTTTTTTTTAATTGCATATTGTCTTCTGACTATATTTGATCTGAGTGCTAAGTTTTAAACCTTTTAATTATGACAGCCTAAATTGTGTCACATTCTGGAATCCTTGTACAACTTTTATCTTGGTCTAATTTGTACAAGGAAAGTGGGAGCTTTTCTTGGGTAAGGGTATACTGATTTAACATAATTCTAAAGTAGTTTTTATATGATAGTGGCAATATGGTCCCTTTATTCTTGAAGTCAGCACTAGAGATTAGTTAGGACTTTGGGAATACAGTATCCAAATGAATGGTCTTAAACCCAAGAGAGAAGCAAATACAGGAAAATGGGAGCAATTCCTGTCTCCAAATTGACATTTCTTATTGCTGTATTTAAAAGCAATCTTCTATCCAAACTTTTCTTGATTAATTGCATTGATATCCTAGTATTTCTAGTTTTATTCTATTTAAAAAAGTAGTACCACATTATAAAGCTGCAGTCTACAAAAATGTTAAGATGTTTGTTTATTTGTTGATTTTTCTGCTTGATATATTCTTACACTTTTGAGGGGATTTGTTTTATATTTTCATAGCCAGAGTTTTTCCAAGTATGTCACACCAAGAAAGACTATGAAGAGTATGGCCCTAGTATTTGTCGTCATAATCCTGTTTTTGGAGTCATGTCATAAATAAAGCTCGTCTAATGGAAACAAGCTCTCTGATCTGGTGAAGAAACTCATGTAACGCAGAGGAAGGCAGCAGATACTGTAAATACTGAAGCAAGATGTGGTTATCTCTTGGAAGCATTTGGATCACCACTGTGCACTCAAGCACAACGTCCAGCCCCAAGTCATTTCAGTAAAAGCCATTTCTCTGCTGACTACTTTAAAGCCTATCCTTCTTTCTTCCTAAATGTGAGGTAATTGAAAATAGGTAAGTCTTGGTTTAGGAGGTTATGCAAATACTACTGAAACTGAATCTAGAAGAACAAGGCAGTGCTTTACTGCTTGGTGAGAGATTTATACCTTTCCCACTTGTGCCCTAATTCTGCAATCAAGTCTTTAGCAATGGAGCACTAAATACCACATTGCCTTCAGGGGAATTGGAATGGATGCAGGTACCTGCCCAAATGGATTAGATTGCAGGATTGGGACTGTACTTTGTAAATGTAGGTTTTTCATATCATTTTGTATTTAATGATATTGGTAGGGTGAATTGATGACTAGTTCTAAGCACGAACAGCTATCAATGTCATGGAGTGATGTTACGCATTTCCAGGTGTGAGGCATGTATTGGAGTTGTGCTGGTATTTTTTTTTTTTGGCAAAAAAAAAAAAAGCGCACCATGTATGCTAGAAACTGATTTGTTCTTGTTTGGATGACACAAACTAAGTGATTTACAGTATTGTATGAAGTTTATTATAGCCACTGTTACTTTGTTTTGAATTTTCTGAAACTGTTTTACAGAAGATGATGTTTTGTTTTGATGTTGGTGAGTGGTGGATGACACATGGGCCTTGCACCAGTGAAATAAAAGCTGTTAACATCTTCATGAATGGTTGTGGTAGTCATGATTTACATACTTCTCCACTTTCTTTCACAAGGTCAGCTTTCCATTTATATGTCAGTGTGGGCATGTGGCATAGTTACGTGTGGCCTGCAAACAGTTTTAGCCAGGTATTGAGTTAGCAAGAGGTGGCATTTTTGCTCCACACTTCTGATATAAAGCATGGACACCTGTCTTTTTTGGGGGGGAAAAAGCTTCTTTCAAAAAGCAAGCAAGACTCACTTTGAAAACAAATGAGGAAATTTGCTCATTTTCACTCTTCATTAAAAAAACCCAAAACAATAGTAAGAAAATTTAATACAGAATGTTCAAATATTCTGGAGCTGAGTTCCCCTGCTCTTCAACTTTTTGGAAGACCTACGTATCGCAGTAGAGACCATGTGAGTTTAAAACGATCATTGGTTGGAAGAAAATTCAAAATGAGATGTGTCAGAGGACAAATGCAAATGTGAGTTGTTAGCCCCTTTTCTTCTGTCTTGCTGACTGCTAATTTAAGCAGGGCTAATTTAAGCTTGTTAGCAAGTAAGCTTGCCTTTTCAGTTATGTTTTATGGATTCCTTGCAAATAGTTAACGAATAACCACAAGGATTTGTGAACAGCAAGTTGAAAATTGATTTTCAAACCTGCTAGTTTTGGCACTCACCTGAGAAGCAGCATGTACATTGGTTTTGAATCCTCTTGGACAGAGGAAGGAATTGAACCCAAGACATAAAGCCAGAAGGCCTAGCAGATGTTTGTTCTGCCTCCAGATGCTTAATGCACCAGCAGTTACCGGTGCTCTTCTGCAAAGTGTGATTTCTTAAGGAGTGCTCTCTCTAAACCTAATGTGTCGGGGCAAATTTCTGGAGCCTGGTGAGGGTAATAGTTTACTGCTCTAATAGCTTGCTGTTGCTGAAGGAGCTGCTTTGTCCCTGGAGCAGGCTTTGGTGATCACAGGACACTTCTATGAGATGATTTGATATGCTAATCTTGCAGAAAACTCTCCCTGCTCCTGTTTTCTTGAATGCAGTGCTGTTAGATTGATCTAACTGAGCTTTGCTGCTGGTTGCTTAATGAGTCTTGTCAAGTCAGTTCCTCTGTTTTGCTCTTTTTTTTTTTTTTTTTTTTTTTTTTTTTTTTTTTTTTTTTTTTTTTTTTTAATTGGCTTGTAAAATGCCTTGAAAATCTATTGAAAAGCACTGTAAAGATCTAGGTCAAAAGCATTGCTTCAATGGTGGGACTGCATGGAGACAGTGCAGGTAAGCTAAATTGCAAGCAAGAAGTCCAGTCTGATCTGCGTAGTTATAATTGGGGCTTCTGATTTTGTGGAGGGTTTATGGTACCATGTCCATTAGAAAAGGGGATTACCTGTCCCCATCAGCCAATTAGCAAATGATGTGTTTTAGCCTTGATTAACATTGACTTGATTTGAGTCAGTGCTCTAAAAGTGCAAGGTATTGTTTCCTGCTACTGATGCTCTGAGTGTTTTCTTTTTTTTTTCTTTTAGCTGTATTTAAAAGCAGTTAAGGCTTTTATGAACCTGAAGAGCATTTTGCATATGTTCAGGGTGGTGTTTCCCATTAAATACAATTAGTGAAGACCTGATGTGAACTGGAGTACTGATCTTTCTGTAAATAATTCATTCTTTATATTCACTGGATTCTCTCTCATCTGGAAAAATTACTGTTGTGCCCAACAAGTGTTGGAGAAGGAGCTTATTTAAAACCACCAGGGATACCAAGCAGAGATATGCAGCTTCCTGCTTAATTGAAAAGTGTATTACATAGTATTAAAAAGTGCTGTGTGGTGGCTACCAGATAGTCACAGTGAAGGAAAGCTCAGGTAAAACTATGGCAAAGGAATGGCCATTTTCATACACTGATCTTTAGCAAGAGCATTTCTGCAAAAGGTAAAGAAAAATTCAAGGAAAGAAAGTGGCGAAGGGGAGCATCCATGTAACTTTTCAACTTCTTAGATTTCTTCTATGCAAGCTGAATATAGGTGACAGAGGAAAGAGGCAGAATTTTATGTTTTTACAGCTTGCTTCTGTGACTGCTTTTGTTCCTACTGTTTCACATCTGGTGATTCTCCTGTAGACACTCAGGATCTGACGCAAAGTCAGTGCAAAAGGCTTCCCTTTGGTATTATTGATCCTGTAATGTTCTAAATTCAACTTCTTACTACCACCTACCATGTCAGCCTTGACCACGGTGCATCATTTTGGGCAAGTCACTTTGTTTCAGTATGCTTTTTCCTTATCTTTTCCTAGTGATTGCCTCTTGGACTATATCTTAGCATTTGTTTGCCTGTCAAATTGTTAGGTGCAGATGTCTGACGTGGTCCCTTTGGCTTCAAAGAGAGTAACATAATTATATCCTGAGGGCAAGTAATCTTATCGTAAGATACGCATCTAAGCCAGGCTGGTTGACTCACTGTTTGGCAGGGCTTTCTCCATTCAGTTGACTGTAAAAAATCTATGATGTCTAGCACAGATGTTGCATCTAATTCTTAAAGACTCAAAGTTAGAGGGGAAAAAAAAAATCCCACCCTGGGTTTGGTCTCTGAGCACTGCAGACGGCGCATGCTGACGCGGTTCAGTGTGCCCTGCCCTGCTGTGCTGCGTTAGCTTCCAAAGGACTTGAGGATTTTTTTTTACCTTAACATTATTTAAATGAACAATCTGTAGTCCTGCATTATGTTCACAGCTAACTGTGAACTAACTGTGCCAACCTGTTGTGTGTTGTTATACTTCCTACCTGTTTTTATGAAGGGTTTAAGAGTAACTTTTGTAAAGTGCAGCTTATTCACGTGCAGGATAAGGATGTGCCAGCACAGCAGTTTTGATGTGCCTCAGGAAACACTGAGTGTCTAAGAGCTGCCATCCCGTGTTTTCACAGCATTCAGCACAGAGCTCCTGTGAGGCGGAGGCTTTCTCACATGCAGCAGCACTTGTCGCGTTGTTCAAGAAGGAAATTTTGTCGGCTCTGTATGCAGTGCAGTGTAAGTGGCGTTCGTATCTTGCAGCACCCTCCTGCCAGGTGGATGAAAGACTCCAGAGCCAGCCTAAGAATCTGTCTGCTGCCTTCAGCTGTTGTGGAAGTAGAGGTCAAGCTAAATCAGGACGTTTGGATTATTTTTCAGCTTTCCTTCTGGTGAAACTGTGAAGAAGTGGGACCACTTTGTAATTCCTCAGTGATTTAAATGCCACTTTCATTTTTTACCAATACATTACAATAAAAGCTACATGTCATACTGGAGAGAAGCATGGGGTTCACAAGTATCTGTAAATAATTAAACAAACTCCCTGCCACCTCTCCTGCTTCTCCAGTACTATTTCCTTTTAAGTTCTCTTGAGTTCAGTAAATGAACGTAACTAGGTTGTATTATTGTTTCTTACTTCTGTCTAGTTTGAAGTTTGGAGCTGCTTTCCTTGTGGTCCCAGCGACCTGTTCTTTCTTCCCAGTTACATTAGCTGTTCTAAAATTAAAGATCTTACATTTCCCAGCAAACACAAGATCTCGTGTTAGAAATGAATATATGAAAAATCATGAAGGATTTTTTTCCTTGCTTTCAACTTCTCTTCCTGTGTAATTACAACAAGGAAGTGGTGGGAGGTGTTTAACCTAGGAAGCAACGAGCTGATGTGGATTTGAAAAGTCAGAAAATAAAGGATATTTATAAGGATGATGGCCATCACACATCTTGAGTTTGCCATTGTGCGCGTCTTCTGTTTGTGATGCCTGTGCAATCATATGCATCTGCACTTTAAGAAGTGCTGCCCTATTATGTCTGTTGTACATCAAGTAAATACAGGAGCAGTGTAGTTAAACTGGGAGGGTGCATTCATCTCAAGCAATTCTTCAGCAATTTGTTGTGCTACTGTTTTTCTAGCACCCTGTGGGGTAATGGCAAGAGTTGCAGCCACTACTACAAAGAGAAAATTGTTCACTGCCTTTGATGGGTGGTAGATACTGTGTGTGAAAGAGGTTTTGTTATTTGTGGTTTTTTTTTTTAATGTAAACCTGTATTACTTGTAATTCTGTTGCTACTGGTAATCAGTAGTTTGGTACTGGAGACAGATGCTTTGGGTCAGTTCTGGTAAGAATGTAGTCAAAACAAAATAGAAGATATGTTGCTGAGGTGGTGGGCAGCTCCCTGGCCCACTTGGCAGCTGGGTGATGAGAGTTCCCTGATCTGGACTTTGGGTGACTGAAGTTAATTTGTGAGCAGGGACAGAGCCAGCCTGTAGAGAATACTAGGCATGACTTTGTCCTAATTCTTGTCCTTCCTCTGGATTGTCAAAGTGCTTCAGGAACACTTTAGGTCCAGGAACAGGATACATTTTGGGAGGGGTTGCATTACTCTTCTTCAGAGTAGGCAGGGCTCAGCTTTTTCCATGTGGCAGGTGATGCCTACCTCTAAGGTACTGATCTTGTGGTAGGAACAACTGCTGAGGAAACTTCCCATCAGGTTGAGTGGTCTCTCCTGTTTTTGAAGTCTCTTACACTAGGAGGGGATGTGAGAGGCCAGATGCAGCATCCAGGACCGGAGTAGGCAAGTTCTAGTTTCTATATTTGAACTGTTTATGCATTTGTAGTAGTAATCATTGATTAAAATGGAAGTAACTCTTGGATCAGTGAAGAGGTTCTTGAACACTGCATTACTTGCCTGAGAATAAAAGCCAAGCTCCAAATTATGTTTCTTTTTAAGTTTTTTTTTTTTTTCTTTCTATGCGCTGTATATGCTCTTAGGCTGTAGATAAGCAAAAGGTTTAAGCAAACTTTCAGCTTCCTTGGCTCTTATTTTCCAGGGTAAAAACAAAATGTTGGCAACATTAGTGTGGAGAATATAAATAAGAGATGACCAGAAGAATAGTCCCTAGTAGCACTTGGGTGTATGGTCTCTTGTGGTTTCACTTCAGCTGGGACTGGGTCAGCATCTACTGCAGTTTAAGTCCTCAGAGCTGCTTTCCAAAGAATTGCTAGAAATCTATTTCTGCCCTTTGCTTGATGGTTGATTGATTGACGTAAGTGGCAATTTATGACAGATCTCTCTCAGTAATTTTACGTCCAGTCAGGTATTCTCGAGGACCAACTATTGATGCAAAGTGAGAGCAGAAATCCTGATGTTTCTAGGCTGTGTATTCTGATGCTGCTCGTTCAAATGCCTGCCTCGCTGGCTCTGCTATCGCTTTTACGGAGGCTTGCAGAATGTTTTAGTACATTTGTTCATCTAGTCATATGGTATGTCTATAATGCATTAGATAATACTGGCAATTAAAGGATTACAGCTAGGATATAATTATGGCCCCGTGGAATAAAGTTTTCAAATTACTCTGCTACAGTCTATAATTATACAGCGTGTGCCCTGATGCCAAGGATTAATAGGGGGATTACAAACTGTTTTCCTCTAACATGCAGCTCACGGATACGCAGTTTACAATTCACTGGCTTTAAGGAGCTAGTGGCTTCTCATGGGAAATGTTATTAAAGGACATTGTCCAGTGGAATGTTTCTGTGTTGTGTTATGCTTGTTTCCTTCCCTCACCCTGAGTTTATCATGTGGTGACTAGTCAGAGTGGCTCAGATCTGGAGTAGACAACCCTTAAATTGGGGTATTATGGAAGTGAAAACAGACAAGCTTCAGTAGACAGCCGTGCACCGTTAAACTTCTTCCTCTTTGGTGTGAGGGAAGAGCACAAGAAACGTCTCGGCTAGATGCTCTGGATTTTCTGACCTTGTGGAATGGAGGTTGCAGCCTTCACGATCTGTTCTTACATATTACACAAGTAGTAGGATTTAAACATTTTACGTCTGTATATTTGAAAATTACTTACTCCAAGAACCTCTGCAATCAATGCTTCTCTGAAGAACTGCGGTTGTTCAGCTGTAATGAAGATAAACCACTGTATTTAAAATGGATGAGACTGTAACTAACGATCATCTTTGAAGCAGCAAAATAGCTCTGAACTGTTAGTTGAGTCCCCACGTGGGAAACTTGGGCTTCTTTTGCCAAATTATAAGTAGTAAGCTAAATGTCATTTAATTTTCTGTGAACTTGGACAGCTCTCTTTAAGGGTGTTATCAAACCTTGTATTAGCTTTGAAATGCAACGTTGTGCTTCCCATGTAGGTTCTGAGTGGTTATAGCAATGCTTGTAAACGTGCTCAAACCCCTTCTCTGGCACTGAGAGCCGCTTGCATGAAGCTGCCTGTTCTTGCTAAACTCTCCGGACTTTGCCAATAAAGTGACTGCATGTGGGCTGCTTTTTGGGCTGGTCCCTGGACTGCGTTAATTCCTGAGCTGTGCTCTGCCATCGGTTGGCTCGGTGGCGATTGCCCGTGGCCAGAATGGCACCATGGATCGTGCATACAATTCACCGGCGTAGCTGATTGCACTCCAGTGCCTGGGAATGATCCTCAGCGCTGTTTAATTTACCAGCATAAACTGAACCTGTGTACTTACAGTGGCAGAGTGATGTCAAATACTTCAAATGACACAGGCTATTTTATTTTTTTAAAGCTCCAGATCTTCATCATACTGTTTTTTTTACATGACTCTGATTTATGTTTTAGGAGAATGCTTGTACTGTAGCTGCTGAAGAAACCTTGGGCTGTCAGATAACAGTGGCAAATAAAGACTCTGCAGTTTGTTTTGAAAAAAATAATAATTTTTTAAGCCAGTATTACAGTTCTTAATGTCAGAATAATATTTAAATGTATAAATTGTATGTAAGAGTACAGGTCAGTTTATACTCTTAACTTTCAATAGCATGGGCTGGTGAGTTCTGCAGTTTTTATGGTTAATAGGTTTTTTCCATTAGTCTTTTCATGTCGCTATTTCATGAGTTACCATTGTGTAACCTCAGTAAGGCTCTCAGATTGCAGAGATGTATCTGATTTGTCTTTGAGAATCTTTCCTCCTGATGGGAGCATGTGAGAAGGAGAGAGAACCCAGCTTGACTTTTACATTTCTCTGGATGTCTTTACGGAACTGTAACTCGAACAATTTGTTCTGGAGTATTGCCACAAAATAAGGGCTGGCAGCTGGAACGAGCCTGCTATGTGCATTGCATGAGCATTAAAGCTCCTCTTTCTCTTCAAGCAGAAGCTGCTTTGAAATTGAAGTTAAAATTCTTTCTCCTTTTGTGTCCGTATGGTGTTTTCTCTGTTCCCCCCACTTCACTTGTCTTGCATCTTGGACCAAAGAAACTTGCATAGATGTTTTGATGAAATGATTAATTAAGAGAAAAGATTGACTGAGACAAAATGGCACTTTTCAGGGGAAAGATGACGACTTTTTGGGCAAGTTTGCTAGAAGTAATTCCTTTCAGGACAAGGAATACAATTCCTAGTATTTGGCAAGATGCAGGTTTTTTTTTTTTTTTTTTTTTGAACCTGTGCATTCCCAAATGGGTTGAAGTTAATGAAATTGTAAAGCAAAATTAAATACACTGTTAGATGCAATTGCCATCATTATTTGCATAGCAACAGCATAGCCCTGAAGAATAAGTTGTTAATACCAGCAGAAGACAGGTTTAGCAGTGTCATTTTTTCCAAAGCCAAGCTTTGCTTTTTCTTTGGTAGACTAGGCTATACATTCATAATAAAAACTGAGGAAAGCAAATATTTCACAGAATAGCAATTTTAATTCATCCTGTGAGTTAAAGACACTGGGTCATGAGTACTCCAAAGTCTTAATAACTGAAGGCAACACGGAAATTAATTTCCCTTTCCTCTTCTGGGGCTAAAGATAATCGGACAGCAGATCGTTACTATCATCAGTTAGACTGCACAGATATAAATATAAAAACGTTATGCTAAGTAAATTGCAGCAAAGCCAACTCGGTTCTTTCCCAAGGGAAGATCTGCTTGTTCCAATCATGTTCTGCGCCACTAGCTTTTATAGCAGGACTGCAAAAATCTTACAAAAATTGCATTAGAGTAGTATCAGCTACCTTTAAACATATTAGGCTTCCAGCTGGGAGCAAATCTGTCCCAGAAGCCCAGTAAGTTTTGTATGAGTTTACTAATTTTCTTAAAATCTTTCTTTACTACTGTCTATTATTAAAGCTATTTCTTCCTCCTGAGTGTGTACAGAGAAACAAGCAACTTGTGATTAAATGCATGTTGGAGTCCTGGCCAAGCACTTACTGATTCATGAGCCGTTGTGTCTTCAGAAGCAGAAAGACAATTACGCTCCAGAGAGCACACTTTAATTGTTCAAATAGGTGCATTAAACTTTTACACTTGAATAATAAATTTCGTGGAAGTAGATCTGCCTCTTTGCAGCTGCTTTGTGTCTGCTCCAGCGGCTGCCAGAACTCACCAGGCAGATCAGCAGCCCCCTGGGATCAGCCAGGTCTCTTCTGACCAGGTCCTGGGGGTTGGGGCTCCAGGTTGCTTTTTTTCAGGATAGAGTTTTGGCCTCTGCTGTGTTCAGAGGGCTGGTTCTCTATTTTCTTGAAGCAGCTGTCACTTGAAGTAAGATGCCCTGAATTAAGCATTATTATTATTTTTTAAAAATAGAACAGTTTGGGTTGGAAGGGACCTTC
>WHYT01017396.1:670898-716764 GCA_009806455.1 Tetrax tetrax | reverse complement strand
TTTGTTTTTTTTTTTGTTTTTTTTTTTTTTTTTTTTTTGAGAATAAGTTTTAACTTCATTTAAGAGATCTTCTCAAAAGTGTTTGGTCAAAGTGCTTTTTTGATTTTGTGGGGAAAAAAATCAATAAATCTAATATTTTGACCAATTTCCCATTCTTTCGGAGATCCACTCAGCAGGCTACCAGGCTGTCGCAGCAATAATTAACAGCAGATACTAGTTTTCTTCTATCCAGATGATCTCCGATATTATCATGGGAATGGTGAGTGCTGACTAGGAAGGCAAACGTGGCAGGCCTCCGTGTCTGCTCAACACTAGCAATACTCCTGCTCTAGAGCATGCTTTTCTTTTTTTTTTTTAATTTATTTGGTCTTGTTATCCATGCTGTCAGGGTTTTTCAGCTCTCTGCAGCTCTGTGAAGGGCAGCAGAATGAAGTCAGATGTGGGCAAATCCACCTGGAAGGTAAGGTATTGTGAAAAACTTGTTACTTCCCAACCGTTCCTTCTCCTGAAGGTGTCAGCTTTCATGTGAAGAAAGCAGTCCTCATGTTTGAAATTCCTGGTTCCTTGGTGGATATGCAAGTAACTCACTGTTGCGTGCTGGGAAAATGGGGTTATAATCCTGAGACGAGTTTCTGTTTTTAGGACAGAATTCATCTGCTCCACTTTATGATTCTCAAAGATACCTAAATCTGAGCTCATCAGTTTTGGCTCTGTTTATAATCCAGGGAGAGAAGTATGCGCCCGTGAGCGCAGTTCGCACAGGTCTGAAGTAGGTCAGGTGAACGACTCTGGCACCGATGGTTTCTTTCTGTGAAGTTAGATCAAGATATGCAGCTGAACTTAGGTGAGAAGAGTTTTCTTCCCAGAAACTGAAATCTGCATCAGAAACTTGGACTCAAACTTTTTAGTGGTATATCTGGTCCCTGACAAGAACAGAGGTTTACTAACCCTTCCTTGGAAATACTGTCTTTTATCTGACTCTGAGAGCACCAGGTTAGAACTAAAACCTTCTAAAAGCTGAGAGAATCTCTACTCTTAGAAGCAGTGAAAGACCCTGCATTTCTTATTGAAATTTCTGGTAATGTTTTCATGTTGTCCCGAATTTTAGTCCATTCAGACATCCATTTACCAATTACCTGCTGATAGCAGCACTAAATTGAGTGTAAGCATCACGATCAGATAAACTGCGTTTATTCTTTCCATGCATTCTTTCTATGTTATTCAGTGGTGCTTCATGATGCTGTATTTTAACTGCCTGGTGTAATTTGTGTGAGTCTGAACATTAGGTGTTTTCAGAGGTGCTGGGTTGATGTGCAGTGTCAGAGCTGAGAAGGTTAATTTCTCATTGCTGCTGTTTATGACAGTACTGCTTCAGTTTAAAGATCTTCTTTTGCCGTCTTGAAATCATCTGGTTCCTGGACCTTGGGTCCTTCCTCGTTTGTGTTTCATGATTCTACTTTTAAAGTTATTTTGCTTCTTGTCTTCACTGAGCTATCAACATCTCTTCCTTCTAATGAGAAATGCGGCAATGACTTGCTGTATTGTGATTTATCAAGTGCTAGGGACATTGACAAAGGTATTTCTTATGGCTTTGTAGTTCTGTAATAGGGAGTTCAGATTCCAGGATTCTGTCATCTTATCGTGAAGGCAGCTGTTAGTTCATCAGATGGTGATTCCTGTTCCTGCGTCTGTATCTGTTGCCACTGAAGGCAAAGACTGAACTCCTAAATAGCTTTATGAACTCGTTATCATTTGGGATGGGTTTAACCTTTTCCAAAACAAGAACTAGAACTTCTAAGAAAAAGCAGACAGACGAGGAGGACGAGAGCAATGTGTTAAACATGGGCATACTGAAAAAAAATGGGGACTAAAAGCCTGAGCAGCCCTGTGGGGGGATGGAAGGCAGCCAGCTCTCCAGTGGAGCTGTTTTATCTGTGTTTATTAAATGGATGCTAAGATGGAAGGTGCCATGGGATTGAAGGGGCTCTGTAATCTTTGTTACAAAAAAAAATATTTTGTTTTTATTTTAATCTTAATGGGAATTCATGGTAAAGGCCATCTAGTTGAACCCCCCTGCCAGAAGCAGGGACATCTCCAACAAGATCAGGTTGCTCAGAGCCTCATCCAACCTGGCCTTGGATGTTTCCAGGGATGGGGCATCCACCACCTCTCTGGGCAACCTGTTCCAGTGTTCTACCACACTGAGACAGCCATGCCATGGCTTTGCTGCATGCAGTCTTTCCAGCAGCTGGCCTGCTCTTTTTGACATCTCTGCCTATGGTATTGATGAAGAATGTGACTGGTATTGAAAGAAGGGATTAATAGCAAGGAATCAAGCTGATAAATAGTGATCAATGATTTACTAACCTTGAGAGAAAAAACAGCAGAGTCATAAATTTAACATAACGAGATACTTTCAGGATGCTTTAGCAAGAGCTAAGATAAGTTAGATGGGAACATCCTGGGGGGGTACAGACACACTGGCCAAGACCGAGATAAGGGGACTTAAGAAGTTTAGAACCAACTGATACGGTGGAATAACCAGGGAAACTGGGAACCAGCAAAGATAAGTCAGCAAGAAACCACCCTGGCAGCAAGAACAAAGCAGGACAAAGGTCTGAATCCATGCAGCTGGACACAGTGATAAGGAGGAGAAAACGACCACCAGAGAGACTGGGACTCCTGAGCACAGACACGAGATGGACGCAGAGACTGGGCAATAACCTGTCGTGGGAGGAAACTTATGATAATGATTTCTTGGAAACCTAATAATATATAACCAAGTCCACGGGAATTCTATGAATATGCTTGTCTATGATGCATAAATACTGTACCTGTTGCTTAACACGTTGCACACGTTTGGAGGAGCGATCCCCCGTGCTGCCCAGCGCTGAATATCTACTTTACAATCTTACAGATTGTGGAGTCCATTTTCCGCACGTCAGTATTAACAGGGTTTTAACTGGCAGTACCCAGCTCAGTGGTCCTTCTTGTGTTCTTCCACAAAGCAGGTGATGTGATGCTGAAGGTCTTGGTAGAAAACCTGTGCTGTGGTTCCTGTGGTGTGGGCTGAAGTCCCTGTGTGATCTGTTAGCTGTTGGTGTAGCGCAAGCAGAGTTAAAGAAGAGCTTGAAAGTCCCAAGGATTCCCCTCATAAATAAATAAATAAATAAATAAAACCACTAGTGCCAAATTCATTGGCCAACAGCTCAAAAATACCTTCTAGCCAATCTGAAGCGTGATTTGTGGTCAGCGTAGCACTTGTCTTTCAGGACATTTGGACAACTGCAGCTCGCTCCTGTTTCCTTTGTTATAAAATGGAACACAGCGCTTCCGTTCGTGGCTCTGGACTCCTGTATGACGTTTGTTACTACACAGTGGCCATCTATCACTCAAGCTATTCATCTGCACAATATCCAGCCGTTTGTCTTGCGTTGAAAATTACTGTTGAGTGTCCCGTTGTTTCAGCCACATTTGCTTCTTGTAAGGTCGTTACCTGTCTGATCTGCTTACCTTCTGTAGTGAACGACAGCGATTGCCGTTGACATCAGGGTGCTGTAAGTTCATTGCAGAGTTTTAACTAATGCGATCCTTTTACTCTTCAGCTAACATTTGTTTAAGCAAAACTAAATTGGACCACTGTTGTTAGCCTACAAGGTGCAAAGTCGTAGCTATTGGGCAGCAAATTCCTTCATTACTCTGATTTTTGTGTAGGTACAGTACTTCTGGTATATTGCCAAACATTTTTTTCAAGGTCATTTCTATTTAATGCATAGTACTGCTTAATTCTGCTACAGCTCTCCCTGAGCTGAAGTACGAATCCCCGTATGCTGTAACAGTTTCTTTTGAAAGCATGCCTTAGTTACGCTTTTCAAAACAGTAAAATGGCCAGGCATTAACAGGGGTGCTTTGTCAAGGATGTTGAAGATGATTAAATCTGTCATTCGTCCTAGAGCTCTTTGCTGATATTTAGCTGGGGCACTTGATGGAAGTGTGGAGGCAGCCCAAGAGCCTGGACTTGATTTACTTTCTCCATTTCAGAAGTGAGTGGGAATCAGCAGAGAAGAGCTTTCAGGTAATGTTGATAATTGGGAATCTGATGGATTTTTTTTCAGTTTTATGTACCCTTTATACAGTCAAAATGTGTGTCTTATCAATCTTAGCAGGATCCCAAACTCTCCGTAATTATTCCAGTGCTTGCTGTCCCACTGGAGATCGAATACAGAATATAATGTTCAGCAGTGAGTTAAACTGGGTCTGAGAAGGCTGCTTGTTCCTCTTCTTCTGTTTTTGGCATCTGTAGGAGAGCATAGTTTAGGAGAGATGGTGGAGTAGGAGAATTCAATATCCAGGGGGATCTTGCACCTCATTTGGGAGAGAGTGGTCTCAGTCCTTCCCTGCTGCCTGTGTAGAGTCCTGAACCTTGGCAGGTGGAACCAGCAGTGTCTGGGCAGTGCAGTCAGGAGGAGCTGGAGTCCAACCCAGTGTCTGATGCATGGCTATGATTTCTATCCCATATAGGTCACATATGCAGTAACACTGTGTATGCATAGAAATGCTACAGATCACAGAGCCTACTGCACCTTTTCCCAACCACAGAAACACCTGCATAGCTATTAACTCCTATAATTAACATTTACGTCTTTGGTTAAAGCAAATCTGGTAAGAAAACCCTTCATTAAAATAGTCAGAGGTGGCAGGGTGTTGTGTGTCCCTTTTCCAGAAAAAACTTTAGAAAAATTCAGAATTCCCCGAGATGGGGAATGTAGAGTGAGCAGCACCAAGTGATCAGGCGGAACAGCCCAACACACCCGTGGAATAGTGTTTTGCAGTTCTATCTGGTTGTACTGACCGGGTACAGCTCTGATGTACAGCTGCCTTAGAGCCTGTCCGTCTGTGCCGTGGCCAGGACATACTGTCCACTGCGTTTGAGAGCCTCTCCGTTGTTCTGTGCGTACATTCATCCTGTGCTACTCCTATAACCTATAAACCACGCTCGTTAACACCGCATTTGCATCCAGGTGCCCAGGGTGAGGGGTCTTCTGTCCCAAGAAAGGTGTGATCATCTCCGTTACAATCAGAATTGTGCTGGCTTCCCTTCTACGAATCCCTCTGTCTTGCAATAAAACCAGTGAAGTTTGGGAAAGCTTACAAGTGCCAGTGGAAGTTTTCCACCGGCTTTGCTGGGCTGCGTAGGGCAGGAGTGGCAGGAAGGGGAAAACACAGTGAGGGTTTGTGGGTTTGTGAATTTGTAAATCCTAGTTTCTAACTTCTTGCTTTTCAAAGTTTGACTTTTTCAGAGCCTGACATTGCAGGAGGACACGTGATGCTAGATGGTAGTATGAAGTTAAAGCTTTTTATAATGGAATAATGAAGAAACTTTAGGTTTTGATCTGACTGAAGACAGGCAGGAAAGTGTGTGTCAACTACAGCTTGTCAGGGGAGAGGTTTCACATCATCCTGCCCCTTTTTCAGCTGTCCTTTCTGCCAGCTTACGCTGTCCTTGACTTGACAACCTCCTGTTTGGATTCACTGCCGTGAAAGGAGACCGTATCGGGTAACCCAATTCAGCCCAAATTGCCAACGGACCCTAACAGTAAAGCAGAGGTATTGATAAAAGCCTTCTTGTGTATTTGAACCAGGTAGCAGTGTTTGGACATCCCTGCAAGACAGTGATTTACCCACCTGCTCACTGGTAGGATGGGTGTTAGCATCCCTGAGATTCTGAATTAAAATAAACTAGCAGCCAACACTAGTTTGTTCGTTATGGAAAGGGAATTAAGGTACTAATTGGAAAGGGGGTGCATAAATTTGACTGGCATGAGTAGGGAATGCCTGAGGAAGCTGACAATCCACCTCTACGATGTTGTTCCTCAGAAATTTTAATTAGAGATAGCAATTGGGTTCTTTTAATTTTCTTCCGTGTGCACTCCAAACAACATGAAACCAATTAACTTTCTTATTGCATCGATATGTTACTTTATGTACAGAACGTAGCGATAGAAGACATTTCTATTTGAATTCTTGCCTTTTGGCCTTTAGTGGAAAATCAGATAGTTGCAGTTTATTAGACTATTACAGAGTCTATAGGAACACAAATTTTAATCTTTTTTCTACCAGAAAGGAAATCCTAGACCTTTCTACTTCTAGAAACCTTTTCTGCACAGTGCTTGCGATTTCTCAGCAATTTTCTAAAGCCTGATAAGGATACACATTAATTAAGTTTAGATGAAGGATACTTATTTCCAGTTAATCTCTGAAGTCCAACTGCTGTTCTGTACCTACAGATTTTCTTGGCCAAGAGTATTTAACCAGGATTTTGTTTTGAGGCAAGGAAACACGCAAACTTAAGTCTGAGCACTGTGCGTATTCATATAGAGGATAAGCTTTAACTAAAAATAAGTGTTTTGATACAGCTTGGGATGATTAATAGATTTAACTTTTCCTTTTCCTTTCCCTGCTTGTTTCTCTTTAGGTAGGACTTATTTTGCAGGAAAGTTATATAAAGCTATAAGCTAAATTCTTATGATGATTCTAATGACTTGGTTGGTGTTGCCCTAACAAAGACAAACACTGAATTGAGTCTCGTGGGGGGTTGGGAGGAGGCAGGCACAGGTCTGTCTGAAGACATTGCTTTACACTAAGCCCTACTTCCATTTACTTTCTTTATCAGTTCTTCCTTCATGGCTCATAAATCAAGAAGAACAAACATGATGACTTCTGAGAAACAGTGTCTGTATTTGGGGAAACTCAACGAAGAGTGAAAACTGGCAGGGACTGAAGTACCTGGCACTAAGTGTAAATTTACAGTATTATGGACCCCAACCACTGCCCATCATGCCCTCACTGGTGTTAGCTGTGCTCTGTGATGCAAAAGAAGCAGCTCTCTGCTCCTGACACAGGACCCTCCCAAATTTTTATCGCAGCTCTATCCAGCTCTGGTAGATATCCAGCTGTCGTTCAAACATCACCCCCAGACAGGGGCAGTTGACTGAAAGACCAGTTTCTACATTGGTAAAGTGATACAGGGAACCTTTATTTTCCTCATAAACTGTGCTACAGTCCTTGGCAGAGATTTAAAGTACGAGGTGAGTCCTCATTATGTGCAGCAGCATGGTCCAACCCTTGCGAGTGCTAGATTTGGGGAGTGTGACCCCTAGGTTGATTCCACCTATTCAAAATCCCTCTTAATGCTGTTAAATTCAGGGTTGATCCATGGTCCATGATCCCCGTGACCTCTGTCTCCGGCCACGTAACCGTCTTTGCCCACTGGAAGATCAACTACTTTTATCCTGTGTCCTACCTCGCCTGCCCCTCCAGCAGCCATTGCATCCACTGTTTGGTTCCTGTCTTGTACCTGAAGATGGGGAGGGGAAAGTTGGGTGGGGTGGAGTGGTTGCTGCTACATAACACACAGTGCAGGCATGCTGCTACTGGGCATGTAGGTGTTCAAGAAGCACAGAGGGTAACTCGGGCCCATGTTGAGTCCTTGCAGGCTCAGGAAGGAGTGGTAGGACAGTCAAGCTGCTTTAGAACCTGTGCCCCATCTCTGCTAGGGACAAGGCAACAGGTGGGTCAGTAGGTTGGCTCATGGAGCAGGAATCAACCCTGCATTTGTGAGTGTTCAGGGGGATTTTGAATAGGTGGAATCAACCTTTTGGGGAATGCAGAATGACAGTAATTAGCATGGCTGCAGTGACTGTAGGCACTGCCCTCGTTAGGCTCCCAGGAGTCAATTTTGCTGGAGGAGTACTTGTCCCTTTCTCCTGGCCAGTAAGTTGCTGTGTATCATAATTAATCTGTTTCCAGTGTGTTGGTTACTGGGGGAATGCTGAATCTCCACACCTGCTTTCTAAAATTGGAAACCAGCCTTTGGTAGTGCTGCCAGATGCATTTGAAGAGCCCCTGCTTTGGTTCCCTAAAATTGCTGTGTTTCGGAGGTAATTGAACAATTTCTGCTTAGCCATCTCCTCATGGTGAACCTGGAGAGAAAACACCACTGCGTTACACAGATTGACATAACAATATGGAGAGCTGTGATTTTTTTTTTTTTTTGTAAGATGCCAAGATTGTTACAAGAAGTGGCAAAACCTCTTTAAAGCCAGATTGGATTTAACATTAAGGAAATAATCTTGGAAGCGACATTTCGGGAAGCCAAACTTAATGGCTTACTTCTTTGTATTTATTGCTGTTCTCTAACCTGTGGGGTGATGGGAAGTAGACTTTCACACTGCGTATACGTTATCCTGCAACACTTTCCGTAAAATACAACTTGAGTATGCGCAGTGTTGCTCTGTGGTGTAAGAAATAATTTTGTGGTACTGAACACTCTTTGGTTAGCTAGAGGGAGCTCTTTGCCTAAGATACACGCTGGTCCAGCCCGGCTTTTTCTCATCATTAAACAGTAATTTTAATATCACCAATCTGTCATGACTGCTGTTTTCCAAACTCATTTTAAAATGACATGTAAAGATTTGGAATAGGTTTTCTGTATAGGAAACTGTTTTTTGCTGAGTTTGTTCACCTGTCTGATCTCTAGAAAAAGTTTGGTCACCTGGTAGGTGACCAGCCTCCCTTGCGATGAATTCCTGCTACAGTGGAAAGGCAAATAACTCGTTATCTGTTTTTAAAAATCTCTTTTTAACATCTGAAGTTGGTAGAGCTGTATGTAAGTGGTGTTTTCCAGTGAGATGCACATCATGCTCATGTGGGTGCTCCTCAGCAGCCCAATCCAAAGCTCCTCACTGTCCATGGGATGTGACACTCATTGACTTCAACAGTTGGACCCCGGTTATTTCCTGCTGGAGTTGTGGTTTCACACAGGAAGGTTTCTGTGTCTGTTTTCTTTAAATGTTTGTGAAGATTCTGTAGGTTTTCTCTTACAACAGCTTCCTCCTCCTCTCACGTTTGGATTTGTAAAAAGGTTTTGGTGCTTTGTGAATTTTGAATTAGCTTTTCTGTGCTCAGATCATCTTGTGACTATTAACAAAATAATCCCTACACCATCACAAGAGCCCAGCAACGCTGGTGTTCCCGGTTCACAGGTGGAAGAAGTGCAGCATGAACCAAAATCGAGACACACAAGATTTCTGTGGCGAAGCCATTGAACCCCCAAACCTTCCTGTTTCCCTGTGCACTGTTTTTTGGCTGGGATAAAGTTAATTTTCTTCATGGTACCTAGTACACGGCTATGTTTTGGATTTGAGCTGAAAACAGCGTTGATAACACAGGGATGTTTTAGTTACTGCTGAGCAGCGCTCACACAGAGTCAGGGCCTTTCTGCCTCTCACCCCACCCCACCAGCGAGTGGGTCGGGGGTGCACGAGAGGTTGGGAGTGGACACAGCTGGGACAGCTGACCCCAACTGACAAGGGATATTCCATACCGTATGATGTCATGCTCAGTGTATAAACTGGGGGAAGATGAAAGAAGGGGGGATGTTCAGAGTGATGGCATTTGTCTTCCCAAGTCACCATTATGCGCGATGGAGCCCTGCATTCCTGGAGATGGCTGAGCACCTGCCTGCTGATGGGAAGTACTGAATCAATTCCTTGTTTTGCTTTGCTTGTGCGCATGGCTTTTGCTTTACCTATTAAACTGTCTTTGTCTCAACCCATGAGTCACTTTCACCCTTCAGATTCTCTCTCCTGATCCCACTGGGTGGGTGGGTGGGGGGCAGGCGGGGTGAATGAGCAACTGTGTGGTGCTTGGTTGCCAGCTGGGGTTAAACCATGACACCCTGCTTTTACTGTGTGGCTTAGATTACAGTGCTTGCAGGCTTTTAAATGTTCGCACATGTGTCAAGGGTGCAGCTTATGACCCTTTTCCTTTCTGGTCAAGACTTTTACTGTTTCGTTACTGAATGTCAGTACTTCCATGAAATTCAATTGCCGAAGAGAACACAAGCTGCCTGACTGCCCCATACCTCAAAATCCAGTTTGTTGAACTAGAGCAATAATGAGATTGATGTCTCAAATGTGTGTGATGGATTTATATCTGTATATCTGTAACAGCAAGCTGATAACTCGATCCAAAAATGTGATATATTAGAACTGGACTATCAGCATGTGTAATTCAAGGCTGCAGGATACATTTTTTGTGTGTGAAGATGATGGGTTTCAAGTCTAAAAGACTCTTGCACAAAAGCAGCACTAAAACCAAGTGGAGCATGGAGTACTTTTCAGTGTAGAGGAAATCAATGGCTCTTGCAGCTCCAGCTGCCACACGTGATGTCCCAGCCAGGCCCTGTCTGTGCAGGAAGCCAGTGATGCTGGGGAGACTTTCAAAGGGTCAGGTCAGGTACCTGATTTTGCGAGGGTCAGGAAGAACTGGCTATGTAACTCCACCATTGCCATGAGCCTTTTTTCTCAGTGAACAATTTGTTCTGGGCAGGACAAAACATCACTTCCATCTCTCAATTTCAAAATAAATACATTCAGGGATAAAAATGTGTCTAGTTTAATCGCATGAAAAAGCAAATAATTTAAAAATAATAGAAAAAAATACTTTGAAGCCTTTGAAAACTGCCTTTTTTTTCCTTGTCAAAATGATTCAAATAAACTCATGAAAAAATTTTAGTCCCCCAAACAGAGATTTCTGTTTTTAAGAAGGAAGTAGTCTGGCAAATTTTGTGTATCCCCAGGCCTCAGCCTCTGCCCAGCATTACATGGTGCAGTTGCACACTGTCTGAGTTCTAGCTTGAAGGGGGGATGCTGTGCCTTAGCTGTGAAAATCGAAATCACAGTTCGAAATATTTCTTCTGAACAGCCAGGAGAGGCAAAGTGCGCTTTGCCCTTTCCTATCCCTCAGGTGACTTTTGCAGGGCCAGCTTTCTAGATGCTCTTTCAGAACATCAATCAGTCAGTTTGGTCTGTAGGGGAGCACAGATGAAACCAGAATTTTCTTCCTTATCTGCAATCAAAGATGTTTCAATTGGCAGCTGTTGCTGAAGTCACTTCCAATCTCATCTTGCAGAAAGATGCTGCCGGTTGACATGCACTGGCTTTCACTTCTCCCCATTACGGACACAGCTGCCAGGAGCTGGGGCTGGTCCCAGTGGGGAAACTGGCCACCGAGTCTGCAAGGTGATGTGCGTATAGAGCAAGAGAGAGAGGGTCAGGGGGGTTCCCAGTACCGCTATGGTGGTTTTCTGGCTGATGAAGCATTGAAACTGCTCCACAGCCCAAGATTTAATCTCTTTAAAACTCTCAGGCCTGGGTCATCTGCCATTAGAAAATCCCTGGCTGAAAAGTTCCTGCCAGGTTAACGTTTTCAGGCCAGGATAAGGCTCTGCTGAATTGTTTGTCTGTGGTGTAAATAACTCATTATACATAAATGTGGTGTAAATAACTAATTTTGGGGAAAACTTAGAATGCAGTTGTTCAGAGGTATAAGCAAAGCGATGTAGACCGGAAGTCTTGGAGCTGCCCCAGAGGCTTGGCTGCACTGGTCTGGTGGAAAACAATGAAAGTGATATGAGGATCATTTGAGATCTGGTTTAGATACCAAATATTTTGTGGCTATGCCATGAGTCTGCAAGTGAAGCAGACATATGAGCTCTCATAGCTGGTGATAAAATAGGAGTGGAGATTTCTGCTTTACACTGAATGGAATAATTCTCTAAACTGTTGATGGACTGTCAACTACACTGGGATCTCAGACATCTGGCTTCCACGTATTGAAGTGTACGTAGTCACTTATATATAGGTTCATTCATATGGAGCTGAGTCCTACTGTAAATTAATAGAAAAATCTAACCTGGAGAGATTGAGAACAACACGGTTGTTCAGCCCAAATACAAAAAGACTGAAGAGGAGTAGTGCTGGTCTTCCAAAACACAGAGGACTGCTACCAAGAATAAATTGTTTTCCCAGTCACTGGAGGGTAAGATGAGAAATGGAGAATTTTCGTTGCAACAGGGAGGATTTAAGATCAACATCACAAAAAACTTAGTAATGAAACACTGATTAGATTTACTGTGAAGAATGTAGAACTGTCAATGTTGGAGCTGTTTGTCACCAGGTACAGACAAGTATCTGCTGGAGGAGGCTGGCTTAGATTCCTTCCAGTCAGTGACTGAAAGATAAGGTCACTTTACTACTGTAATATAATTGAAAGACGGTGTAAAAATATTACACAGACCACACGTTCATTTATAGAGACAGTTCCCTACCCCAAAATTGTGGATTCCATCAGATTGGGATGGTCACTGTGTGTAGGTCACTGACCATGCTTCAATTTTCCCGAGGAGTCACTGGCTGGATAGCAAGAAGAGATATGTCTTTCTGGAGCAATACAAAGGCGGTTTAGTTTTAAAAGGCTTAAGCTACTTATAAAACAAAGTGTAAGTCATCTTTAAAGACAGCTGGCATGAGCATTTCTGCTGGTATTTCACCTGTTAAAGGAATCTCATCCACCGTTTTGAAACTGTAGGCCATTGTGTCATGCACAGGTGGCTTAGGAAGTTGCAAGAGTCCTAGCAAAACCTGTGTGGTCTAGAGCACATCACACCATTTCTGCTCTATCTCAAGGTTGAGAATTTGCAATACGCACAAAAGAAGAGCTTGGATACTGGATTTTCCGGGCAAAAAAATAGGGAGAAATGAAATCTTGCAAGGCATTTGACATAAAGTAGTTTAAGCCTTGTAAAGTGCTGAAGCAGCATGTTTGGGTAGGGCTATCTACTGTAGCTATTATAAATATCAAGCGATACATTACTGTGGCTGTGTTATCTCTGACAAGATTAAGTGCATTCCTGTCAGAGAGAATTTTCCGATAAAGATTTCATTGCCTGTTCCCCACATACAAAATGATAAGTGACCCTGATACTTCTCTGCTCCACTTTATCAATAAAAATTGTTCTGGTTGGATTATTTCTGTTTGTCTCCTAATGAAGTGACATTTGTGATGTGTCAGGCAATCCTTGAATTGAGAAAGATACATCAGCTCCAACCCACATCCTAAAAGAAGTAGATATGTACCACACACTGAAATATACTGTACTGTGCTTTTAATCTGCTTTACTCATAAAAGCATAAATCACCCATTAAAAGTAATTACTGAGGTGAGGGAATAGATTATTTGATGAACCAGATTGCTCACTGTGAATCATAGCATCGCTTGCTGAAACAGATGTATGATGGTATGGAATTGGAGACATCAAAACTGATTTAGGAAGAGACACTAGCAATGTTAAATCAAAGTTACTGCTTATGGAGCAGAATATATGGTTTGCTGGGTAGACATTCTGAGGACCACATGGGGTTCCATGAATATTAAATATTCCATATTGCATGTGAAAAATACACCAGAAAGTTCTAAAATATGCACAGGGACCTGAATTGATGACAGTGGCATTGAAGTCTGCTGTCATGACCTTTTCATCACTCACTCATCCTGATGCATCCATTTCCAGAGAAACTCAGCAATGCTGTAATGAACCCTCCACTGTCATTTGGGACCAGCAACTCAAAGCAGTTGGGATTTCCATGTTGGCACAGGTGAGCTTACCCAGAATAAAAGTTACCCCCTGGCATCTATGTAGGTTGGAGAAGCTCATGATGGCGGAGGCTACATTCCAGGGCTTCCTGTGAAGTGTCAATCACATTTTAAGAATATTTATAGTGATGGAGATGCTTGGGGGATGCTAGAAAGAGTCTGTGGCCAAAGAAGTAGGAGCTTGGAATATCTGATCATTCCTGGCTTGGAGTTTTAGGGAACGGCTGCAGGTGGTATCTGGTGGATATTGCAACCAGAGTTAACACCTCTACCAGGAGCAAACTAAGGCACGTGTTGGTCCCCAAGCATGAGAGGAAGAAAGTGGAAAAGTGTTTAGGAAAGGCTGAAGCTAGTGAGGTTGTATCTGATTTAGTGTGGAATTTGGGGTGTGGAGAAAAGCAAAGAGCCAAGAAAATGGAGCAATGAGCTGTGACTAGAGAATTGACACCATGGCATGGATGAATGTTTGATTACTTCCATCCAAACAAAGACCCATGGGTTCTTCTTAGACCGCTGGCTGTTCTGATGGCCTCCGACTACCTAAGTAGCAAGACCAGAGACTGGGAAAGTCAATGTGAGCCTGCAGCAGTTAGTGTTGCTGGTTCTATGGGATCTGCAGCTGTTTTCATAGGTGACATAGTTTTCATTGCTCATTATGATGTCAAGTGTATTAAATTTATGATGCAATGTGTTTATTTTAATATGCAGCGTCTGCATCTCACCAGCCACATTTATTTCACCAGCCATCTCATTGTATTATAACACTCCTGCATATTTACTCACAGTCTTTCTGAATGGAGCATCGAACAGCATCTCATGGCACTCTGCTAATTAAATAGATTGTGTGTTTTGCTGGCAGTGTGTTGTGAACATTAACTTCTGAAAGCTTTTTCATTTATCATTGTCTCATTCCTCGGCGTTATGATTACTGCCATTTTATATGTGATAAGACTTTACAGCAAGTTAGACAGTACATCAGAAATTCCTGCACGCAGCAATCTGCTCCGCGAGATAGAAGCGTAATGGGATTCATAACGTTCACTCACACTCCCTCTTCATCAGCCTTTCCTCCCTCCTCTTTACTGAGGGTTTATTTGTGTCTCTCCCTGTCCCATTTGGACTGTGGGGAGGGGGGCAGTGCTCGTTTTTTATTTCCTGCTTTAACCTTGACTGTGAAATACTCTTTCTCATCAGGAAGCTGTTAGGTGGTGTTTCAAAACGGCCTGGATGCCGGAGGAGCATATGGCTGTGAATAGGATATGTGCTCTCACAAGTACTATCAAAAAAACCTCTGTCTCTCAGGATGTGGAAGCAGCTAGTCCATCCCTAAACCTCCAGCTCGATGGCACTGCTCTGGCAGGGCGTGAGGCGTAAAAGCACAGAGCTGAGCACTTGTTTGCCGCTGGCACCGAGCGAGGTTTGTGTAGCAATTTGTAAGTCCCCATGTTGGCCGTAGGGCTGGCTCTGCTGTTGCAGCACAGTGGTGTTGGTGTCTGCCTGTGCCCGTTTTCTACAGTGGAAAAGCTGTGGACAACAGTCTGAGTGGTGTTTATATCCCCTAAATTACGATGTCTACATTATAAAATTTTGCCTCAATTGTACTCCAGTATGGAATGGAAAAAGGATTTATCTTCAGAAAAAGAGATGCATTCTAGTCCTGATTTCAGAAACTGCTGGTGAGATTCAGTTGGTCCTAAATTTGGGGATAGTCAAACTCTCAGATCAAGGTGGCTGAGTGTGAGCCTGAACTCCCATTATAATCCATGAAGGTCCAGTTGAGGGACTGTAAATGTAGGATGAATGCACTCTAAATTTCACTAACTGTATGGATTAGCTCTCTATGGGATATAATGCAGGCTCACATGTAGACATCTCTCTGTAGACACTGGGAAGATGTAATGCCCGTAGGCGATGGTGCTGGATGTCGAAGCTGCTGTCCTAGCTGCAGACTGCAACCGTTATATCTGCCCCTAGGCACGGCAGGAACCTTAAAAATTGCCTTCTGTAGACACCGAACTTTCCTCACCTGAGAGCGAGCCCTCCATCTCCCAGTGGCCTCATCCTGATGACATGCCTGTTGGTGTACCTATGCTTTTTGGAGCCTCTGTCATCACTCTGATCTTTGAGACTCTTTTATGCTTCTCAGGCCTTTCTATTTCTTTAAGGTAGGGAGCTGCTTTTGTAAGTTATATATTTTTAATTGATTTTTTCTCAGGCAAAATACCATCAATCAAATCATATGGCTAATAAAATTGATAAAGAACCAATAAAAGCCCACTGACACACCATCTGGCATGCTGAAGATGAACAAGAAGAAAACCAAGCCACTGCTCAAATCTTAACCTTCCTTATCACATTAGAAGCTCATTCACACTTCATAATAGCCCAACATTTCATTTCAGCTACTGAGATTAATGCCAAAGAATACATAATCACACAATAATTCTCTATATCTTTCTATCCAGATGCATTGAGTTGAGTCATCAAAATAAACAGAGCAGCCATTTATTCCCCCTCACCATGTTCACTAGCACTGTAACAGCAGCAGCTGAAACAGAACCTCTGAACGAACAGGGATCCTGCTGTTAAAACAGAAGGTGGCTGGAAAGAGTATATTTTCCAAAGTATCAAAATTATTTAGGTTAAAGTCCAAAAAATTCAAACTTTTAACTCATGGGGCCTCATGCTGTCAAACCATCAATGGGTTTTTGAAATTTTCACATGACCCTGCCAAGAAACATGTTACCATGGAATGTAAAGTTGAGGCTAAGATGCAGGTCTGATTTGATAGCACCTCGCTGCACTCAATACAGTTGTGTCTTGCCAAGGGCTTATTTTGGCTTTCAAACTTCAGAAAGAGATTGCAAAAGCCAAATAGGGGTTATGGGAAGTTGTAGCATCGAATGGCTGCATCTATAACGTCGGTGACCTTTTAGAAACTGTCTATGAATGTATCCTTAATATGAATCATGACCCCGATGCATCCTGAAAATATGAGGTATTGTAACAAATATTGACAAATTGTCAGTACAGTTGTACCAGACAGGGCTGGAGATCTGGCTGCATATTTAAAGTACAGATTGCTAAAGGCTCCTTGGTTTCACCTGTCCCAGTACCCCAGTTCCTCCAGTTATGTAGGATATCACATACACGTCTGCTGAGGTATTGTGAGCTGTTCACAGCCCAAGTGACGAGTTACGGTCGTCAGTCTCCACGAGTCCTAATCAGAGCGCCGCTCCGCTCGTGATACGTTGCTGTAATACATCCCTGCAGAGACACAGGTGGAGAGTGCATACCCACACATCTGGCAACTGCATACGCCCCGCGTGCTTGGAGATGTGTATGGACGTGTGTAGGGGCACACACATGTCGCTGTGTGCCGTTGCTCTCGTCGGCTTTAGATTAAAATTGTGTTGATGTTATAGTGTAGCTCAGGCCTCCTGGAAGAGAGGGATATGTATCTCTTGAAATGCCTGCAGGCCAAAGTGATCCTCGGTGTATCTGCCCTGCGGGGTGACGTGAATTCGGATCAATGACTTTGGGGAGAGGTTTATGGTGATGTGATAAGTGAGTCTTCAGACATAAGCCAATGATCGTTAAGCCATTTCTTAAACTTCACAATAAATGGCATATTAATCCATGCAAAATGTCTTAAAAAGCTGACTCACCAGGAGGTCTTGGTGCGCAGTTATACACAGGGTGTAGCTCAGTGCAATGCATTTATTGATGCTCTGAGGGAAAAGATCAGCTCATTACTAGCAAGGTTTGCAGTTTGGAGCAATAGCAGGCAGTGGTGAGTAATGGTAAAGGAAGGGCAGTTATACATCATTTTGTAAGCTGGAATGATTTAAATAACAAGTGCTTTTAACATAACCAAATGCCATCATCTGCTTCTGGGAAGTGGAGACGTGCATAGTGCTTACAGGATGTGGGGCTGCCTCCTGGAAGACATTGACTCGGGGAGGGGATGGGAGGTCATGGCCAGTAAACGGTGTACGATGGTTGTCCGGTATAATCGTGCAGTTAAGAGACCTAGTGGGAGCCTCAGATGTATAACCAGGGGAAAACGGAGTTGAAGGAGGAAAGTGATACTACTGCTGTTTGCTGCATTAGTATGTCCAGTGGTCAGAAACAATCCTGGGGTCTGAATAAAGTAATGGAGTGATTACTACTAGAATAACTACAAACATTTTTTTGAAAATTATCTGTTTCGGAAAAAAGCTTATCTACGTGGGGAAGGGTACTCAGAAATAAAGATGTGTTTCACTCACAGACTGTAAGCACCTGTGTAGGGAAAAAATTACTGAAGGCAGAGGACTGGTGAAATGAGCAGGTAAAGACATAGTGAGATCCCACACCTGGAACTTCAAGCTGGACATATTCATGGTAGCAACATGAAGGTTTTATGAGGTAAGAGCCCTGGTAATACTACATATAATGATTTTGTGGGTTCTCCATCACTGCTGGATTTCTCTTGGTAAGCTTCACTCTGTTCAAGCAGAAGTTATGCAGGAATTACCAGGTGAAATGTTATGACCTGTGTTATGGTGCTGTCATACTCACTGATCATAATGTTCCCTTCTGGCATTACAAATCTATGAACCTAAGAAATGCATGGCTGAAGGGCAGCTACCGTGCAGCCACTGCATTCTTAAGCGGAAAAAACTATCTGGGTCATATCTTGGGGAGAGAGGCTGTGATATGCTGGGGTGAGAAGTGAGAACTGACCTTCGGCTTGTTCACAGTGACAGGAATTGCAAATATATGTTCTTTGCAAAAATACCTCTTTTCCTGCCAGTTCTGGGAAGCCTTGCTTCTGCAAAGGCAGAAGCACCTGACTGACTCTGCATCAGGCTTTGGGCGGGATCAGATGTAACACTACAGCCTGCACAGGGGTTGTAGTGGAAGAAGGCTGTTTGGGTGGCAGCTGAGCAAGCCAGCATGTTTCTACCCTATTTGAGCAACCTTTCAGGCCAGTACTGCCAGTATATAGCACTGTGCCATCCCCTGCTGGTAAAACTTCTCCTAATGTAGACCTTCTTGGCTACATGGGTGCATTGCCATTCAACTGGCTCATGCTCATCTTGGTGTCCACCAAGACCCCCAAGGCATTTTCTGCCAAGCTGCTTTCCAGTCCTTTGGCCCCTCAGCATATACTGGTGGATGGGGTTGTTCCTCCCCAGGTGCAGAGTTTTGTGCTTGCCTTTGTTGAACTGCATGAGGTTTCTGTTGGCCTGTTTCTCTGGTCTGCCAAGGTCTCTCTGGATGGCACTGTGGTCCGTCACCCTGGATGGCACAGCCCTGTGGTACATCAACCACTCCCTCCAGTTTTGTATTGTCTGCACACTTGCTTACCGGTTCGCTAGTTCGAGCGGCCAAGCTGCTGGTGGAGGTTCTGCCACCTGAAGCATCTATCACGATTTTCACCAATGCAAGGAAGGCATCGTGTCCAGGTGGCCTGATCTTCCCAGGGCTGTGAGCTGAATGCTACATTTGGGACACTTCTGCAGAGCAGGTTTGTGTGACAGCAGCCCTCTTCAGTTGCACTGGTAAGTGGCAATCAGTGGGCCAGGGACACAGGTATCCAGGAGAGGACTGATAGCTCCTGTGCTTTGTTTTTGCCTGAGCTCTCAAAAATGGCCATACCTCCTCAACCCCCTGCACGTAGTGCAAAGCCACGCTAGAATACCATTTCTTGATCTAGCGTGCCTTTTGTTGTATCTTGTAGCTGATTTTAGTGCAAACATCAGCAGGTTAATGTGGTGTTGTCCGACGCAGACACATATCACGTGGGCTACTGAGTCACGCAGAGATATTTGCTCAGCTCCCAGGAGCAATTTATTGCTCTTAACACAGTGATAAACCCGAGATGATAGTCTCTGCCTCTTATGTACTCAGAGGTAGAATCATAGAATCATAGAATCTTTAAGGCTGGAAAAGACCTCCAAGTCCAACCATCAACCTAACACCACCATGCCTACTAAACCATGTCCTGAAGTGCCACATCTACACGTTCTTTGAACACCTCCAGGGATGGTGACTCCACCACTTCCTTGGGCAGCCTGTTCCAGTGCCTGATCACTCTTTCAATAAAGAAGTGTTTTCTAACATCCAACCTAAACCTCCCCTGCTGCAACTTGAGTCCAACTCTTCTCTAGAGCTGTGCTCTTCTGGAGCCCAAGTGGTCATCATTTGCTCTGGCATGTTTCCTCTGTTCATCATGGTGTGATGTAGGCACCCTCTTACATTCTTTTCAGACTCCCTAAATCATGGCAGTTAGCAGGAACTGAACAAGGAGTTGTGTTCTCAGCTCCCTGGAAAATTAGAGCCGTTATATTGTCACATCAAAAATTGGGCAGGCATATTTACAGGCAAATAATAACAGGTCAGGTGGGGAGATTGAAAGGTGTAACCAATAAACAGAAAAAAGCAACAGAGATGGAAAATTGTTGCAGTGCAGATTAATCACAAAGCAGTTACAGAGGTAAAGTACAAGTCAAACAAGTCAGGTAGGAAAAAGATAGCTTGATAGACAAGAAATAAAATGCAAAGTACAGGAACAAATGCAATTTAAACAGGAAGTTTTAAGAGGAATTATTGCCCCGAGGTAAAGAATCTGAGGCTGGAAGAAATAGCCAGTATATCAGAAAGAAAGTAGCTTATTATGTGAAGAGGTTAAGGTGTAGGAGCAACATCTGTGACAATCCTCTAATACCAGCAGAGATCTGAGTGCCCTTATTCCCCTGGGTAACCTTGAGACACCTCTGGGGCTTCTCCAGGCTGCAGAATGAGAGCAGCAGCAGCCTGTCCTGTTCGGAGAATGATTGTGGGTCCCTCTCCATGGTTCAACAACACGGCATGGTGAGAAAGTCAGAGGTAGAAAATGTGAACCCGAAGGCTGAATGAATTTGATGAATACTTATCAAAGGTATTGCCCTGGGCTGTCATGGTGCCCACCACACTGAGATAATTCATTGAAAAAAAACAGTCATAAGGAGAAAGGCTACATTATGTTGACAGGTTGACATTACAGTTGAGCCTGCCTGGCCTATTGAGCTGGTTGTAGGCAGCGTGTACCAATTTTTTTCAGCTACTAGACACGTGATGCAGCTGTCATCTGTTCGATGTGGGTAGCAGCTCCTGCGGTATTCACAAGTAATGTTCCTGTCATTGAGGCTACTTGACGCATCCTACTATAAGACTGTCACCTTAAGTTGACATAACTGTTCCAAACTAATAGAGAGACATTTTCTTGGATGGACAGTTCAAGGAGGATGGGATTGGTGATTTTTGGTCTTTCTTAGCTTGTCTCTCAACCATGCCAGGCATGGGTGCCAGGCATGGGTGCATAACAGGCTTGTTTTGGGGCCCCCTCGGGGCAGCCAATGCCAGTTGCCTTCAGTGGTTGACATGTTACTGGTGTGTTCATTTTTCTCATTGCTGTTAAGGGTTGCAGGAAGACTTTTGTGTCTTTCCCTCCTGGGAAGACTAATGCAGAAGATTGAAACCTTCACATATACAGATGCCCAATTCAAAACCCACTCAGCCAATAGCAGTCTTCTGATGAAAAGCATTTTATGGAAGGTATGTGAAAACCACTTAAAGATTGCCAATGTCTTGCAGACTTCATGGTGTTCTATACGAGATGAAGGTCTCCTGTCCCTAGAGAGCTTACCCAACAACTCCACCACTTCACGTGGAAATGGCTGCCTTGTGTACAGAACAGCTTTCTGAAAAAGAAAACAATATCCCATTTATACCTTTTTGTTTTGTTAACTTGTCCATATAATACAAGCAAAACCATACTATCAGTCCAAAGGGGGGTGAAATAGTTGATACTATTAACTTTACTGAATGAGTAATTCATGAGAACACGGGAATGACCATACAAGGTCAGATCAAAAGTTTGTCGAGCCCATGTTTAACACAGATAGTGAAGGCTGCATAGGGAAAACACAGAAAAGATCAAGCAGACATTATACTCTCTTTATTGCCAGCAGTCTATGGCTTCTTTATACATCTACCTTTTTTTTTTGGTGGTTTATTCTCTTGCCTTCACAAACATAGATCATGGTGCTGAAGTCAGTAGCTGTACTCTAGATTTATATAAGAAAAGTCTGGTGCTCTTATCAGGCTGGGGTCAGTAACGCAGTCACCCCTAGGCAGACCTGCCACACTGATCAAAAGCCCTTCCTGCAGGAAGAATCCAGTCCTGGAGGTCTTCAGTTGTTAGATGTTAAAGACTAGATAGGATTGTCTGGCTCTCTGGGAATTCAGAGACTGATCTGACATTCTGTAAGAGTAAAGATAGTCTGGTTTGATTTACTAGGGATTATATTTCACTAATAAATAAACTTCGGTAGTGAATTCCCTCAAATAGCTGTCAAAGAGATGCACTGGTTTTTTCAGTAAAAATCAGAAGCCTTGATGATATAACAAAGCTGATGTACTAAAGCAAATGAAATTTTTGTCAGTGAATGCTTGAGGTTCAGCTAATCAGTTCTTTAAAGCCAAGAGTGTTTATTCTTTTCATTACTGACTTTAGTCATATCATAACAGTAAATACAATAAAACTTGCTATAAATTGTGTGGGTCATTTACGGTCAGATTATTTGTGGGAATGATTGCTACATGGACTAGAATTACATTACCTTAGGTTATGGGATTACTTATCATGTCTTGCTGAATTTTAATATCATTGTGTTTAAATGCAAATGCTAAAATAAATGATAGCTTCTGCTTTAGGGCTGTGGATTAGTTATTCAAGATGATCTTACTATTAACTGTGCGAGGAAGATAAATCCGTTAAAGGGAAAACTTGACATCTTATCAATTTTTTCTATATGGAGACTTTAGTGGAAAAAAATGCTTGTTGCAGCAGTTCCCTTTTAGTTCCTTAATCATGTGTTAAATAAGTCTGTACTAGAGGTTTAATACAGAATTTTAAAGTGCTTAGACCTACTGAAACCTGAGAAAACTTGGTACAAAACCCATACTCAGTGGAAGGACATAAGCACATAAGCAGCAGTAGGAAGGGGGTGAGTGTTCTCCCGTGAGGGAGACACGGGACAAGAAGGCATTGCCTCCACCTTCCCCAAGCCCGTGTGCCTTGAATTTTCTGGTCTCCCTGGGCAGGTCATAACTGAGACACACTGATGGACTGGATAGAATTCAAGCACAGATAATAATAAGGGCTGTATGGCAGGATTTATGAAGAAAAGTTAAGCACCGAATGTGCACAGTTTGTTTCTGTGACAGCCTGACATTAGAGCAGTGTAAATACAGATGAAAAGGAAGAGGTGTCATTTAACATAATAGAAGGATGCTGTGAGCAAGGGCTTTCTCTGGTCCTTACTTGAAGGAAGCCTGCACATTAATGCAGACTGAGCTCAACCCCTTCTGCATGCTTGGCTGAGATCCATCCGCAACTCCCCAGCCTGTGCCCTATCCCTCCTCCTCTCAATCACATCCAGGTGGGATGACAAGGGAGTCCCTCCCTCTCCTGGGACAGCAAAATTTCCTCCCCATTTCTCCAGGGGCTCAGTATAAATCCCCTTAGTCAACGCTGTAGTCAACACCAGCTCTTCTCAAGCCCCCAGCTCAGGCTGTGTGTGAGTTGTAGCTGCTGAGGTTCTTCTCTTCAGTTACCTGAGTGCTCCAAACAAACACTGCTCCTTGGAGCAATGGCTTAGAAAGATCTGGGAACGCTTGGCCCTGAGCAACCACTTAGCTAGTGAAATGGGTCACAAAGTTACCAAACCTCAGGGAAAGCTTTGGAGACCATCAGGTAGAAAGAAAAACTTGTCCCCTGGAATAGGATTGTCTTGCGAGCAGGACCTGTGGCTCCTCTCTCTGCAGATCTTTTTCCAAACCTCGCCATTCCTCACTCAAGGGTAGCAGCTGCCTGAAAGCTCCTACAGCTCGGAACAAGGCAAGTGGTGCTCAGCTAGGAAAGCATCCAGAAGTAGTAATTTCCCATTATTTCTTAGATTACATTTTAGTTATTGGCAGGCAGACAGCCAGCACTGGATGGTGATGACTGCCAAGAGCTGGAGTGCCCAGAGGCATTCTGTAGTAGGGGGTTAAATTTTGTTAACGATCCAAGTTTCTGCCAAACTCACTGTCGCATATCGTGAGTGACACTAACTAGACTTGGAGGCTATTTCAGTTAAGCGCTTGCACTTTATTTACATAAGCCATTTCATATACTGCCTCTCAGAAAATACAGAAGAGCACAGAGAAGAAATAAGGATGGGTGAGTACCTCTGGATGGCTTCACTGGGTAAAAAACTGGCTGGATGGCCAAGCCAAAAGAATGGTGGTGAATGGAGTTAAATACAGTTGGTGGCTGGTCACAAGTGGTGTCCCCCCAGGGCCAGTTCTGTTTAATATCTTTATCAATGATCTGGATGAGGCGATTGAGTGCTCCCTCAGTAAATTTGCAGGTGACACCAAGCTGGGTGGGAGTGTCGATCTGCTCAAGGGTACGAAGGTTCTGCAGAGGGATCTGACAGGCTGAATCAATGGGCCGAGGCCACTTGTATGAGGTTTAACAAGGCCAATGCCAGGTCCTGCATTTGGGTCACAACAACCCAGTGCCACAGGCTTATGGAAAAGTGGCTGTAAACCTGCCCGACAGAAAGGAACCTGTGGTTGTTGGTCTACAACTGGCTGTATATGTGCCCAAAGGGCCAACAGCATTCTGGCTTGTACCAGAAATAGTGTGGCCAGCAGGAGTAGTGAAGGGGTTGTCCCCCTGTACTCAGCTCTGGTGAGGCTGCACCTTGAATACTGTGTGCAGTTTTGGGCCCCTCAGTACAAGAAGGACGTTGAGTTGCTGGAGTGTGTCCAAAGAACAACAATGAAGCTGGTGAAGGGTCTGGAGCACAAGTCTTATGAGGAGCAGCTGAGGGAAATGGGATTGTTTAGTCTGGAGAAAAGGAGGCTGATGGGAAACGTTATCACTCCTTACAACTACCTGAAAGTAGTGAGGTGGGTGTCGGTCTCTTCTCCCAAGTAGCAAGCAGTAGGACAAGGGGAAAAGGCCTCAAGCTGTGCCAGTGGATGTTTAGATTGAATATTAGGAAAAATTTCTTCACCAAAAGTGTTGTCAAACATTGGAACAGGCTGCCCAGGGAAGTGGTTGAGTCACCATCCCTGGAGGTATTTAAAAGACATGTAGACGTGGCACTTAGGGACATGGTTTAGTGATGGACTTAGCAGTGTCAGGTTTACAGTCGTACTTGATGATCTTAAAGGTCTTTTCCAACCTAAATGGTTCTATGATTCTATGAATTTCCTTCCCCACATTATGGAGTTATTTTTCTGCAGCTGGGGAAGATATTAGCACTTATGTTGTCCTAGTTATTTTAGAAAACTCCCTCTCTCCACTGCTACTTGCCCTTCTGCCTCCCATTCCCGGAATTAATTTTACTGGGGAGTTTGGAAATTTTTGTAGAAGAGGAATGTTGTGAATTAGGGTCATTTTCTTAAGTGCTAATGTGTCTGTTTTATTTTTCCTTAGTGCTTCAGCCCAAGCAGTCACACAGACAGTTTTGATACTTCCCTCAGCAAAGTCTTGTCACCTTCAGCTTCCTTCCTGGTTACCAAACCCATCTCCTCCCATCGCTACCCCTTAAAGTTGCAGCTCAGCACATCCATATGTCACCTTTGCCTTTACCTCTGGTATATTAAATTCAGAGATCCAGCTACCCATTTCAAATTCACTTTCATTCTTCCATTCTCCACTTCTGGAAAAGCATTTTTCTTGCACTACTCAGGGTGTTCCAGTGCATCCTTATACTCTCCAGCCTTCCTAGAACTCTTGGTAGACTCTTGTGCCTCTCATGCCAAAGTGGATGGTGCTTGTGCCACCAAAGATGGTGGTACTGCTGCCACCAGTTTCTTGGCCATGAGGAGATTTTTTCACAGGACTTCAGTTTTTCCCACCTTCTATGTTCCAGAGGATCCAAAATAAATGAATATAACACTGACAATATGTTCAGCAAGTGACCTAAATGCACATGATATTGCAACAGGAGATGATGCTGACAGGATGGCCTTTGCAGTTCATCATTCTTATGGCCAAGAATGTTGGGACTGATTAGCAGTGGAAACAGGGGCTGAATTGTTAGCCAGACTCATTCAGCATCAGCCTTAGATTTGAACAACTTGCCTGACCTCTGCTCTTTCCTTGAGCAGTGGACACCTTTGCTATACTTTTGTGAGCTGATTCCTTGGAGACTGAAGAACTTCTAAAATGTGTGCTTACTGCCTATACCCACATAGCTTGATTACAAAGTCAAAACTCTTAAGTGAGATTTAGGACCGAGAACTGTGAGATTAAAAGTTATGCGACTCCTTACTTTAAATCAAGAAAGCAATCATCTGTCAAGGGTATCTATTTTCCCTGTTTTATCTTCTGAGAAGGAATGTTTGGCTGATAAACACAAGCAGGTAATTTGAAAGGAAATATTCACCACCCTCAAGAAACCCTTTCCACTCAAATTTGTCTGGCTACCAAATATCTTGCAGAAGGGCTAGTACTGACTGTTTTAATTCTCCCTCCAGTCCTCCACAGCTGTGTATTCTCAATCCCTCTCTTTAGGTTAACCTCCACCTTATTCTGAAGGGTGTACAACTGGGGAGAGGCATGCAGTCCATATATATACTAGATGCTCCAAGAGAAGCAGCAATGTGTGCCCTGTCAACTGGATTTAAGCCTGATGGGAATCATGATGAATGTGTGAACCATGATGGCTATTCATTAACTAATGTATTTCTCCTCGATGCTTACTGTGTTGTGTAAGTTCCTATGATTATTACCCCATGACTGATCTGCTCTAAAGAGTGAAATGGGGCTTCCTTTTCTGTCAGCCTCAGTATTCCTGCATCTCGACCCTGTCCCTGGGTTTCATTAGCCTCTGGGCCTCTGAGTGGCTGCACCACCTGCACACTTGATGGATCTTCTTGTGCTTTTACTCTCTTCATCATCAGTGGTGCATACCATGAGGCAGATGCCCAGAACGGAACAGATGAACCATGTCCATTAAGTAAGCAAAGACACCAGAGTGATGAGCTCAGCTTTGAGACCTTCACTGTAGACATGCAAAATCTTGGTGCCTGGTAACCCCACTTTCCCTTGACAAGTATGGGTTCTGCACTTCTCACTTGCTCAGTTACGTCTGAAAGGGTGGCCTCCTCTTTCTCCCCTGGGGGGAGACGTCCATGACCCTCCTGGGAGGGACCTATAGGGAATATGAGTTTTATCTATACCTCTTGCTTGAGACAGTAGGAAAGCGGTGAAAACTCTGTCACTTTGCTGAGTGACATGTTAACATACTGTATTCATGTGGCTACACAGTCTTGATAAAACCAGCTCTATAAAACCATGCTCTAACTCTGATGGGGTTTGTTTTGTTTTGTTCTTTTTTCATTTCTTGTACAGATAAAAGTCTAAGTGCAATGCATCTCATTAGTGATCTTGTTTTATATTAGTTTAGGTAAAGCAGGAGAGGACATTGTATAAAGCACTTAATCAAGTAATAGGCTTAGTACGTGGAAAATAGAAAAATAAATTTCCAGAAAGCTCAGTGCTCTGTGTTTAGCTCACTGCCTTGCCTAGTTCCTTATCCTGGTAATAGACTCCCAGTAAAGTAAAATAATGCTTAATAAAACTTACACTTGAAAAAGTAATTCGCTTGGGCTATTGATTTAATTAACTTGAATCTGTTTGTTTAAGCACTGTTTGTGTTTTAAATGCATAGCACAGAACCTACAGAAGAACGCTCCTCACTGCATTGAGTACTACGTACCTTTCTGCGGTGAGGTGATATTTGGAGACAAAGTTTTCATTTGCATGTGCCCTGTTGAAAATCTAAGGGTGGAGGTCTAAAATAATCCACCAATGACCTTAGGCCCCGGTTAAAAACTAGGCTGGTATCTGGGAGCCCTTGCATGCTTGGTTTAACGGAACACGTGGTTCTAGTAGGCAGAGGTGGCAACTTTACACAAATGTGGATTTTACCTGAAATTGTCTGGTTTCCTTGTCATTTAATCAACAACAAAAAAGCTCTTTAAAAGACCATGAAACCTTTCAGGCTTTGCAAAGCTGATGCCTATTCTACCGGCTCCCTCTCTTTTTTGGTTACATTTAATGAGCTCTGTTATTTTTTTAATGCCAGTATCACTTCATTATCTATGAGTCACACCATTCACCAAATGTGATTGAGTAAGTGTTCTGGAAGACCTCATCTGTGAAAGATCTTTGGGTGAGAAGTGGAAAGGTCCTTCTCTTTTGCCATTTGTGAAGTGGATTTGTGCTTTCCTACTTGGTTTAGTGCTGGGAAACAGTCTTCAGGTGGAAGAAGCAGCAAGTAAAAGAAGGTGATTTTAGAAAACTTAACCCTTGAGTACAACAGTAGATAGACAGGTTGCCTTGGATTTATGATTGCTAATAAGAGATGAGAAAATGTCAGATGTCTCATTTTCTCTGTGTCTATTTTTAAGGCTGAGATGTGGAAAGTGCGATTTTCAGCAGCGGCATTTTTTATTCCAGTCATTCACTTTGAACTGGGAGTCAGTAGTGTTATGTAGGAGCATCTCTAAAAACTATTGAAATGACTAAAAATGGTATTTCTTCAAGATTTTACTGGGCTAGTACAGAATAAAAAATGTAGGGGGAGGTTGCAACTGCCTATAGAATTCTGTGCCTCGATCTTACGGGTGTGTGACTAAAGAATTGCAATCGTCCTAAATAAATAGTAAATAAAGAATGTCTACTCCTCCAAGCACTGCAGAACAAGGCATCACAACTCCATCATCTGGGGACCTTGACAGGGCCCCAGAAAATGGCCATGCCACTTAATTTTTACCTGGAAGGCTCTTCAGCCTCAATTCCCATTTGTGAAAGTCACCTAAATGTATTTGAGGATTCAGATTTTGAAAAATAAGGGTGATGGGAGAACTTGAGTAGGACAGTAAGAAAAACAAGTTTTTACTCTCTTTCCTGTTTAATGCCCAATATTCTTCATAAAACTCAGAAGATGGTTTTGGTTTTCTTCTTCTAGCATGATATAATTGTGTTTTTTATCCTAACACGTCATTTCCTCCCTCAGCCGCAAAGCTGCCGTTTTATGCCATCAGCTCATTGATTAGAGTTGAAGAGGGGAGAGGAATTAGACACCTCCACGGAAATCCAGAAGTCACTTGGTGTCTGTGGTTGGGTTGATGTAGCTAAGTGGGCAGGTTTATGGAGCAGCTAGTAACCTTTACTCCTTTGGCTGTCAAAGGAGATGTGCTCCATCAAGCCAATGGAGGGCATCTAACTAAAACTCTCATTAGATTTCACAGTGAGGGCCTCATCGCATAAGCTATTGATATTTCAATTCATTTGGCAAATGCTCTGCATCCTTGAGGTGCCTGATGCTTACAGCCTGCTGGCCTTTATGGTCAGTGATGTGAATGCTCTGTTAGTTACGAGCAGGTTCATGCTCTTAAAAAATGCTGATGTGTTTACTGTCAGATAAACGATTTCACAGTTAGCAAAGGTTTGGACAGGAAGAGCTGTTGGTATTATTCCTCTTCTTAATATAGATTCTCATGGATTTTGTAAGTGTTTTCATTAGTTTATTTGGCTCCTATTATTCAGTATCTCTATGCCTAAAGAGAAGTCAGAGCAAGAAGATACTGAAATTTATTATATCTCTTTGCTAACATGAAAGATATGTCAGAAATTTTTAAGATTGCAAATCCAGATGAAAGAATTTAGGAAATTACAGCCAGGTCTCTCCTTTGTGCATCATTTAATGAGACATACATGGAAAAAAATGTGTGAGGGAGCAGTTAAAGATTACATCATGACGCATTTCTGGGACAGACTGCTTGCTTTGTATGGAATTTCTTTTCTTTCTTCCTTTTTTTTTCTTCCTTTCTTTTTAAAAATATGGTGTCTTAAAGTTTGCATGATATCCATCAGACCTCAAGACAATATATGAACATTTGGAAATTGTTGCTTCCACGTGAGTATCACCCTGTCATCCTCTGGAACTTGGAAATCTGTTTTACTAGATGCAAATATTGGGTTTTTCATGGCAACATAGCAAAGATGATGTGTAAGCTCTAATGTAAGAGCTGTGCAAGATGCAGTATGACACTACAAATATCCTCAGCCATTCTATGTTCCGTGAGCCACTTTGCTCCTCAAAGTTCAGCTGTGAAAGCACCATTTGCAATGTTACTGGCCATTCTGGGTAGCATGTCTCTCAAGACGTACAGAGAGGAAACAAGGGAGCTGGGGGATTGCTGGTTCCATACTGATTGTGTGCACATCTTTCTCAATGCTGTTGAGAATGAGAATGTAGAAAAGGAAGAGCTTTTAAATAATTAATAATGATAGTAATTAAATAATATTAAAGGAAGTAAGTGCTAGCTTTGTTTTCATTATTTATTAATTTTAAAAAATAACTTATTGTCTAGCCAAGTGGGATTTTTACTGCCTTAATGGAAGGAATCATAAAATCCATAATGCGTCCCCTTCCTCCCCACCATCTCCTTCTTGAGCTGTTTAAGACGTACTTGGCCAGCGGCTGCAGCATACTGGTACTTTTAAATCCAGGCCATCCATCTTGTAATTGGTTGCAATCAGTGAGGTCAAGAAAGCTTTGCAAAATCAGCTTTTTTAGGCTCAATGCATGTAAAAAAATTAAACCCCCATATTTTTGAGCTGAAGAATTCATTCACCAATTTCTTCCTTTAATCACAATCAAGACAGATTTCTATTAAAACTCACTCAGCACTTGACTGCACATGTTATAGGAACCACAACAAACAATGAGGTGTTAGTTGTGTTTTTTCCTTTCCTTTTCCTATGAACCTTAAATCTGTACAATATTGAGTGCAACTAGCTACCATCGCTGTATTTAATCTTAAAATGTAATTAAAACAAAGAAGGGTGACATGAAAAGCAATCAGACAGAAAATATGAACTCCAGTCAGAGCACTTCTGTCTTTTGTTTTGGGAATATAAATTGGGATGATTGCATAACTTGGACCAGTCTAGTCAAAATGGTACTGGAGACCTAAGCCAGTTTTTGAGGAGAAAAAACAGACGCGATCTATAGATTTTTCACTGTGGAGTGGACAAATTGCAGCCAAAATTGCTAAAGTCTTCTCTGGTGTTGAGTCAAGCTCAGACTATAGGAAATGGACCTGTGCTGGGAGTCCATAGAAAGGCTCTGATTCTCACTGTCCATGGGGGCACAAAGGGCCAGCCCCGGTAATTTTGGTAATTGTTCTGTAATTGCTGAGTCAGAAGTTGTTACAGTGGGCATGCACTTCTAGCCAAGTGAACAGCACTGATGTCTGTTCTGTTTGGCAAGTTTATCTGGCCAGATCTTAGCCATATTCTCCTTTGGATTCCTGTCTTACCTGATCTTCACTGAGGAGGCTTTGCAGCCATTAAACAAATAGTTTAATGCTTAACACTTTCTGTGCCAGAGTTCCTAGCTTGCAAAATAGAAAAGGAAAGGAGAAAAAAAAAAAAAAAGACAATAATTTCTGGTTTTGGGATTTTGGGAACTCTTTGAGCAAGGTTTGCATACTCTACACACGTAGAGTGGCCTAGTGGGAGCTGCATCTCTCTTGAGTATTTCCATGTTACCAGGGTCTGTACAATAAATGAACAGTTCATGAACACTTTTTTTTTTTTTTGTGCTATAGATCAGCCCATTTGACTCAAAAATTAAATAATAATAACATGAACATCAGGTAATGATACAGATAATAAAGCTCTCAATTAGCATAACTAAGAGAGCTTTATGGAGGTGGTCAGGTACAGTGGTAACTAGTCTGCAGACGAGGTAAACGTGCAATACTCAATGTTATCTTTCTCAACATTACAAAGACTGGGGTCCATTTGTCCTAATCTTGGTCCTTATTGCATACTGTCTGGGATATAAACTGTTCAAGTGACAAATTATTTTCTTTATTAGCATTATCTACAGTCCCACAGTGGGAAACCATTTTGGATGGTTTTAAAATGAACGTGCTGTGTGTCCTCTCAAAAACTTAAAATGACGGAAGGATCTCCATCACCTTTGGCAGATTTCACTCTGTTGGTAAATTCACTGCTGCATTTGGCCTATATCCACCATCAATCTTTGGCAGAATTAGGATCAATTCCTTTTGCTGCACCTCTTGGATGAACAGTGTAGGGAAGGGTGTAAGTATCCATGTGAAAATATGTTTCTCAAGGGCTATTTTTATCTTTATTTGAATCAGGATTATGAAAAATCTCACCAGTATGTTGTCCTTCCAGGCTGTGATTCTAATTAACATGAGCTCAAGAAGTTTGGGAATTAGCTCTGCATTTGTCTGTTGTTAGGTGTAGAAAGTAAAGTGTGGAGAGCTGTGCAGCAGCAGGGAAAAGGACAGCACCTTGTCCAGGCCGGTGCACCTTGGGTCAGGAAGGGAGTAGCTGCACCCTTCCAGTGGGCAGCAGAGCTCATTTAACTGGGGAAACCCTCCTTGAAGTGAGGGTGCAGTGTGCACGGACTGGCAGACATGCAATGGGGCTGTAGAGGGGGTGGGGACCAGGAAAATCTGAAAGGAGTCAGTGAGCAGTCCCACATGGCAACATGACAACACCACAAATTAATTTATATTCCTCATTCTTCCCACTTCTGGTAGTGCTCTTCTCTCCTTTCTTCTTTCAGTTTTCCTGCTGTCTGCTCCATTTCTCAAAGTTTAATTCTCTCAGTGTTTTCCTCCCTGCACTGTCTCCTAATTTCTGCTTTCACGGCAGCTGCCTCTTATCTTCTTTTGAGCCCAAATTATTTTTGTTTAGCACCGCCCAGTGTTCTCTCACCAGCTCTATTCTTCCTCTTTACAATCCAAACTGTTTTCCCAGGAGGCTTGTCTCATCCCAGCTCTTCGAATTCAATTAATTGATCTTCATCAGCTGGATTGCCGTTGGCAAAGAAACCCAGCACGGTGACTGTCTTTGTGCTTTAACTTGTGTTTTATCCTCATTTAATTTGTGCCCTTTGCAGCTTACTGAGCCCTAATTACCTCTGCTACCACCTCACTGTATTCAATTATAGCCTTCATCTCACTGACCTGACGTCTCTGTCCTCATCAAATCTCACCTGTCTGACTTTGCCCATTATTTTTGTACAAAGTCAGTACTCTCCACGGGGAACTCAGTTCTTCCCATCTCTTACTTCATTTTCTTGACTACTCCCAAGCACAAAGGACACGCTTGCTTTGTGTTTCCCTTCCTTTACCCCTCCCAGGTATCGTGGGGTCCACCATGGACAGACCAGTGGCATTCCAACAGTGGCTTCAACCAGCGCGCCTTGACTTGGCTTGAGGAAACTTGATCTATACACCAGCATTTTATAGTAAGGGTAAAAAAACCCTACCACACCCACTGCTCAGCTGTGATAAACCCTCAGATGCCCATAAAAAGCTATTTAATAACATTTTCCTAACACTTTTCTGGTGAAAGCTATCCCAGTGGTGCCTGGGTACCTCCTCTCATGCTCCTTTCATTCCTTTTACTATTATCTCTTCTCCCATCATCCCATCCCACTGCTGTCAGGTCATGGTCCCTAGATAGGTCTCTTTCAAATAGCCTAAATTTCCCACATCCTTCACTCCCTGACCTATTTTTATTTTGTTCCTGCTCTTTTCCTTCTTACAAGCTCATCTACAGTGTGGAAGGGAGCTGCACACTGGCATGGCATTTCCTTGTCTCACCCCTTCACTTTTCCTCCTCTCTCTTCATTTTGCTCTGTTTGTTTATCCCTGTTTTTTCCTGTCTTTGCTGGAAAGGTTGATGACTTGCCTGCAGCTAAGATCCTTTCCTTTTGCCCCTTCCTAATTTTTACATTTATTTTCATATGCCCTGCCTCCCAAGATGGTGATTTCTGATGGTTATTTGGAAGCGGGGGTGGTTCACCACTTGAAAGGCTGTTATCCACTCCACAGAAATCACCCTGAAGGTTTATTCTCACTACGTTGATCCTTCAAAGTGATTGGTTTCCTGAGTTTCCCCTGTCTCTCCTTTCTTGCTTCCTGCTCTGAAGCCTCTTCCTATGGCTGGATTGGGCTCCGAATTATGCCCACAGCTCCATTCTCCTCGTTTAGCAGGTTTGCTATCAGTTTTTTTATCTCTGTGGATCACCAGAAACAAACTTCCTCTGCTGATGCCAATGCACCATGGTCTGTGATGCCTCTGTATCTGTTAATTCCACTCATCTCAGTAGTGCTTCTTGAAAAGAAAGAAATTCTGCAATGGACAACTGCTACTACAGTGTCCTATACGGGGGATGTTATGAGAGGAGAAGATCTGGGTGTGAGGATCTGCTGGAGGAGCCCAAGCCTATTAAAAAGTGTCCATTTGGGTAATTTCTTTCTGTTTTTGTAATCCATCTCAGAGGTGAGGAGGGTCTGGGCAATTACCCTTTCTAGGTTGCATGAGTCCCAAACTCATTAAGCAGGTTTCTGATTCCTCACAATGGTCTGATTCCCATTTCAGCTCCTTGCTCAGTTAGATGTTGGGCTTCATCACTGACCCCAGGAGCTCTGCTCCTTTGCTTTGGCTGAAGAGCAGTGCTGGCTTCTCACAGTGCTGATGGCGAGAAGTGGCCATGAGGATGTCTGCATACCACAAGTGTTGTGTTGTAGATTGTAGGTTAAACCAACCTGCCTGAGTCTTTGCTGTGCACAGGGAGCCAGGAGCCAATGTTCTGCAGCTGAGCCTCACCTCAGGGAAAGTTTCTAGTAACAACTTTGAGCTTCTCTCTCCCACAGTGACAGCTGTTGTCCTGGGTAGGAAGGTGACTTCCAAAATCGCATGCAAATTCCCCAGTTGTTAGAACAATCTCAGATGAATATTTGCCTGTGAGGGACCAGGCCGTGAGATTTTCCCTGAGTTATTTTCTTACTTGAGGCTTGTTCCTGAGGCAAGGAGCAGTTACTGCTCCATCTCTCACTCACAAAGAAGTGAAATATAGCATGCCAGGTTCCTCCTCTGACCTTAAGTTAGAAGAGAAAGTGCTTTTCAGTACGTTTCCTTTTTGACATGACTGTACTCCTTTGTCTCCTTCACGTTCTCCCTGAACATTAAGCTCCCATCACAATCCTCGTGCTAACCACAAAAGTCCTTTTTTCCTCCCTCCCTTCACTCTGCTGTGCTGTTAGTGAGATACGTGAGACTAAGACAAAAGAAAGTATAAACCTGGAAAATACACATCTGTTTTGATTATTGGTTGCTTTTGTGCCTTCCTTGAAAATACTATTTCTGTGTGGGATACTGTTTTTTTTTTTTCAATCAGAGGAGAACTTTCTGCTTTCAGTGCTCGTTGAGGTGTTTTGTGGTACACGCAAGTGCAATAACATGACAGCAGAGCTTCAGGTATGCTCAGATTCCCATTCATCCCAAAGCTTTGTATGAAAGTGAAGTATTACAAGGTCACTGAACGAGTTTCTTTCTAAGGCTCCCAGAATAGGCAGTCTGAACCCAATCTCCTCCCAGGGCACAATGAAATGAAATCTTCAGCCCTATTGCAATATTTGTCCCAAGGCATCAGAGAGGAACAACAGAGCTTAATACGGCAAGGTATTTTTTTTATCACGTCCAACTTATGTCTCAGCATTACTTTAATTTACTTACCTTTACATTCAGTGTATTTATGCTTCAAATGTGCAGTGTGGCTGTTTCTGCCTGGTAAAAAAAATAGATAATGTGTGTGCTTACAGCTTCTCATAAATATATATAGAAACATATTATGATGGTCAGATTTTCAGCAGATACAACCAGCCATGTGTTTGTAATATCAGCCAACTTCCACTGCTTAGGGCTATTTATAGCCATTTTCCCTTTATAAAAATGCATGGATGTCGGAGCCACAGTTACCGATAAAACAGTGAAGAAGAACTGGGTCAGACTGGAGTGTCTGCACGGGCTGCAAGATGAATAAACTACTTATAAATGGTGGCGGTGCTATAGGCCCCAGTCAAAATATGAATTGGTGATCGTTAAGTGTGTGGGCTTGGGAAACTGGTGTCTGGAAGGAGGGATTTGGAGCTTTACTGCCAGTTTCCTTATGGATATGCTGTCAGTGAACCAGAACGATGCAATGACGATGGCACTGGGTCGTTCACCCAAGGTGTTGTGTGGTTTGGGGCATACCTTGAACCCAGCCACAGTCTCTGTTCACTCTGGTGAAATAAAGGTACTGCTCCTCTCCTCTGTACTGAGGACCGTCATGAAGAACAGCTTTTGTTTTTTAACATAAAGCCCTCATTGAGAAAGACAGGTTTTATCTGTACTGATGCATTGCCTGTGCGGGTGAACACCAGAGCTCTTCTGTTTTGATGATGAATCGCAAGTGTTACTGCTGATTGTTGAGTTCCCTTGGGGAACATGTAGAGGTGAATCTCTGTGACTTCCATGAATACTAAGATTTTGTGAAACCTGCTCCTTTCCTAGCCCGGCTAATGGAGGCTCTGCCTTGCTGTCATGAAAGACAATTCTACGTGTAATGTGCTTTCACCCCGCCACTCCTCCTGGCAATTTTCTTCCAAAGCAATCTCAGAACAGTAATTTGGGAAGCCATGCTTTAAGTTTCCAATTCCTCTGTTGACAGACCCCTTTCAGAGCCCAGGTCACTCCTTTAATGGTGATTCTCCTTTTGCCACCCCGAACAATAGTTTTACTACTTCATAAATTTAAAGTAGGCTCAACATGACACCTTTTGTTCTTGCGTGCTAGTAGAGCTGTTGCACTGAAACATGGCAGCAAACCCCAGCCCATCTCCTCTCATTTAGGAGCTCTGCCATCCTTCAGAGGAGGCGACGGGATGTTTCTTACCTTTTGGGACATCTCCTGCATTTTAGGCATCTGTCATACCTTCAGACCATAGTTGCACTTTGCGCCCTGTTTCCTTTTCAGGCCGATGCATGGGAGGGGAGCACGGATGGCGGAAGGTGTGCTGAGCGTGGGGTTTAGCTGGAAGCATTAGCTGCATATTGCTCTGGAGCTCAGAAAACACAAGGAAAGTGAGTGTTTAGAGATGATAAGGATAAAATGGTAAGGGAGGGAACTGGTTATTAAGCAAAGAGTATGGTTCCCCAAGCAAGGAGAGCATTGCACAGGAAAAGCGACTGTAAGCAAAGTGAGGAAAAAAGCTGTATTTTTGAATCAAAAGCCTTAAGGAAGCTATGAAAGCTACTGATGACCGAGAAGAAAATGATTCAGTCTATTTTTGATATGGGTATTAATAATCTGTTTCTGACTATGTCTTCAGACCAGATAGTGATTCAGCTTTGCTTGTGCTTAGAGGGTGCAAGGTCCTGAGAGCCAAGACCTCATTACTCAAGATTTCCCATGGCTGAAAGACAGCTTCATCCAAGCAGGCAAGGCCTAGGACATTCTTGAGTCTCATTAACTTTCCATGTCCTGTGTTCATCTGATAGGACTTTGAGTGGCATCACCACGTACACACAGCCAAGTTCTCAGTGCCTACTCCAGTCTCCCTCCATGGCTCCTGTTTGCAGATGACTTAGTACAAAGGGGCTGCTAAATCCATTTAGAGCTTGTCCCTGCTTTTCCAGGGTTGCTACCAATAATGACTGAACAAACTTAAAGGCTAACTTGCAATGAACGAGGCTTGCTAAAGAATAATTCACTAACTTTCCAGGATCATACCTTGCTGAAACATTTCTTGTCCTCAGGGAAAGTGAAGGCTTAAGTGACTGGTGCTCAAATTGGATACAGGGCACAAATCTGTAGCTCCCCATCTTCCTTGGAGCTTTGCTCCAGGACGGCTGGCAATTTCTCTAAGGCTTATGATGTTGAAAATTAATAATTCCCCACTTGAATTAATTAATGTATTTCAATTGTCTTAGTATTAGGAATGTAATGAAGAAAAAGTGGATGTAGGGGAGGTGAACCCAATTAAAAAGTGATTGTCTCATTCAATTCAGAATCTTGCATTAGTGGATCTGTGAAAAGGAGTTTTTATAATTAAAAACAAAAGTAGGTTTGATGATGACCATCACCACACTGGGAGTTCATCTGTATTAATGTTTCTGTGGTCCACTTCAAAACTTGCGGTTTAAAACAACAAAAAGAAATTCAAGATGTCTGTGTTTGCAAAGAGCATCGGTTAAGTACCACTCCTTTTTGACTTGCTAAGAGTTTGTTAATCATTTGCATTTGAATAGAAAAAGCCAGTCAAAAGAAGAAAATATATCATGTTAGGCAGACCTTTTACCATCATTTCTAACGCTGGAAATACGTAATGTGCCATGGTGGGCACCCTCCTCCAGCACGGTCAGGTTGACAAGCTTGATGAAATGACTACCTACTAACAAAATTCCATCTGTTCCAAATTCTCCAGGAAGAGAGTATTGCACTAGATTTTGGCAAACTGTTATATGAGGTTCAGCCCCATATTAGCATTTTAGCTGCTGGCTGATTGCTTTTATGTTGCAAAACTCTGTTCACAATGGTATGAAAGTTGCAATTAGTTTTTACTGTGTGATTCATTAGTCCCTATAAAGCATGTCGTGGTGCAACATTTGGAAGGTAATACGCTAGAAACATTAGCACTCACGTTACAAAGTGTGGAGCGGCCTTGAAAATGTGCTGGTCCTGCCTTTCACGAATGCGTAGCCCGCGTTTGTTAGCAGGACATATTCTGTCAAATGAGATATAGCTGACAGCTGCAGATAAAACTGTTTCACAGTGACAGGTTTCCCATGTAAACAGCATCTTGGTCCTGCAGTCTGTTCTGTGTGCGTTTACATCTGCTTGGGATTTGACCAAAGCCAGTGGAATGGGCACAGGTGTGGGAGTTTCCTTTATGAGAGGTTGGCTGCCAAGTTCAGCCTGGTTTGTGATATTCCTCCGGGGAAGTGCCTGACATTTTTTTCATGCCTCAAGAATTGCGTGCTTCATTTGGAGAGGTTCTCTTGTTCACATTGCTTGTGAAAGGGAGGATGTGTACGTTTAAGTTACATTAAGCAGTCCTGCCTTGAAAAAAGGGGATAAATTAAAAGGCATTTTTAAAACTTTCTTCCATCATACTGCATTCCTTCAGCAGAACAGCAGGCACTTTGACCAGGTTGAAAACCATCCAAGAATTATTGGCTCCATTCTGATAAGAACCGAGATTCATTTTGCCTTGTTTCACCTCTTCTGGAAATTGTATCTGGCAGAAAATTTCAACAAATAATGCATGAGGACATGATCAGTCAGTTTTCCACTAGCAAGCGCTTGGTATAACAGCTTTTTCAGTATCCGTGTCGGTCACATGTTACTTTTATCTTCTCTGACTGGATGAAATTACCCTGGAAAGGTTATTCTGCATGTGGGGGTGTAAAAGACTGTGTTGAATATCTGTCTCAACATTGTTGAAACATCAAACAACCACCCAAACAATGCTTCTCGTTATCTTACAAGCCAACTCCTGTTGTCCTGTGAACCTGAATGCAGAGCTGATTCTGAGAAATTTAGCCCTACCCCACCGCCACGGCGTGTGCTCAGAGATGATGATGGGCGTGCGTATCACCCAGTAATGGGCATACATATCACCTGGTAATGGGCATAGATATCACCTCCAGGTGAGGGGTGTGCCTAGGAAAACCAGCTCTTGGAATACAATGAGTACATGAACATAAAAGGGGAATACGGAATACACATCCATGGAAAACAGACATGGAACCAACATCGGATGGATTGTTCCCCCATCGAGTGAACTGGACTGTTGGGATGCCACAGCTCCACGGTGGTAGCTATTACAACTGAAACTCTTTTCCCTCTTTCCTTTCTTTCTCTCTTTTCTCTTGCATTTACAAACTTCTTGTTGGGTTAATAAAGTTACCTGGCACTTGACTCCATTTTGAGTCTTAATTCTGTTCCCAAGAATATGAGCAAAACCACACTCGGTGTGTGAGAGGTTGGTCTAGCCGCCCAGACTCGTCTGAAGTGGGCTGGAACCCAAGGGGGCCTTCCTCTCATCCAAAATTGGAGCATGACACAGTGCTGGCAGACCAAATTGTAAATCCCGGCTGTGAACACTCTGTCTGGGCGGTGGTGCGGTGTCTGCTGTGCCACACCACACATCGTGCTTCAGCGCTTGCTGTCAGTACGTCGCTGACAAGGTAAAGCTCAAAATGTAGCCTATGCTTTTGATAGGGTATTTGAATTTGTCAAGACTGATGAATAATGAATGGATGCAAAGAACAATATTTGGATTTCCCATGAGATTTTTTAGATTTTCTTTCTTCTCTTTCAACAAAACCCCCGAAGAGTTGAAGTAAAAATTTTGTCCCTGCTGGCTGCCAGAAGTTTTACACTGGGAGCATTTGCCCAGTGAAAAAATACTGCTTATTCCTGCAGAGATATACTTAAGCCTAAGTAACTGGGTACCTTTATAATTAAACAACAGATGAGGTAAAAACTTTCTAGACTTCATCTCAGACTGCATCAACTCACTCAATTTTCTGGCATTTGCTTTACACCCCTAGGAGTCAAAAGCATCTGCAGCTGTTCCATCTTCCCTGTTGATTTGGAAGCAGTGGCAGCTGCCTTCTAGCTCTGATTTTGATCTCTTGGTTTAAGCATCTTGCTGCTCACACCAAAATGTAATGCAAAGTGTGGTCTGTGCTGGGAGATTTTTGATGCATGCTCTAGTTAAACATTGATAACTCTGGTTTTGAATAAGAAGGTCTTCATTTTTTTTTTAGCTTACAGTGTGCAATGTGATCTCTGTTGTGCTGGGACAGGATGAAGTGTGAATGCAGCAGACGGATGTACTGCTGCAGCAGGTTGAAAAGCAGGTGAGATACATGACTCCAAAGGTTTTGTGTTAGACAGGAGTCACAAACTCAGGATTCATATCTCGTTTTGTGTTTTTGCTGCCTGGAAAATGAAAACCATAGAAGCTGTGTTGACTAAAGTGAGAAATGGACATCTTCCCCCTGCTGCCTTTTCCTCTTTTTGTAGTTTGTGGTCCATGGAGCCCATCTAGCCAAAGCCTTCACTGAAGTCTTGGTTGGTGGTTGCTATCGTTCTGTTGTGCCAGCAATGCCCATGAATAATTTCTGGTTTTGTGGAGTGAGAGCAGGTGGGATTTCCTGATTATGGGTTTGCCTTGCTCAGGTTAGAATCACTCTTAACTGGCATAAATCAGCCACTCTGGTCACAGTGGAATATGAATGGCTTTCCTGTGTAGCTGCACTTGGTGTATTTAAAGTCTTGCTCTGAATGCAAGGCTGCATGAAGCAATGGTCAGAGAAACCAGAAGCACCATTTGCTCTGTCAATCCATCCCTGCTGCTAGCAGGTTTTGTGAAAGTTTATTCTTTCAGTGGGAAGGTGGAAATCCATGGACAGTGCAGAGCAGGTAGGGTATATAGGGGAAGGGAAAGTGATGGGCACAAATTTGAATGGTGCAAATGCTTATTTGGTGTCTGAGATAGAGGAAAATCGGCACTGAGTCTACTGAACTGCTGGCCTGTCCAGTTGCCCTGGATTTATTCATGTGTTATGCAAACTCTCCTCGGGATGGTGGTTATTCAGTAAGCAGCAGAGCTGATCTCCAGGAGTGTGGCTGAGACTCTTGTGTATAATGAAAATGTAACCATGAAGACACAACTCTTTGTCGATTCTCCTCTGTTGTAGTGAAAATATTTTTTTTCCCAGCACAGCTTAAACTGGTTAAAATGACAAGCTAAGCTGCAAAAAAGGCCATGCTACACTAGAGTAGGAGCATCTATGGGGTATATAACTGTAAGTAACTGAGAATTACTTAACTGCAGAGGCAAATCCTTAAGCTGGAGTTGGTAATGTCTTTGTTGGACAGCATGGCAGGAAAGGAGATTTTTCCAGAACTCATTTTCTGTATGTAAGCTTTAAAGGAAAATGGTGACTTCTTTGATGTTCTATAAATTTACATTCAAGAAAGAAGTACGTAAGTTAAGAATTTTCTCTAAACGCAAAATTATTGTTCTCTTTTTTTCCCCATTCCCTTTCTACTTCCCCCTTATCCACACAAACACTTATTTGGTGGAGGAGGCTGGGATGAGAGGGTTGTCAACATTTCCATGTTTCATCCTAGCACTGTTGACCTGTGATGGATTTATGGTCCTCCATAATCTGTCCTGAATTAATTATACGCAGCTTCAGATGGGAAGCTGCTCCACAATAAGCTAAAATGGAAAGGCCTATTTACATGTTTGCCTATTTACATGCACTTCTTTGCTGGAAACTAAGTGTCTAAATCCATTACATTCACTGTATTGAGAGGTGTTTCATTTCAGAGGTTTCCTCGTTCTCTGGCTGCTGTTAGAGCTGACCTTAGAGGCTCCCTTTGCAGGGAGGAGGAAGACATTTGGAGATCAGGTGTTCGCTTTGTGCCATTGAAGAAAAAAGGAACAAAAGCTGATGATAACATAGGTCTTGGTACATACTTTAAAAGAAAAAAAAATATGGCAGCCCAGTGCTGCTCAAATTTCCAGCTTTCTTCTCTTATTCTTTTTTTTTTTTGCAAGCACAAGCTGTAGGTGGGGAAAGTTGAATGGAGGTGACAGAGGTATCTTGTGTGAGCCTGTGCTCCTTTGAAGATACCCCACACATCACTGACAGCGTCAGCCAGCACTGCTGCTTCCAGGAGACTTTTGATGGTGAGACAGCGGTTTCCTGAAAACTTTCTGGATGCCCAGAAATCAGAGAGAGACAGGTTTTAGATTTCACAGTGTCTTATGGATTGTTTTACAAATGTTGTTTACTGTGGTGGAAAAATGAAAAGACCAATTTCTTTGTGACTCAATATTTAAATCATATGGCATTGTGAGGGGAAGGAGTATTCATAGGTCAGCTTTGCAGATGGAAAGTGAGTGCAAAATTCTGTGTGTGGGAGAGGAAAATTTGCTTCTCTCTTGAATGCCTCTGTGGGCTTGGGGAAAGGAGATCAAGGCAAGCCTGGGGTCAGCCTGGCATGAGTGCCAGGGAGTCTGTTTGGTGTCTGCTTCACTATGCAGGGCCATGTCAGGTGAAAGGAGTGGACACATCTTCAGTATTTTGGTGTAATGGAAAAAAATCAGTGTAACCCACAGCCTAATGTTGATCTCAGTGCTACAGCAGATCAATTAATGGTTGATTTATTCATCCATGTATTTCTCCAGCACACCTGGCCTGTTCCTGGAAAAGCAAAGCAGCATGAGGAGTTGATTTGTCAGTGGAGCTGCTCAGGATTTTGGTTAAGCACAAAATAATTTTGTGTATTTTACTAAATGCAATTCATCAGAAGCTGTGCAGATTAACTGGGTAGAGCTACACTGAACACAATGGCATCTGCAGACGAAAAATGACAAATGATTATATTATTCCTGCTCTGTGATTCATTGGGAAGAACTCAGAAGCTAAGCATTTTCTTCAAACAAATTTTTCCATGAACACTGAACAGCAACTATAAAACAACAAAACCACCTCCTTTGCAATGGTTTTAAATATTGTTGTACATAAAATCTAATTTATATGGTATTAAAGGCTTTCCTTTGGACTGCAAATCATCTTTGGAAAATGCTATTTTCTGAACGGTTCATCAGACACATCTCAAATACTTTTATGATTATTAGTAAATGGAATTAGAGCACCTTGTAGTAGTTTTATTGCATTTTGCACAGCTATAATGGATTACAGAGAGGCTCACACCGCTGTAGTTCAGGCCGCATAGCAGCTCTAAGTCAATACACGTTTTTCATAGGTTCTTTGCTTTTTGGGAAGATACACCACTTTGCTCTGAAATGGTCCATGCCTGATCTCAGTAGAAAGTGGGAGCAGTGGAACTTAGCTGCCTAGGTTTGTTAAGGAAGATCATTACATGTGTAAATGCCTGGACTTTACCACCTGTCTTTGTTTCTTGCTTTATCTGGCCATTAGAAGGGGATAACCCACAGTGTCCAAAACAGTGCTAGGCTACTGTATTTATGGGATTGAATCTAGCCCTCTCTCTGCAGCTAAATAAGAATGCAGAGAAATAAGATTGTTTAGGGCATGAGTGATCTCAGTTTAGATGTCTACTTTGTGACATGTTATTCTGCGGCATGAATGTCTTCAGTAGTTGTGTAGAGAGACAGCTTGGATGGACACATGCATTTGGTCAGATAAAACCAATGTTTTTAATCTAATTGAGTTGTGTGGGGTTTTCCAACAACATGGAAATAGAGAGGTATTCATTCTACCTTTCTTGGAAGCCTTTGGATGGGGAGAATTGGTGTCTAGAGATGTTCTCCATTGCAGAGAAATCTATACTGAAGATGTCTAATACCTTTCTTCTGATAAATCAGTACATGCAGAGCGGTCCTGAACTGTAGTTTAGCATGATAATGCCAGCTTCATCAAAGCCCATGGAAAAAACAGAAAGACATTTGAAGACTTGAAGAGCAGGTTCGGGAATATTTGAGGAACTTGAAGGTGCACAAGTCCATGGGAACGGATGAGATCCATCCGCGGATCCTCAGGGAACTGGCTGATGAAGTTGCCAAGCCACTGGCCATCATATTTGAGAAATTGTGGTGGTCTGGTGAGGTCCCTGATGACTGGAAGAGAGGGAACATAACCCCTATTTTTAAAAAGGGGAGCAAGGAGGACCCAGGCAACTACAGGCTGGTCAGCCTCACCTCTGTGCCTGGCAAGGTCATGGAGCAGATTCTCCTGGAAACCATGCTAAGGCACATGGAGAGCAAGAAGGTGGTTGGTGGCCTTCTATGATGGGGTGACAGCATGGGTGGACAAGGGACGAGCAATGGATCTCATCTACCTGGACTTGTGCAAAGCTTTTGACACTGTCCCGCACGACATCCTTCTCTCTAAACTAGAGAGGCATGGGTTTGATGGACGGACCACTCCGAGGATAAGGAGTTGGCTGGATGGCCTCACTCAGAGAGAGGTGGTCAACGGCTCGATGTCCAAGTGGAGACCTGTCATGACTGGTGTCCCTCAGGGGTCCGTGTTTGGCCTGGCCCTGTTCAACATCTCTGTTGGCGACATGGACAGTGAGATAGAGTGCACCCTCAGCAAGTTTGCCAATGACACCATGCTGTGTGGTGCCGTCAACACGCCATCCAGAGGGACCTGGACAGGCTGGAGAGGTGGGCCCGTGCCAACCTCATGAAGTTCAACCAGGCCAAGTGCAAGGACCTGCACCTGAGTTGTGGCAATTCCAGGCACAAATCCAGGCTGGGTGGAGAATGGATGGAGAGCAGCCCTGAGGAGAAGGACTTGGGAATGATGGAGGATGAGAAGCTCAACATGAGCCGGAAATGTGCTCCTGCGTCCCAGAAGGCCAACCGCATCCTGGGCTGCATCAAGAGGAGTGTGGCCAGCAGGTCGAGGGAGGTGATTCTGCCCCTCTACTGTGCCCTGATGAGACCCCACCTGGAGTACTGCGTCCAGTTCTGGAACCCCCAACATAAGAAGGATATGGACCAGTTGGAGAGGGTCCAGAGGAGGGCCATGAAGATGATCAGAGGGCTGGAGCACCTTTCCTATGAGGCCAGGCTGAGAGAACTGGGGCTATTCAGCCTGGAGGAGAGGAGGCTCTGGGGAGACCTGATAGCAGCCTTCCAGTGCCTAAAGGGGGCCTACAGGAAAGATGGGGAGAGGCTGTTCATTAGGGCCTGTTGTGATAGGACAAGGGGTAATGGTTTTAAAATAGAGGGAGCTAGATTTAGTTTGGATATTAGGAAAAAATTTTTTACAATGAGTGTGGTGGAACACTGGAACAAGTTGCCCAGAGAGGTGGTGGATGTCCCATCCCTGGAAACATTCAAGGCCAGGTTGGATGAGGCTCTGAGCAACCTGATCTAGTCAGGGATGTCCGTGCTGCTTGCAGGGGGCTTGGACTAGATGACCTTTGAAGGTCCCTTCCAACTCTAACCATTCTATGATCTCTGAGTCCTTGTGAGCTGACTGAATTAGTGATTGTAGTCTCTTATCTGACAAAAACCAGTTTCAGTGTCTTTTTCCACTGATATAGCTTCTTACTTGAGTGTAAGCAAGCAGCCCCCACGCCGCTGGCAGATGCTGAGCTTCCCCAGGTAATACAGTAAATTTTCATCCACTGGTCAGAGTCACGCTGCCAAGCAGTGGCACAAGATAAATTCACTGCATATCTTACAGAGATTATAGTGCCTTAAATAAGCTTTAAATAGTAGTCCACAGCCTGATATGCAGAACACTCACTAAAGGTTGGGTATACTAAAAGGCATGAAACTATTTCTGAGGGCTCTGCTCTGTATTTTCAGGGTCACTAGAAAACTACTACACTAACAGCAGCTATAGAGCCTCACAAAATA
>WHYT01017396.1:590209-645003 GCA_009806455.1 Tetrax tetrax | reverse complement strand
AAAACGGGCATTTGGCAACAAAAGCTTTTGGACATCCACCATAAGAATGGGAAATGGTTGCTTTGAACTTGCTACCTCTACCAGTCAGTGCTTCACAGCTCGTGGGAAGGAGGGGTCTGCCCAGCCTGATGCCCATCTGTGGATACCCGTCATGGGGTTCATCCCACCAGACCATATTCAGGGCCTTGTTTTTTTCCATTGAGGGAGAGCCGATAACTTGAGCAGATATTTCTTTAATGTTCAGTTACAAGAAACTTTCAAAACCTTCCCTAAAGGCTGTGGATGTATGCAGTAGTAGAGGGTTTTACTACTAGCAGTTTCTTATTCTGTAGCAGTTCATCCGCAATATGGTCAATCTCCTCACTCAAGTTTATAGGAAAAACATTTGGCTTATTTTCAGTAAATCTAAAGGCCATTGAGTAGCAAGGTATTAGGCTTATGTGGGGATCTCTGTGTCATCACAAAATGAGGGGAGGAGAAGGGTTTGTCTTCTGCATATCTAAGTCCTATAGTGAGAGTATTTGTTTGTGAGGGCAGAGATCCAAAATCAATGCTCTATTCTAGATCTAGCAGAAGAGATATTTCATCAGGTCCTTCCCTGTGCAGGGAAGGGCCCTACCTTCTAGTCTGTCAGAACCGAAGTGTCACCTTTGTCTTGCAGACAAAATCATGCTTGGATGGTCCTGCTTGCCTCTGAAGGCATTAGCACAGCCTCAGGCAAAGCTGAGACTTCCTGAGTGCTGACCTAGAAGACATGAGAAGATCTGGACACGTTCGTTGTTGGGCTAGTAGGGCTGTAGTTCCTCACAGTGGCTGCACCCTACGTGTTGTGCAGTGGGAAGGGGCAGCACAGACCCACTCCACCTCCAAAGGAGTGCCTATGGCTTAAAGGTGACCTTGGTCAAAAGGCACTCTGAAACTCCTGTGTAGGCTGTCACACAGCCAAAGTTGACGTACAACCAAACATAGATTCCCAGGATATGAAGAAGGGCACATGACTGTCTGGAGGGTATTTGCATAAGTGGACTGGCTCAGCTTGCCAGCAGCAAACCAGTGTGAGAAAAGTGAGAAGCTTGGTGAGTGAGACAAAGCATTTGCCAAATTTTCCCATATTTCCAGGCATCTAAGATACTGAATGTATGCTTTTTTTCCCCCTCTTTTTCTTTATTATAGATTCTGCTGTTTAGATGAAACTAATTTTCTGTTTCTTGTAGTGTATTTGTACTTTGGTAGGACCAGCTTGCCTAAAAGGAGGTTAAATAGCTTTTCTTTGTTTATGAACATACTGCTGACATAAATATTTTAATATCATTAAGTGGTTGCTCCTCTTCATGAGAGTGCTAAATATCGAGCAAAACTGAAATAAATGTTATATCAGGAAACTCCAGGGAGCAGCAAGAAAAATAGTCTTTAAAACAGGCACAGAACAGTAATTTATGTTTTACTTAATTCTGTTTCCCAGGAAATTATCCAGTTTTATAGTATAAAAGAGTGACCCTGCCCAAAGGGGAGATATATTTTACTAAATGTTGTATAACCTTAAATCAGGACTTACTGTTTCTTGAACAAGGTGGAACAGATGTTAGAACAGCATTAAAAAAAAAAAACAACAAAGCATTTTTGTTGGTCCCCTGAAGTTAAGGAAATAGGAAGCAATTATGAAATGGAAGGTAGGAAATGAGACACAATTTTCAAGTAGAGTTTCTTCAGGGGAAAAAAAAACCCAAACAACTCAAAATTTCAAGATATTTGGGAAGGGTGTAAGCTACAGTCCAAAGAGCTGTAGTTATCTTAACCAGAAGCATTTGTTAAGCAAGGCAAACAATAAAGTAGACATGGGCGTGGGCAGAGATCTCATCTAGTTCTTGCCTGTCAGAGCTGGAGCCTTAATCTCTAACTTTAGGCAGCATGCAGCCATTTTGGGTACATGTTCTTTGACTGCATGAAACTTTGGAGTCACCCTGTGATCCCTTTATAGCCAGTGGACGTTCAGTGCTCAGTAGTAGAGGCTGGATCACCATAGTAAAGTAGGTACCTACAGCAAGCCAGAGCAATTGTGCTCTTAAGGCCTTTTCATGGGAAAGAAAGATTTTTTGGGGCTGATGGCTCAGCTGCAGCAAGTTCCAGCAGGCCCAGTAGCTAGTGTGGGTGGAAAGCTTTTGGGCCGTGCAGTTGACTATGTGCCATGTCCCATACTTTGCTATTGAGCTTTAGCATCTAAACCCAAGCACTGCTTGAGAGAGCAGGGACTTCATGAAGGTGTGTGGGCAGGGTGCAGGGATGTCTCCGTGTTCTCCTCACCCCGTAAAGGTGCCCCAAGCCCTTCGTTCAAAGGAGTATCGCATCTACACAAGGTGAACGGCAGGCATCTAAATTTATTAAAGATTGTATGGCAGACAAAGTAGGATGAATATTAATTTAACGGTAGTTAAGGAGCTAAGAGAGAATAAAAAAAACATCTGGGAATAGAGAGCGATGAGGATTAGAGAGTTGTGAATTATTAACTTCTTGCCATCAGATAGTGAGAGGCAGAGTGCAACTTGTTCTCTTCACTGCTTCTTCCCTGCTATGTGTGACTTACATCAGAATTACATATGTGTGATTTAGATTACAGAGTCTGCCAAAAAAATTATTTTGCATTACTAAGAATATTTCAAGGGCAAAGATAAAACAGTGAAGGATGCTCCCACCTCTGTGGATGCTGGTGCTCTGGAAATGGTGGGAAATCACCCAGAAATTCAGATTTGCTCCCCAGGGATTACTGCAGCAGGTTGGTGATGATCTCGCTGTTCCTTCAGTCCCTACGTCTCTTTTGCAGCACTGTCCCTTCTGATACACTCTTGCAAAGGGAAAAAGTCTACGTATATGTCACTCTGGGATGCACTCTGTTGTAGCCAGTCTGTACGAGAAGTTCCCAACTCCCTACCAGTCCTCTGGCTGTGTGTCCCCAGTTGTGTCCCACTGAAATTACTGCTCCTGAAGTACCTGAGTGCTGCACCCCTCTTCTTGCCAGCCAGATGGGATGCTTTTTACCCAGCTGTACCATGAAAGGGGACCTAAGTGCCGTTGAATGGATTCACCCCCTATCTTAGCTGTGTGCATCCAGAGGTACCAGAGCACAAGCACCTGGACACCTCTCTTCCTTGTATCCCAGCTACCCGCTGTGTTTGTCAGAAGGAGAGTTGAATCAATGAACGACGTAAGAACCTTTTATATTCAGCTGAATTTTCAGCTGTCAATACAACCTCCTGTAGCCTGAAAGAACAGCTTGAACTGCTACAGCCCAGCCTGGCACTGAAATTCCCGGACAGACGGTGCAAACCAATGCTCGCTTGTGAAGCGTGATTTTGAACTTGCATGGCTTTGACCCTCCGCCGTCTCCCGTGCAATATCATCTCCCTCATGCTGCTGTTACCAGAAAGCAGAGATTTCAGGCTGATAACAGCCCATTAACAAATGGTTCTAGGTAATACAGAGCTCGTTTATGTTGTGTTTTGCTCAGCTCTGCGATCAGTGACCAGTTGGTTCTGGTTTCATTATTATCAAGCTGCTAAGGAGACCTTTGTGTGAGGTGCAATGTAAATTAAAGACAAAAAGGTGTACCCAGTAATTCATTGCCTTTCTCACTTCTAATTTGGCATTGGGAGAATATAACTTCCTAACACAACATTTGGTGTGTGGCTAAATACTAAATTTAGATTTTCATTGTCCCCTGTTTACCATGCACATGCAGAGATAAATATTGCTCATTGTGTCACTGTTATTACCTTAGAAATAGTTCAGCTGCCCTAAAAACTTACTACTTAATTGAAATGGGCAAAAGGTGTGTCAAGTACAGAAAGCAGAACAGCTAGCAGAGGTGATACCATGCCCTTTCCTTCTATACAACTTGATTAATTCTTATTGTTCACTGCCTGGAGGGAAACGTTGCACATCACTTCTAGGTAAATATCGTAGGGCATGACTTCATATTTAATACTAGAGGCTATGACACTTCTTTAATTATCATATTCTTAGCTGTTGCAATTTGTTTTTACTGACAGGCACAGCTCCCAGTGTAGTTTATCTCACAAGGACATTGACAATGTAGCTGTTAATAATAGCTGATAATAGTAGCTGTTTCTCCAGAATAAGAACTCATTGTGGGAAGATTAAGAAAAGATTTTCTTACCACTGTTCCCTTCCCTTGCTGACTCCAATAAGCAAATAGCAGGGGCTGACCACAGCCTGTGCATAAGAGCTTGTGCATCTGCAAAGTTGTAGGGAAGTGTCGGGACAAAGAGAGCCGATAGACATGGGTACAACATAACCTGTCCATGGGGGTTTTATAGGAGAGACAGGAAGATTTCTACACGATGTTGCACTCTGAAGATATTAATGGACAAACCCTATAGAGAGAGATGTCCAGGGCCAATGCTTTGTGACTAACGATGCAACATTTAAATAACAAATAAATTGGAGAGTGGCCCAAGAGGTCAACACAGTCATGACTGTGTTTTGTGGTGAGCAACCACTATCCATCCTGCTGAACCACATCGATTCATTTATATCTTGTAGTCCTGCATTCTTATGCACAGTGCCAACTCCTCTTGCACTCAGTGCATTGCTCAGAAAGGACTCCTGTACGCCATCGCCAGGGCTGTGTTTTGGTTGTCTCCTTGGTTTCCCTTCAATATTTTTGCCTGCTTCTGGATCCCACATGAGCTGCAAGACACACATTCCTCCAGCAAGCAATGTGCAACTTCCCCCAACACCTGTATTCACAAGACTTACCTTCTGGCATCCTAGCACATCATTGTCTCTGCTGCTCACAGAATGCTGAAACACGAATTTAGTGACTGCTGGCTCTTTTGGAACTCCAAGAAAATTAGATACTTGTCTCACGAGGTTCTTCCAGGGGAAAGATATTTAAATAACTGCACAAGGCTGGAGTGATGCCATTCTTTTCCTTAAGATGAGAAAGCAGGTTGGTTTGCTTTTGGCCCTCCACCTCTGCTGTGTGTATATTGTATCTCATACCCATGATCATCGCTGACAGAGAGCACAGGCTGACTTCCACAGCACTTTGGGCAGTGTTCACACCAGTGTGTATGTTCCAGTTGTAACAACAAATAAAAGCAGTACATGGAAATACTTAGATTTATATGAGCATCATGGAGCAGTGGGAATGGTTCTTTCTGCATACACCCATGCTACTACATATATCCCTGTTAATTGTTGGCCTGAATGAGTTAAATTTGACAAAAAACTGGCTACATCTGTGTTAGGAAAGACAACTCAGAGGAGCTGATGCTGAGCTCCCTCCTGTAGCTACATACTAAGATGGATTTTATTTCAGACCAAATTTAAGCTGGTGCTCTGGAGTGAGCATTTCCACCTCACATATAGCCCGAAGCTGTCCAAAGGACCAGCCCTTGGTTTGGATCCGTACACCCTGGTTGAAAGTGTGATTTGGAGCGCATTTGGTGAACACTGGGGGAGAGCTTCTGCCGTAGTTTCCTCCAGAGGAACTTCATTTTGCCCATGCCACTGCTACGCTGCAGTCCAAACCAGTGCATTGGAAGTCTGGATCCATTTGGAGATTCACTTCAAAACCTCCTTGCTGCTTTGAACCAAAAAATGTCACCCTAATGGACACAATCATCATTAATTAGACATGACTAGGAGTTTTTTTCACGTGAACCCGGTCCACATTAACTAGAAAAATCCACCTGCTCCCACCCTTTCTGTGTTTTGGCTGCAAATGGGAAAGAAAATTATTGAAAAATGCTGCTGAGATGGCACATAGGGTTTACAGCTCACCATCAGTCCAATTCCTTTCTTTAAGGACTGGGTGAGCTGTGGTCTTGAGCTGGGGCACCTTCAAGCTTTCTGCAGCCTGTGATGGGATGGGCCGCCCAGCCAAGGGTGTGGCCCAAGTATCAGGACAGAAAAACCAGCACCAAAACCCCCACTAGAGACTGCTGAACCACATTAGAACTTGTATTTTTTAAGCAGATTTTGTGATCTTTCTCTCTCTCTCTTTTTTTTTTCTTCCCCCTTTTAATTCACATTGGTTTAAGCTTTTCATTTAAGGTTTGAAATTATCCTAAGAGAATGCTTTGAATGAGCACAGTTTTCCAGTATAAGGCCATTATTAAACATTTTTGATCAGCCCTGTTGATTGTTGAATTCTTAAAGATCTCCTCTTGGCATGGTAATTCAGACTTTAAAAAGGAAATTTCTTATGAAAGGACTCAGTGGTTGGTTATAAAAAAATTGCAAACAGATGTGATGGGCAATAAAATCACACCATGATGTCTTTTAATTCCATATTAATATATAATTGAGCAATAAAGTAGTAGCCTAATGTTTTGCATGCTGCAGTTTTACAAACCCATAATTTAGCCTGTGAAGTTACCTGGCTTTCTTAATCTCATCACAGTATAAAATTGGAATTTCATTATTGGAGTGAAATTCTATTTCTGCTACACTTTATGTCTGAGTCTGCCAGGCAGTACTGAAAAGCTTCAGGACAATTTACTGGAAGCTAAAAGTGCTGTTTATCTTTCAGCATAAGACCCAAATTAGACAAAATGACATCTCCCAGTAATGCGGATAATATACAAAAGCTGAGCTCTATTTAAAAAAAAAGGGGGGTTATTTATAATTAAGAGTAGGATAATCACTAAGCCTATAAAGCCAGCATCCAGAATTGATACCGAGATGTTTATACCACAGATATTCTGGGTGTTTTTAGGAATCTGTAATTTCTCAAAGAACATACAAAGCCCTTGAATCTCTCTAGAATTGCTTACCAACCTATTTTGAATGCAGCTGAAACACGTTTCGTTTACAGCGATCTTCTGGCAAAGCTTCTCTGTCACCTATTCCCTGTGACTCACTGTTATATCTAAACATTTCCTATAGAACAATCTTCCTGGCTTTAATGATAAACAAAATAAATATATAATTTATTCCTGTAAGTCATGACCGTTTCCATCTGACATAAGCAATACACACGTGATTTGTTTGAAAGTGCTGTTAACACAGCGACTGCTGCTGCTTCAAGTGCTCCGCGCACAGGTCGCTTTTGGCTTTGGTGAGGAAATAAAATTAAATTCACACAATGGAGACCATCAGGTAATTTAGGGGCTCTTTTGTTATCTGTAAGCTGGGATTTTTAGAGATGCCTTTGCTAGGTGCAACTTTTCTAAACTCTAGAAGATTGTACCCATTTTCAACAGTGTATTAAGAAAAAAATAGAGCCAATATTACGTGGATAGATAATTTGTGGATCTAGCAAACCATAAATGTTGCATTTGAAAGCAGAGGTAGATTCAATTTTTAAAAGAAGTGAGTGTTATCTGAAAAGCCTTGCTGAAAAATTAGGTTTGCTTTTGAAAATGCTCATTCAGGAAATCTGTGTTGCCACGGCAAAGGCTTTGGGAAGCGCTCCAGGCTCTGTGTGGAGTACCGGAGGATGAAGCCTGGGCTGATGTGTCCTCTGAAACACAGTCTGTGACCTTTTGGATCTAACTGGCTTTTTACCACCAGATCACAGCTGTGGTGGTGAGGTGAGCTGGGACAGAAACATGGGAAGTGTAGAAAAAGGCCTTATTTTAGACAATTTTCCAGGAAAACCACATTTCCCTTGGTATATCACGTGGTTTTTATCTCAAATATATATTTCTACTGCTTTCAAATGTACTGTTGGTCATCACAAGCCTCAATTTACTGGTGAAAATTCTGCATGTTATCACTTTGTATATTTCAGTACATTTTGTTTTTGTAAACCTACTCACAAAAATCCATACCTGTTCCACTGAGAATATTAATAGAAGTTCAGCCTTAGCAGAATCTGTATTCAGCATGCTGCTGCATCTGCCCAAATCCATTTACAGATAAAAATATTCTTTCTGTTGCTGCATTAGAGATAGGAAAGCATGTAATAAATTCCACATGTTTAAAAAAAGTTAAGAAAACTGATGATGAAGGTTCTGGAATTTTGTATGTGCTCATTGTACCCAGTCACTAGGTACAAACTATTTCTAACATAAGAAAGTTCAGATCCAACCTTTTATTAAGGTTTGGCCCATCAATGCTTGGGATAACCTTAAAAGTCAATATTATTTTTCCCAAGAGAAAATGACTGATTCAGGGTAAGATTATCTTATTTGCTGTGAAATTGGATATCCAAGAGCCAATGTGTATTATTGAATAAAATTATTTTCCTTTTTTTTTTTTCCTTCTCTGAGAGGTTTTTAGATAAGTTACACTTCTGACTAAAGAATTTGTTCTTTTTTTGTTGTTGTTGTTTGTATAACTTGCTCTGGAGTGAATCCTTTGTGTCATAAATTTGAGTACATCCCAGATAAGACTATTCTACTTCTAAACCAGCACCTTGAAATTTTTAGCATGGAGTTTTAGCCCATAATTAGTATTCAGTCACCAAAAATATTTTTCCACAATCTTCATCTTTGTGTGAAGAAAAGGCAACTCTCACCTTGCCTCCAAAGAAAGCGATAATTGTTGGAAAATATTTAACTTCCTTTCAATAATTATCTGTGTGGGTGTGCCTCAATCTTTTGCTGTGCTGAAGGCCGACAAACAGATTACCTATAATTTTGAAATTATCTTGGCAGTTGATAAGGGATTGAAAACTTGTGTTACATAAGCTTCCAGATCAAAGGATGAGTTTCTGATCATGCTCTGCTGCATCGCACAGTATGGGAGTGAATCACCCGGCTGGAAGCAAATATTTATTCTTGTTTTCCTTTGAATAGCAGCCGTAATAAAATTGAAATTAGCAGCTCCAAATGAGGTTGCATTTTCAAAGTCCCAGGCATCTACTGGATTGCAGGGACCTTTTTACATCAGCAAGTATTCTAAATTAAGTTTCACTGCTGCCTGGCAGATAATCAGACAATGGATTGTTTCCCTTTGAAGCACAAAGTAACAAGCAGGTTTTGGAGACATTTTTCTATATCCACTATTTCAACTATTAGTGACTGCAAAGAAAAAAATAAGTTATTTTCAAGCAACAAGTTATTTTCAAGAGGACAAAAGAAAGTCCAAGGAAAATGTAGGTCCCCTCCAGAAGGAAACCGGTATCCTGGTTACCTGGGACATGGAGAAGGCTGAGGTACTCAATGACTCTTTGCCTCAGTCTTCACAGATAAGGGCTCTTGTCTCACCACCTGTAGACAGGAGCTGTAAAAGGCACAAGATGTAGAAGGCACAAGCAGGGACTGAGAGGATGAAGAACCAGCGACTGTACTTGAAGAGCAGGTTCGAGATCATCTGAGGAACTTGAAGGTGCACAAGTCCATGGGACCTCATGAGATCCATCCGCGGGTCCTCAGGGAACTGGCTGATGAAGTTGCCAAGCCATCATATTTGAGAAATCGTGGCGGTCTGGTGTGGTCCCGGATGACTGGAAGAGAGGGAACATAACCCCTATTTTTAAAAAGGAGAACAAGGAGGACCCAGGCAACTACAGGCTGGTCAGCCTCACCTCTGTGCCTGGCAAGGTCATGGAGCAGATTCTCCTGGAAACCATGCTAAGGCACATGGAGAGCAAGAAGGTGGGTGGTGACAGCCAACATGGCTTCATCAAGGGCAGATCGTGCCTGACCAATTTGGTGGCCTTCTATGATGGGGTGAAAGCATCGGTGGACAAGGAACGGGCAACGGATATCATCTACCTGGACTTGTGCAAAGCTTTTGACGCTGTCCCGCATGACATCCTTCTCTTTAAACTAGAGAGGCACGGGTTTGATGGACGGACCACTCCGAGGATAAGGAGCTGGCTGGAAGGCCGCACTCAGAGAGAGGTGGTCAACGGCTCAATGTCCAAGTGGAGACCGGTCACCAGTGGCATCCTTCAGAGGTCCGTGTTGGGCCCGGCCCTGTTCAACATCTTTGTTAGCGACATGGACAGTGAGATAGAGTGCACCCTCAGCAAGTTTGCCAATGACACCAAGCTGTGCGGTGCCGTTGACATGCTGGAAGGGAGGGATGCCATCCAGAGGGACCTGGACAGGCTGGAGAGGTGGGCCTGTGCCAACCTCATGCAGTTCAACCAGGCCAAGTGCAAGGTCCTGCATCTGAGTTGTGGCAATTCCAGGCACAAATCCAGGCTGGGTGGAGAATGGATGGAGAGCAGCCCTGTGGAGAAGGACTTTGGTGGGCTGGTGGATGAGAAGCTCAACATGAGCCGGCAATGCGCCCTTGCGTCCCAGAAGGCCAGTCGCATTCTGGGCTGCATCAAAAGGAGCGTGGCCAGCAGGTCAAGGGAGGTGATTCTGCCCCTCTACTGTGCCCTGGTGAGACCCCACCTGGAGTACTGTGTCCAATTCTGGAACCCCCAACATAAGAAGGACATGGACCAGTTGGAGAGGGTCCAGAGGAGGGCCATGAAGATGATCAGAGGGCTGGAGCACCTTTCCTATGAGGCCAGGCTGAGAGAACTGGGGCTATTCAGCCTGGAGAAGAGGAGGCTCCGGGGAGACCTCATAGCGGTCTTCCAGTACCTCAAGGGGGCCTACAGGAAAGATGGGGAGAGGCTGTTCAGTAGGGCCTGTTATGATAGGACAATGGGTAATGGTTTTAAGATAGAGGGAGCTAGATTTAGTTTGGATATTAGGAAAAAATTTTTTACAATGAGGGTGATGGAACACTGGAACAGGTTGCCCAGAGAGGTGGTGGATGTCCCATCCCTGGAAACATTCAAGGCCAGGCTGGATGAGGCTCTGAGCAACCTGATCTAGTTGGGGATGTCCGTGCTGCTTGCAGGGGGGTTGGACTAGATGACCTTTGAAGGTCCCTTCCAATTCTAACCATTCTATGATTTTATGATTTAATATAATATTTTTTTTTTCACTTGGAAATCATGTGTGTGTATGTATAAGTTATATAGAGAGGAAAAAAAGTACTTTTGGCCATTATCAAAGCTACTGAGCTGCAGCCTGTTATTTCTAAGTTTTGTTTTCCAGTATTCACACCTACCTTTGCTGTTACTCTTGGATATCCATATCAGTAATTGAGGGTAATGCTAAAGGACACTTATATCCCTTCTGTAACTTTGTCATTTTCTATCTCCTCCAGGGTTCTTGGCAACAAGATATTTCAAAAGTTTTACTCTTAAAAGCTTTTAAAGAAATAATAAAGAAAATTATTATGATCTGCTGCATTTGCATGCTGCCTTCTGATAATTCACCATAATCAACTCAGAAACTCTGCCTGCATAAAGTGCAATAAGCCTTAAAGCTATTATTGCTTTCCTCAGCGATCTGTGGAAAATCTAATCTCCACTCATTTAAGAAAATGCAAATCTTTTCCTTCTTTCAGGGCTTATATCTTGCCTTGCTGATGGGATGTTAAGATCTCTGTCACTGTATTGGTCATAAGACCTTTAAGGCTCTGATGCAACCAACTGTAAATACATAAATAATCCACTGATTTGAGTCCAGCTCAAGTTCACTGAGTCACAGAATCACAGAATCACAGAATCACAGAATTATCATGATTGGAAAAGACCTAAAAGATCATCCAGTCCAACCATCACCAATACTTCTCAGCTAAATCATATCCCTCAACACAACATCCAAACGTTTCTTGAACACCCCCATGGTCGGTGACTCCACCACCTTCCTGGGCAATGCATTCCAGTGCCTGACTACCCTTTCCGAGAAGTAATATTTCCTAATATCCAGCCTGAATCTCCCCTGGTGCAGCTTGAAGCCATTGCCTCTAGTTCTATCACTGTCTACACGAGAGAAAAGGCCGACCCCTAGCTCACCACAACCTCCCTTCAGGAAGTTATAGAGAGCTATAAGGTCTCCCCTGAGCCTCCTCTTCTCCAGACTGAACAATCCCAGCTCCCTCAGCCGCTCCTCATAAGGCCTGTGCTCCAGACCCCTCACCAGCTTCGTAGCCCTCCTCTGAACACGTTCCAGGGCCTCAATGTCTTTCTTGCAGTGAGGGGCCCAAACCTGAACACAGTACTCGAGGTGCGGCCTCACCAGTCTACTTGTACTCCCTCTGTATTGGCTCATAGCTTCCCAGACATTGTGTCTAGGTATGATCAGCACTCATCACGGACAGCCAGTCCAGGGTTGAAACCATTTTTGGAAAGTAAAAGGGTATGTGCATGTGGTAATCTTTATGCACTAATCTTATTTTCTAGCCAGGCTGAGGCTATTGTAAGAAGTTTTATCACAGTTGATTTTTTTTTTTTTTTTTGCATGTCAGTAATGGTTGAAATTTCATCACTTTGAAGTTTCTAGTGGAGCTTATGACCCATCATTCTTAAAAGGGTTGCAAGAATGTATGATTTTGTCTAGGATCAAAAGCAGTGGACATGATATTGTGTTATAAAGTGTCTCAAGGATATACTTCAGTCTTCCTCCATCTTTTTATATGTGATGAAATTGCCAGATGAATAGCTGTTTCAGGACAGTCATCTAGCATGTGTCCTTTATTGTTTATACCTTTGATATTTTTAGTCTTACTTGAGGTATCAGTAAACTTGTGCTGCCTGCAATGTAAGGAATAATTTTAGATTACAGATGTGTTTCATCTCAAGAGGTGGACACTGAAGGAGGAGTCAGTAGTGTTCCCTTCCCAGCAAGGCAAAATTGCTACCTCAAGCGCGCTAACTGCCAGTTTAGTGTCAGCAGCGGATGCAATCCAATAGGATATTCTGAGCTTCCCAAATCCACAGCCATTTCCATCTCCAGATACCACCAAAGCTTTATTTAAAAGGAAATACCACAGATTCAACATCCTCAGAACTATTGAAGTGGTTTCATGGTAAAAACACTTTTGAATGTAATAAAAAACCCCTAGGCATTAGGATTCTAATGATGGAAACTTCAAGGAAATCACTGAGATGGGCTGCAAGTTGATCAATGACTTATAAGCTAGAGTACATCTTCTCTCAGGAATAAAATGTGTACTTGAAAAGACAAAGCACTAATGAAGTGTTGGGTAAGTGCAATACATTAGGCAAGGATGGACAAGTGGAAAATAACTCGACTAAGAAGATGGGTGGAAGGATTCCTGCAGTTGCCCATATAAATACTATTAGTTGTTATTGCTGTATATAAAATCAAGAAGATCAAAACCAGAAGTGTAGAACACTGTTAACACTAGTAATACATACACTGCAATAGAAAATGTTGTATTCATCAGAAATTAATCTTTTGTGAATGGCTTCCTAACCCCAGATTTCACAGAAGGATGAACTAAAGTTTCATAGGTGAGGGATGGTCTCCTTGCTTTGAAACACATTGCAGTCAATGATATCTTTTCTTCTTGAAAAATTATCAAGAGAGACAAGCAAAAGTAGTTCATCAGACAAAACAGAGTACTAATAAGTTATTTCAGTGACGCCTTATGTAAGTGCAGGTGGAAAAAAAATCTACTGAAAGTACATTTTGCTTCTGTTTGCTCTGGCCACTAATATGGATTATATAAAATCAGTGACACCATCATTCTCTTAGTAAATTAATTAATTATCTGTACTGGTAAGAGTACTGTACAAAGTTAGCCTTTGGTAGTTAGGAATTGTTTCAGAGCAAGATGTTATATTTACAAGAAACATCAATCTTGTGTGTTTGCTACTCCAGGGTGGAGCCACTTAAGTAGACTGGAGAGGTGGGCGAGTACATGGGCTCAGTACTTTAGACTAAGCTGGATAACTCTGTTGATTGACTTTTTAACCTGATCATTGTTGGCTATAGTAGGAGCTTAGATTCATGTAGACACATCAATTTAGGTGCCTGCTTCTTCAGCTGAATCCCACACGCAGAGACAGTAATGGCTCAGTTCAACTGCCCACTCGCAGACATCTGCCATCCTTTGATATGTCCTCAGGTACCCTGCTGAGCTACCAGTGCATTGCATGATATACCTGGAGCTGGTATTTACTTTTTATTCATTAACCTAAAATCTAGAAAATGGTTGTTAATGCTGGAAAGAGTAAGCAGAGAAAAGTAAACATCAGAAGACTGTATCTGCAGAAGAGTATCAGAGAAATGTTTTTGGATTTCTGCTTTACAGGAGAGATTGCAAAAGAGAGTAAGCAAAGAAGAAACTGCATGCTCACGTGTATCCCCAAATAATCACATTTGCTGGCTATGGGCCTGTACTACTAATAAGTGAGTGTGGCTGAGTGGTGTTAAGAAGACATTAGCCGAATGGAATGTTTCTGATCGTTAGAGCTCTGTGAAGACGCAGAAAGTCATGGAGTTAATGTAGTGTTCAGCATTTACAAGCAAATATCAATGCTGATGCTGAAAAATGATGCTGAAAAATGCAATGATATTAAACACAAACATTTATTTCAAGAACACAGGTGCAGGTTACAAAATCCAATCTATGGTCTTCTCCGCACTCATCAGCTTTACCATGTTCTAGACAGAAAAATGGGGGTAAAAAGGTGACAAAGATGTGGTGTGCAAGTTGTCCATAGTACTTGTGATTCCCTCTGATTCCAGTTCACTTAAAGCACTGGAAGGAAGGAGAACTTCTGCACTTATCTCCTGAGCACTCATGCTCCAGTGGTTTTCTGCATGGACTGTTTGCATTCGGTAATTGATGCAGAACAGTTGATCAGACCTGAAGAAACAGGCAGTCTTGGGCTTTCTGCCTTATTTTCAGCAATGGTGATCACTACCTGGTGTATAAAAATTTGGAAAAGACTTGGACATAGTTTACTAGCGTTTTCATTTTAAAATGCTGCATGGAAAACACTCTTTTTCCTACTTGACTTTTCAGGGGACTTCAATAAGTGGGACATTATGGTAGGATTTTCTGATAAAAGAAAGCTGGTAAACTGAAAACTTTTGCAAAGTCAGTGTCAGTAAGTGCCTTTACCAACCCTCCTGTGCCAAAAGGAATGAAGGTGACACTGACCATCCTATTTATTCCTGCACATGTGATGTGCAAACCACTAGTGAGCAGTTGGGACAGGCTTCTGACGGTGGGAACATGGGGGTGGGCATGACAACTACACTGTTGATGGCAGTGGAGTTTAGGTGGGTCGCAGCAGCTGGATGCAAAGCTGCCCAGGAGTCTATGAAATTCAGCTGTCTCCATTTTTGACAAATCAGTGATTGCAGGTACATTTGTAATGCTCTTGTGCGTGCAGTGATGCAGAAATATTACCAGTCAAAAAGCTGATGCTGAAGAGGAAAAGAGAGTATTAGATCATTTCAAAGAAGATAAGAAGGAGGGAAAGAATTACCATAGTGTTTGAAGTATATGTCAAGTGTCTTACAAGTGCCTTACCATATATCTGATGTTCTTTTATCAGAAGAAAATACTGGGTTACTTATGTAACTTTTAAAAATGAATATGTTATATATTTTTAGTTCTTGTATTAAAAACCTCTTTTTTTGAGTAATAAGTAGTAAGATTTAAGTGCAAAACTAAATTTATTGCAAGATTAAAGATTATCACTGGTCGAATTACCATACTGCCTCTGAGCTATCCTTCAGGGAAGGATATCGTATCTAAACCATGTCTGTGGCCATGGATATCTTTCAAGACCATTCTTGGTGTTTGTCTTAACACATAAAGTCCTGGCAACAGCTACCTTTTCTGAGGTTGGTTCATTGGTGACTGCCAGAGATTTCTTTCTGTTGCGTGACATTTGCTTACTGAATGAAATCACATTTTCAGAAGTCTTAAATGGGAAGCTAAACGCTTATTTTTTAGTTTAGCTTGTCAATTCAAAGTAGAATTGTCCAGTTCTACAGAATTGGACAGTTTCGTAGACAAAGAGCTTTCCCCTCTTTTTTTTCCCATCACCTTCTGATGGAATATGGGGTATGTAGCTCGGTTTTTTACACCCCAGCCTCTGACCTAGCTAGCTTGGACAGAAAACACTGGGTTGTCATGCCGCACGTGTGGTACATGGACAATTCTCTCCTGGGAGCTGATCAGAAACCACGTTGCTATAAGTGAGTAACCTCTTAATATGTTTATTGGGCATATATCAATTGTTCAGTGGCCTCAGGTCTAAGGTGACTTCTGTTTTTAAAGGACTACTGGGAACATTTGTACAAGGCAGATTGTAAATATGTTGGAAATACCATGAAGCCATTTATCTGATTTTTCTTTTAAGCATTGCAGGACTTAAGGGCAAACTCCCAGACTCTGAAGCTCCATTTCTGTCTCACTGAAGTTAGTGGGTGTTTTGTTATTGGTTCCCACAGAGGGAAGGCTGAATCGTGCATCCTTTGGTTCTGTGTTGCTTCATTTTCACAGTATTGGCGGAGGGATGATGTGGATGAGAGCAAAGTGGGTGGTTTGAAGGCACCAATTAAGAAAGTGATCTTTGTTTTAGGTCAAAAGTGACAGTGCTCCAGGTACCTAATCAGAAGTCCTTACATGAGGCCAAGCACTCAGGCCAGAGTTTAAAAGGCCGTCCTCTCTGAGGAAAACACACTGCACTTTTTAAAGTGTATTCCCTGTGTAAGTACCCTAGTGTTCAATGGAACTAAAGCAACTAATTGCAGTCTCTGCAGAGTGGCAGCCTCTTTCTAGCATTTTTTCAACCTGCCCAAGGAATTTGGTGGCTACTAAAAAATCACTTTTTTTTAGCATGTGCTGCTAGCAGGAACAATAAATGTTCATGTCCTTGCACTTTTCTCCATCACACTTCAGATGTGTGTGGGGAATTACTCTTTAATTTGGCGAGAGTAAATAGCTGCAGAGTTATTTTAATTATTTTAAGATGAGTGGTTATTAGGGCTTTCTTCCAGTCTCCTTAGGATTCCTGTTTAGTTCTCTTATCACCTGGAGAACATTGGTCTTTTGCCTTTAGATGGAGAACAGAAAGTTTAGGACATAAATAATTAATTGTGGGGGTTTTTTTAGTTTATTTTTTTAACCTTAAAAGTTCTTGTAGTGGATAGTTTCTGTGGTGCTGCTAGGAACAATGAAAGATCAGCTCTAGATCATAGAATATTACAATGTAATAGGTAATGACTTAAATGCAACTGCATTTTCTTTTGTTCTGAGTCAAGCTTAAATTAAAGATTTCAGATCAATGAGATCAACAGACATTCAGATCAATGAGATGATTTTGATATTAAATATCCCGTTATCCTCTAACGGAACAATAAATACAATAAATACTAGGTGTTCCTAGATAGTAACTCTTTTTGGAATATGATCTATCTGACTGCAGAATGATTTAGATTTTAGTTCATAATAGCATTCAATATGTTTGTGTGTTGACACAATATTTTAAAATTATTGGATCCATCCTTAGGGAAGAGAAAATGACAGATGCAGATCTCTACATGAACTTGATTGTCACTCCTTCTTTACTTAGTCTCTCCAAGTTTTTTGTCCAAGAAGATACTGAAATCAGTATGCAGTTAGGTTTGCTAAATTGTATCATGAAAAAATAGACAGCATAATTAGGTTATAAATCACGATGTATTTAAACAGGAAAACAATGCCACATCTTCATACCTCCACCCCTTGGTTCTCTTTAGGCGCACAAGAGCAGGAGGCGTTACTTTCAAAGTGGAAATACTAAATGTGCAAGATTCCAGTGTATGCTGGATGTCCTGTCTACACTGGCGTTCACTAGGACCTTAGGAGAAACCAGGTAAAAGTGGTGTCTCTGTTAGCACCATCCAATTTGCTACAGATCCCGTGAGGGACACAACAGCTGAGGATACAGAGCTCTCAAGGAAAGAAGATCTTCAGGTAAAGGAAGTCAGTCACTTTCTGGGAGCTTATGAGGATGAGAAGTCAGTAAGATTTTGGCCTACAACAGAACCATCCCTGCAAGAGGCACCCTGAAGGCAAAATATATTTCTTCAGGACTGGTACGGTTAGGTGGCTAGAACAGATTTCGAGGAGGCCTTCTGACGATAAAGAAAATTCAACACACCAAATGATAATGGTGGGTTATCCTTTAACTTGTGTCTCTTCAAACCCTACTGGGTCCAATTCTTAGTTGGTGTGAATTATCATGTATTCCTTTTTCCATTGGGGAGTGGTTTTATTGGACTGTATCATGTTTTTAACTTCCAAATTCCAGGCAATGGCAACCTACCTTGGGGAGAGCACAGCAGCATCGTTAGCCTAATAGACTTGCAGTGCTATGAGGAAAGAATTGGCTGTGTAACTGTGGAGTTACGCGGGCTCAATGTACCTAGGACTCAGTGGAACCAGAGACCCATCACTCAGGATAAACGTCTGCTGTGAGTGACTTCTGAAGTTCTTTAACTCGTAGACTTATGGATGACATTTTGTCAGTCATGTATATTCCACTGAGGCAAACCACGTGTTGAAGTACAGGTGAGAAACCTATACTTGCTTGTGTGTGATCCTATTAAATATCTTCTGATTGTTACAGTTATCTTTTGCCCTCAAACTTCAAAGCCAGGCTTACTTCAAAGCCAGGGTGGATGTGAAGAAATATCTGACCAGGAACCAGCTTCACAAAGGAAATAAATGTGACTGGCTTGTGCCGTGATCTCCTTTCCCTGAGGTTCCTCCTGAAGTTCTTCCAGGGATGACTCTGCTGCACAAAAAATGTGTCAGATCCTAAACTCTGAAGGCAAGATTAGTGACAGAGGTCAGGAATCACATGGTGCTGAGTGCAGCCTAGGAAGACCATTCAGCAGCAGCAGGAATTCCCTTATCTGGGAAGAAACTGAAGCTGAGGTTAGAGAGCACTAGTGTTTTAACACCTTGTAAGATGCAGGTCAGCAGATGTGCTGTCTTAAAATGATTTCTTTCTACTGTTTTTTTGAGTGCAGTGAGGAGCATGTTTTAGACAGCATTCATGATTACTACAGTGTTTTCAGTGAACAAATGTGGTAAAAAAATATATAACAGCAATCTGTTATATATCTGAATATATATATATATCTGAAATCTGCTGCACCTGTTGCTGCTAAGCAAGGCATGCCAGAGTGTTTCACTTTCCTTATAGTCCGATATTTTTAGATTTTTGATTGTACTTTCTTCTTCCTAAGCATCCATTTTGTTTTACCATTGAACAGAACAGGAAAGTAAGAAGGTTATATATGGATTTGTATTCTCAGCTCCCTTTAGATCTGCTTTGGGGTTTTTTGATGCAAAACCAACAAAAATAAAGGTTGAGCAATCCAAGCCTGAGCTGGAGGTCTGTGTTATTCCTGGGCTTAGCCTAGTGTTAACCCAGTCCTCATTTGCTGAATAAGAAGGATGGAACCAGGCTCTTGTCAACCCAGCTGAACCCCTCAGGTATGAAGGGTTTTGTCTGTGAGCATTGTATCATGACAATTTGTTTAGTCAACTAAAAAGAACACATGGGAAACCTTGTTTATCATAGGCATACACAAGACTGCTCCCCTGAGTGTGTGTATCCTCCGCTGTTGCTCGTTACATCACACTAAGCAAATGGCTGGTGTCACATCTCCTGCCCAACTTTGCTGAGTAAGTTAATATGCCCAGACCTTTGCTTCCATTATGTATTCAATAGCCTGATCTTAAACTCTTATCACATTTTGTATAAAGAGCATATTCAACTCTGATTTTGTGATGCAGCAAGAAGGAATAATAAGACAAATAAGTGAGTTTCTGTCAAAATGTGTAAAACATAGCTTAAGAAGTCTTGTACCTGACTCTGAAGCCTTAAAGGTTTAAAGAAATATGTGCACATCTTCTGTTTATGATCGGTGGACAGAGCCCCAATTCCAATTACGCATGTATGGATCCAAAATAACTTCTCTTAAAACAATAAATCAAGGGCTTGGCTTTGCTGAAGTGATCCCAAATTTCCTAGGGTGAAGTAAAGAACAGCCTTTCATCCAATGGAGGCGCCTAAAGGACCGAAGTAAACAGTCACTGGGACTTTGCTTGAGTAAATTAATGTCTAGTTTAGCCCCAATCAGGACCAGACTACACAGTTTCTCTCTCACTCCCCGCACCCTCTAGTGGGACAGAAAGGAGAACTGGTAAACAAAAGACAGTAAAGACACATGGCTTGAGATGAAACAAAAATAAAATTAAGAGCAATAACAGAAGAGAACAAAACAGTGATGGAAAACAAATACAGTACAATGGCTCACAACAAATCTCCACACCCAGTTTCTTCCCATGTAGCAGAAGACTCCCCTCCCCACCCTCCTCACTTATATACTAAGCATGGTGTCACAGGGGATGGAACAGCCCTTAATTTGGGTAAACTTACCCCAGCTGTTGGCTAATTAGTAAACTATCCCAGCTGGGTGTCCCAGCTAGAGGGGCAACCAGCTCCAGTTCTCCTCCTAGCTTAGGTGAATATTGACTCTTTCCTAGCCAGAACCAGGACAAAGAGTTTGACTGAAAAGCTAACTGTACATCAAGACATGTAGGTACAGAAGATGAGTTAATATTATTAATCTTTCCTTGCTTTATTTTGGTTTACTTATAGCAGGGAAGAGTGGAAATTAAATGTTTTTTGAGAAAATAGAAATGTTTTTGCTGAAGCTTTTGATTCTACAGAAACTATTATTTTCTACTGGAACTAACATTTTTACTGACTCTGATCGTTCCTCTGGCTGCCAGTTTATACTGCAACTCTACATTTGCTTTTGGTGTGAGCTTGGTGTATAACATTGTGGGCTTGCTTCCTCACTGAGTATCTGTGAGTATGTCGACACTGACGTTAATCCACTGTGCAAAATCAATGGCCATCTTAATCCCCTTTGTACTCAAGTTGAGGCCAATGTATTCAGAAATGAAGAAATCAATAGATAATTGATGTCTTGGAGGAGATGACAAATGAAATATGAGATGTGAAAAAGCACTACAAGACATACGTAAATATGATGGTGAAAATGGCCTTAGGCAAAATACCTTTGCCTGATTTGCCACGTTTTTCCTAGAGAACTGGTGTTAGTTGTGTGTTTGCCAGATCAAGCAGAATTTTCTGAGAGTTATGCATAATTTCTTATATTTAATGTGCTGTCATTTATTACTGTCATTGCTGGCCTATCTTGACTCCTTTTCTCAATTTGATATTAGTAGTTCTTTATCTTCTTTACCTCTCTTCTCTTCAGAGATTGTACATTGTTCCGAGCCTGCCAACATCTCCTCCTACCTCACAACTTTCTCTTTTTATCTTTCTCTTGCTTCTGGCATCCTTCTTCTTTTTGTGCAGCACTCCACACTTTTCAATTCATTATCTCGAGTGCTAGTTACAATCCTTATCCTTCTTTAAATCTCATTTTATAAGGCTGTAATAAAAATCCCCTAGACTCTAACAAAACCTTTTGAAACTAGCTGGTTCTTCTTGCATTGTCATCGGCAGTCTCTGGATGAGTCTGAGCTTCTTTTCCTTAATATCTTAATCTGTTAAACTGTAAGACCTTGCTGGTGAATAGCCTTCTTGTATTCTGCAATATCAAATATTAATAAAGTTGGCCTATGCGTGAGTGAGTAAGAGTTAACTCGCTAATGCTGAGCCCCTGGGTATTGAGAAGAGTTGCAGAAGTGAGATGCAGGCAGGTTTAAAAATACAACAGTTTGCTCTGTGACCAAGTGAACTGAAATCTTGGTTTCCTATGGCTTTATATTGTATGGCTGGATTATCCTCCATCAAATTAAGTGCAGGCTCTGACTAAATCTTTTCCTGAATTTGTAACAGCATTTGTAAAAGTCTGCACTCAGGGGGATTCTCTGATGTCTAACTCCATAATTAAACTCATGCTGAACTAATTTAAGTTTCTCTTCTCTGCACTGAAACTTCTTTTCACAAAACTTTTAGGGACTAAATGCATTTAAGACTTCAGTTCATCTCTTCAAATTTTCACTGAAACTGGCTGAGTGGTTCAGATATCAAGCGGACACACAAAGGCAGTGTGATTGCCCAACTCCTTTTTGTCTCAAACCAACCTTAGAAAAATGGTTGGAGCGGGACTCATGATCCAAATATTTTGAAAATTAATGACCATTTCCTAGTTATGGGAATGGATGGAGGATTGTTTACAAAATTCTCTGCTTGTCTTTTACTATCAAGTGTCAGTAAGAGTCCACAGATACTCTCTGAATTACAAATACACAGTCAGTACCCATCATCCATAAGCATGCAGTAAAAACCATCTTGGCATGTCAGAAGGTGTACAGAACAAGTTTTATTCTTGTTTTACATATAATTTGTTAAGATATCTTTATTCTAAGCGAACAACAGGAAATAGAGCTGCATAGCAATATTAAAATATCTACCCTTGTCACAGAGACTTTTTTTGGGTACTATATTCCTATAGAATTGGGAAGCATGGACAATTTAGTATATACATTGTGTAAACAGCAAAAATGTAATTTGCTTTTTGGAAATTATTAAAGAGAGAAATCCAGATTTTTAAGCACCCAGAGGCAACTTGTCTGCTTGTTTCTTGAAAGAGATTTTGCTTCTGTGGGTAGTGTACACATCTGGCCTTTATTGTTTTTGGACAACTATGTGGGACATGATCTCTTTGATTTAGCTACTTATTCTGACTGGGGAAATCACAAAAGGGACTTAGCAGAGTTTGGGTGCTGTTAGAGAGTGAGAAGGAGTGGATAACTATTGTGTGTAGGCAGGAAATGAACTACCGATATCTATCTTTCTAAGAATGCTGTTCATGAAAACAGAAAGGACTGGCTTCTCCATCCCTCAGTTTTTCACTCTTTGATGAACCTAAGTGGTGGCACAGAGTTGAATTTGCCCCTATTCACTGTGCTGCCTTGCTCTATGTTGGACTTGAGTGTTTTTGAAGCAGGCGTCATCTTCCTGCATGGAAATCCCAGCTAACAGCTAGTGCCTATCTGCCTTGCAGAAATGACAAGTGAAAAAGCAAAGACAACCGTGAAAAAACAAAGAACACACGGTTCCTGATGTGAGGAACCACTTGGAAACCAGTTTCTATAGTGCTTTCTGAACACAGCATCATTTTCCTCTGCAGAAACACAGAGGAAGCGAGTATCTGTAAATGAATGCTGGGATTTAGTTAAACTTGTGTTGTATTAAGTCTCCCTGAACAAATATTGCTTTTCAAAAACATGCATTTTAGAAAATTGTTTTTAATTGCAGGGGATGGTCAGTGCCTTCTAGCAATTTGTAAGCATCCTGGAATGATTAATTATTCTCCCCTAAAAAATTGATTTTATTTCTTACTGGAATTAGGTTCACTTCAAACTTCAGGCTTTGGACCATGTTATGCCTTTGTCTGCTAACATAAAGATCCTGTTAAGCCAGAAAAATCTTTTTTCTTTGAGTAGGTTTTTATAGACTAATTAATCATTTAAGCCAAATTGAGAGTTTTTAAATCTCATGGTGCAAATCTGATTTTACAGATTTTGAATTATTTTTCGTTATCCTCTGAGAAGCCTTTGCTGACCTCCATACTCTGAGAATGATGCTGACAAATATGTAATGGGCTCATCTCCAGTCATGATGTCTCCACGGTCCTGTGAACAGGAAATCCTATATTCCCGTGCCGTATTTCTATTTATAGATTTAACAGTTCCACAACTATCCTAGACAGAATGTTGTTAAGACCTCACCTGAGTTATATATAGGAGATACATATTTATTCTTTTTGGCTTCGTAATTAAATGCTTTGCCTCTTAAGCTTCTCTAGTACTTCAAGATGAATTGTAGCATGTTTCTTTTCATCCTCTCCTCCTCAACTTGCTGGGTTATCTGAAAATTTGACAGAAAATACTTTTTGAGATAAGAAGCACGTGCTTAGAGATAGAAAAGTCTCCCAAAAGGCCATGCATTCTGCTCTTCACTGCATTCCATCCAAGTCCTAAGAGAGTAGGGCCGATGAAATAATGCAATCACAGATGATTCAGAGAAAGCTAGTAGGCAACTAATCTATATTGCTCATGACTTCATTGTATGTTCCTTATTTTGGTATTATCAGGCAGCAGAGTTAAAACATTTTTTCCACCCACCAAATATATTTTTAAGCTGTAGAACTTGTTGCAAGAGAAAACTGTGAAAACCAAGTGGGGTAGGACAATTTCACACAGAGTTGCTCGGCTTTTGGCCATTAAACACAATTATCCAGCTGCAACCCTCAATTCAGAAAATTGCTAGTAATCTTCTTGCTAAGAGTATACATCATGTCTTCTTGTGAAGGAGACTTCTGCAGAGTTGTCAAAGCCTGCTCAGTGGGCATCAATACCCTGAAGACAAGTTTCTACAGCGCAGGATTCCTGCCACAGCCAGCTCGTGGGAGAGTGGTATCCCTGCCAAAAGGCTTTGTGAGCTTTGAAGCTACAGGAATGAAAGGATTTAAAATGAAACTGAACGAGAAAAATGTGTTTCTAATGATGGCAAGACAATTGTTTCTCAGTGTTGCTTCAGTATCAAGAAGTCTCTGTGATCTCCACATGGTAGCAAGCAGTGTCTCTCTTGCTTCAGCCTTTACTGGGGATATACTGTCCCTGGTGAAATAAGCTTCTCCAGAGAAAAGTAATCTGGGGTTTACTTCTGGGTTTGGTCCTATTAGTCTTTTCATTTTTAGAAGCACTCCAGCACAACACACTCTGGGAAAGGATTTCGGTGACAGGTGCAGATTTCAGGGAGCTATCGAGTTTCTTCCGCTCTCTGGGCTATAAACAGATGTACTGTCTCATTAGGTAGCTTTGTTGTCGGCACATGAATCTTAAACCCGGAAGATAAGACCAAAAATTACTAATGGTGACACGGGATTTACTGATGTTTCATGAAGGCGGCTAGATTGCTGCAATGCAGCTGGGAAACAGGAATATTAAAGTCTACTCTAAACTCTGTTTTATTGTAATGATTCATAAAATATTGGTTCTTTGCTGCAAGAGGCAATGGCTGTACAGTGACTATGCGTTTCTGGAGAAAATATCTCTAAGTAGGGTACTAAGAATAATTTATCAAATTGAGCAAAAATGAGTGAAAGAGATTATTATTTTTTTTAAGCCTAAATGTGATATTTCTGGCCCCAGATTTTTGAGTAAAAATTGAAGATAAATCCTAAGGAAATAAAAAATAGACTATAAATGTAATAACTTGCTAGAGCAGTTTATGAGCCCTCAGTACAAACAATATTTCTTGTGATAGCTTTGAAGATGGAATTTGGGTCATATTTCATGTTCTGATGCATACAACAGTAGCTGTAGTGTGTGACAAACATCAGCTTTTGCTTGAGAAAGCCTACATCCCATCAGCAGAAAGACCTACCACCTAGAACTAATAATGCACTTTGTTATCTTGTTCACTGTAAATCTGCAAGTGTTTTGTTGAGGGGAAACAAAGCACAGCAAAAAGATGTATTATCATCTCTTCCATTTTAATTGAGTTATTTGTCGCGCTCGTTGGACTCCAAATTGAAGTGGACCCCAGAAATGCTGTTTGCAACGAAACCGTGCCAGAGCCAGGTCTTTAATTCATGAAAGTAATGATGCTCTGCAGCGCAGCTCCACAGAAGTCAGCAGAATTGCTTCGGATAACCCCAGCGGAGGGTCTGCTCCGTCTGTTCAGTGCCACAACAACTTAATGCAGGGTTGATATAATTCTTCCTAGCTCCAATTTACTGTAAGGGTGATCTCAGCCTGCTCTACTCTAGATGTCTGTAATCCAGTCATTTGCAGCTGAACCCAGCCAGCCCGTGCTCCTTTTAGTCAGTAGGTGAGGTGAATCGGATCCCGAAAGTGTCCATTCCAGGAACCTGGATGAAATACAAAATGGAAATTTAAAGGAGGCAGAGTACAGATATGTTAAGACTTTTGTAGATGGATAGGACCTTGCTTTGCTCTTGATCTGCATCTGAAAGCAATGTACCCATATTAATGTGAATGGATCCTGCGTGTGAGCAGAATACGTGCCTGGGCTGTACAACAGGTACCCGGAGTTATTTGGATTTGAGTTTGGAGCAAGAGAAGAACATGCATATCTGCCAGTACAGTGCCCCTGCAGCTGCATCCTAGCTGTCACGAACCCCATCCCATGTAGGGAGCTGGCATGATTTACCCACACTAATACAGCAAACAGGGTGAGCAGTCCAACCAGCGCTACTCAGAGTCCCCCTGAGCTGTGCAAATCCACAGCTAGGTAGTACGGGATAGGAGAAAAGCTGCTGCAAAAGTGCCTTCTGGCTATTTCTACCCTGCAGACTACTTTTGGGTTTCACAGGCACCGTCTTGCACACCTCAGTCATTTGAAACAGGTATCCCAACAGAGGAAGATGCTCGGTGCAGAGTGCATAGCCCCCCGGACCAACCTGCTGATAAGGAGACAGTACACAGCCAGGTATCACGGCAGTGCACTTATTTACCCTACATGTTTTCCATTCCCTTGTTTTGCTGCTCTGAAACACCAGCTTAAGGAGGCTGCCTGTGTCTTCTGCTGCCATAAAGCCCTCACCGGCCAGGCAGCGAAAATGGAGTTGGGTTGGGACAGCAATTTTTGGCTTCTTGTGATTATTGCTGCCTAGTGAAAGCTAAAGAAGCCTGAAGTTTGTTGTAACTGTGGGGGAAACATGAAGAAGACCTGCCAGCTGTATTTTCACATTTCCTTGTAAGTTGTGCTGTTTCATTTATCTGCACCTGATAATCCAGCTCACAGTAGCTGCCCAGTGAACAAGCTCAAATACAGCTTAGAGCTTTCAAGCAAGAGAAGGAACACCAAGACTGACCTTGCATTGGAACAAAGACCTTGGTACTGTGCACCTTGCAACATTGCAGTGATCGGCAACATCAGCGTCCTTAAATTTGAATTTACCCTCAGGAGTAGATCCTGGACAGTAGGTATTGCAAGAGGCTTTAAAGAGAATGGTTAAGGTGGAAAATACTCTCCTAGACAGTGATTTCTTCATGGTTCTATCATGATGCCTTCTCTGTCTTTCCCAGCACAGCTCGGGACAGGTGTAAGGGAGAAGAAGCCGCTGCCTCGTGGGGACCTACATGTCCTTGCCAAGGCTGTGAGCTGGGACAGTGGTTCTACTGGTGAAGGAGCAACGTGAGGATTGTAGCTGGTCCTGCCTGTGCCATGAGCCACTCCCAGTCCTGAAGTCAGAAGCGTGGTGCAGTGGTGCAGCTGACATAATCTTTCTCCTCCTGTCAGCTTCCACCCGATGCAGACTCTTTTTCTCAGTTAGTTACTTACTTGGAGAAAAAAAAAATTATTTTAAAAAATCCTTAAATCTGTGTCCAGAGGTAGAAATTACATTAGTCTGCCTCAGGAACTGAGCAACAATCTAAATCAGTCCAAGATACAGCAGCAGAATCTGCAGTGAAAACAAAAAATGAACAGATTTTTTTTTCTGAGCAAAGGGTACAAGATACTGATAACATTTAACCTTCTCTCCTCTTCTGTAAATATCTGCCCCTTGGGAACCCAGACAATGTTTTAAATCCAACTGTTCAGTCCAGCAAAGCTCCAGAGACATCCTGCTGTTCTAAAATGGTGACTGTGAAACAGTATGGCAATATTTCTTATTATAAAATTCCCCTGTGATACCATTTGGGAGTCAGTTTAGTATGCAAGAAATGTCTTGGAGCAGGATAGAGCCTTTCCCATTTCATTCTCCTCTGTGCTATTGTTTATGTGGGAGGCAGCTGCTGGAAGGCCTGCAGGAACTTCAGAATTTGACTGAAAGCCATGAAGTTGCACAAATATCTTCAAAAGCTTTGTACGCTTTCTGTTGGAATCTAGGCCGCAAGTTTATGATGAGAACAGAAAACTTTCTCTGCCTAGTATCTTTTTTGATGTGAATATTTTGATGTGAATGTTTTGGAACATCTAATCTGAAATGCTAAAACATACCTGGAATAAGGAAGACACAGAACTACATTCCAGGAATCAATCCTCATGCAAGAAATTAATTACAGAAAGGAATCCTCTGCAACAGCTATCCATATGTTTGTTTGCATCTAGGGCTGCTCTTCATTGCCGTTCAGAGGTACTTTCAAACTGTTTTGCACTATTGTGTTAATTAAGATGATGCTTTCATTAGTTTCAGTTCACATATTATTTTAATCTAGATTTTTGAAGAAAGGAATTTTAGCAGATAATGGAACGTGGGCAGCATGGTGAGGGCTACAGGGAGCTCATTATCCTTTTCTCAATTCAGTGTAGTTTCATCAGTCATTAATTCCACTTTAAGCTTCCCTGTTGTTAGAATGTACACTGCAAGTGACTTTTTTTTCATATTCAAAAATGTGCCACTTTCCATGCATAATAGAAAGGTAGAATGCAATTATTGGCAGCACTTGAATACTTCAAAAGATTTAAAGATGCGGAAGAAGGCTTCCTGAGGAAGGCGCTTGAGAGTGTTTGAGACAGCAACACAAAAAACATTGTTAAGGCTGAAGAAAAAAAGCAGAGGAGGAAAGGGATGATGTTGAACTTACTCTCTCTTATAGCACAAAGTCAATAAGTGAGTGAGGTTGGAGGAGGCCTCTCTGGTCCAAGTCCCTGCTTAAAATAGGGCTAACTTCAGCATTAGGTCAGGTTGCTTAGGGCCTCTTCCAGTTGGGTTGTGAATATCTCCAAGGTCAGAGATTCCCCAGCCTCTGGGGACACTGATTCCAGGCTTTGACTACCATCATGGTCATAAGCTTTTACTTACATCTAAAAGGACTTTTCCCTGTGGCAACTAGCTCCTACTGCTGTTCACCTCTGATAAAAGTTTTGGTGTGTCTTCTCTCTGTAATCCCCCTATTAGGTAGTTAAAGGCAGTAATCAGATCCTCCCTTAGATCCTCGCTCTTTTCCAGGTTGAATCAACCCAGCTTTTTCAGCCTCTTGGGGTACTTTATGTGCTCCAGGCCCTGGAGCATCATGGTGGCCATCTGCTGTACTCACTCTGGTACGTCTGTGTTCCTCTTGTATATCAGAGCCCCAAGTGAGATGCAGTACTCCATATGCTGCCTTACAAGTGCCAAATAGAAAGGAGAAAATCACTTCCCTTGACTTGCTGCCTGTGCTTTTGCCCAGTGTTTTGTTGCTTTTATTTGCCGCAGAGATGCACGGCTCACTTGTGCTCGATTTGTCCACCAGGACCCATGGGTCCTTGCTTGTGGAGCTGTTTTCCAGCTGGTTGGCCTCTAGCCGGTGCCACCATCCGGGTTATTCCTTCCTGTGTACAGGGCTTTTCATTGGCTGAACCCTTGGGACATTTCTGCTAGCTCATTTCTCCAGTCTGTTAAGTTCCCCCAGATGGCAGCCCTCCAGCGCATTGACTTCTTTTACATTTGGTATGATCTGTGAAATTGCTGATTGGAGTCCATGCTTTTGCCCAAGTTGTTAATAAAATGTTAAAAACTGTTGGCCCTAGTATCAGTCCCTGAGTTGATCCTATGAGGAATGGGCCTCCAGTTGTACTTTTAAACTCTTAGTGCTACTCCCTGTGCTTAACAATTCAGGCAATCATCCACTCACCTTTTACACAAGCCATCTGGCCCAGACGTCACCAATGTGACATCATGGGACATCTTGCAAGAATCTTTGCTAAATCTACATCCATTGCTCTTTTCTTGTCCTCTTACTGTAGAATGCAATCAGGTTTGCCAGGTAGGATTTGCTTCTGGCAAATCTGTGCTGGCTGATCCCAAACTCCCACCTGATCTACATGTGTCTGGAACTCGCTTCAAGGAAGATATGCTCCATAGCCTTCCCAGGACTGGAGTGAGGATGGCTTTTCATTTCCCAAGCTCCTCTTTCTTGCCGTCCTTTAAGATGCATAAGATGTTTGCCTTTTTCAAGTCAACAGAAGCCTCTCCAGTCACCACAAGCTTTTAAAGACTTAGAAAGCAGATTCTTAGTGACGTCAGCCAGCACCCTTGGATGCATTCTGCCTGGTTGCATATACTTTGGTGCAGGCTTATGTAGTCCCTAACTTGATGATCTTCTGCCACAAGTAGTACTTCACTGCCCTTGACTCTGCCCTAAGCACAGGGATGTGAGAGGACTGAGAGAAGACCTTTCCAGAAAAGAACAAGACACTGAAAGCACCAAATACATCAGGCATTTCTGTGTGGAGGATCGATGTCCACACCCACATACATTTGCACATACGTGCTCGTGTCTTTATATCTGTACCCTCACCTGATTCACACACAAGAACCAAAAGGTGCACACATGCAAAACATTGTGCCCTGACATCCCTGTCTCCTCCAAATGGACTATTTGCATACTAAGACCCTCACCTGGGAGCTGGAAGGAGGGTCCTCAAAATGAATTGATCTGGTAACAGATTTGTGGCTGGGCTATGTTTATTAATAGATTTAACATCCACTTTTGGTTACTTATGAGATGCCAAAGCTTGGTGAGATCCAGAAGTGAAGGGTCCCTCTAGAAAAGTAAAGTGATGGCTGGTTATAAATCAGATCTCAAGCAGATGTATGCAGAGAAAGGTAGGACAAAGAACTACTGACTCTCAGAAAAGCTGAAGAATAATCCTGGCACAGTCCTATAACTCACAGAGGATATTAGGCATTGAAATTCTTATTTCTCATTTTGTTGATGAATGATGCAACAAGAGCAGAAAATGGCTAATATGAATCTTGTCTCAAGACTATGATTGCAGCAGTAATAAGGAATGATGTAAACTTAACTCATTCTTGTTACAGAGTACTAAAGAGAATGACTTGGACTACCAGAGCAGTGTGCAACCAGTGCAGAAGTTTGCTATGAAATAGCTCTTCATCATGTTTGAACTCTGTTTAGCAAGCGCAGTCCTTGTGTACTACTTAAAGTGATGGAAAAAAAATTGTTACTGGGCTGTACCTTTTGACCATCAATGACAATTCTATTTAAAGGAAGAACATTTTGTAAGGAATATAGCATCATAGAATGGTTTGGATTGGGAAGAACCTCCAAAGATCATCTAGTCCAACCCACCTGCAAGGAGCAGGGACATCTCCAACCAGATCAGGTTGCTCAGAGCCCTGTCCAACCTGGCCTGGAATGTTTTCAGGGATGGGGCATCCACCACCTCTCTGGGCAAGTTATTCTAGTGTTTCACTAAACATTATTGTAAAAAAAATTATAGTAAAACATTTCTTCCATTTATCTAGTCTGAATCTACCCTCAAAGGCCATGAAATGCCTTGCTGTTCACAGGCAACATGTTTTGTCCAGGCTCAGTGCTGATTTGCTTTTACTTGAACATGAAATATTGCAGAAAACACAATGTATGATATAGAAATAATGGGAAAAGGAGGCTTTCATTCCTGGAGAACTCTCTTTTACTGCTCTGACTTTTGATCCCTTTCAATATTTTCTAAGTAAAATATTATTAAACTGGTAATCTCTAAAGAATCCAATAACTGGCATAGCTGTTTAGTTTGCTTTCATGTGCCTTTAATGGGTCTCAGTGTCTTTGGAGGCGGCACAGTCTTTCTAAGCCACTGTTCGGCAGTCCTCTGGAGCAGCAAGCTGCTGAGATAATGCAGGTCTTATCAGGTGCCTGCTCCTTTCACTTGCTTCTGTCAGATTCTGAGGACTCTCAAAAGCTTCATTCCCTTAAAGGTCTTGTCTTCATCTCTCGTTAGTGCCTGTGATTGAAATGGCTCTTTCTGCAACATGATAGCTTGGCTTAGCAATGTCCATGTTGCCAAATTCTTACCTTTTTTTCTTAAAAAAAAAAGCTATGGAAACACTTATCATGTTTTCAGTTCTTTTGGTACATTAGTGTTTCTTCAATGCCTCCATTTGTCTGTGGTTGTCTGTGGCCAAATAAGAACTATTTCGCTTTATTGTGATTTTCTGATTCTGGTATTCATTCTGATATTTTCCTTTCTGTCACTGTAGGAATTGGTTTCTTCAGCCCTGAAAAGCATTCCAGACAACAGTGTTAGTATTTTGATAGTCGAAATACGCACACAGACAGATTCTCTTCTATTTGTAACGTTTCTTCTTGAGTGATTTGTTTCTGGTTCATCTTGCAGACTTGCAGATTCAATGCAAAGCTTTTTATCATGTTTGCACGCAGGCTTACTGTCTATTTCACATCATTAGCTGCTCTTGAAAGTGTTTGTGCCATTACTAAAGGCACCCAAGCTGAACCTCAGTTGTGATAAAGTACTTCCATATTTGCAAAGTCCTTTTTGGTGATATTTGTTAGAGTTTCTGCATTGAAGCTACAACTCCAGAGGAAAGTTGGAAATGTTATTCATAGATACTCGCCTGGGTCAATATAGCAAACGTGCCATCTATTTCAGTTTGCGTACACATCTTCAAGTAGCTCTCAAACCTGTGGGTGTGTAAGAGGCCAATAAACAACCTGCTCCGCGATTCTCCCAGCCCTCTCTGCTGCTTCTGTGAAGAGATTTTGATGTCTTTCAATAGGTCAGAAGTTCATGTTTGCTACTGATGCCAAAAAATTTTTATTTTGGTGGGCTCTTCTTGTGCTGTAGCATCAATGCCTGTTCACTAATCTAGCAGGGGTTCTATAAGCCTTGCAGAGAGCTTCCATTTGCCCCTCTGTTTTTGAATTGTTTTATCTTCCTGTCTTGGCACATGCAATATTACTTGAAAATTAGATTCATGGGACAAGGCTTTTTGCACCTGAGAATAATATGGCTCTTGCTTGAAGGTAAGATTTGGTCTTCTATGGCTTAAGATGCTTTGCTTCAGTCATTCCTAATATTTACTGCCACTCAAATCCCTGTGCCATCAGGATGTCCTTTCACATTTCTTAGATGCACAATGTCTGCTTTGTTTTCCAGTGAAATTTCTTTGGAGATAAATGTATTCCTATAGAATATTTAAATTCTGCTTTACAACAGTTCATTGGACAGCGATGTAAGAGCTTCAGCTCTGCTCATAGATTTAGGACCCTGCTTTCCCAGTTCCCTCTCTCTCATGGCACAAAAGCTGCAAAAGTGACATTTTGGATTCTTTGCTGCAACCCATGACCTTGTCATGAGGGAAGGAAAATGCTCAGCTCCTTCTCTTATTAATCTTGATGCTTCTGCATAATTCTGACCAGTTGCATGTCAGATTTGGAAACTGTGCTGTCCACGATAATAGCCCTGAATTCTTCCAAGGTGAAGAAAATTGTGCCTGCTGCAGTAGAAGTGATGGTGCAAGGTTAATGTGCTAGAGGGCCACCTCCTCTGATGGACTTGTGTAGGTACATCCAGGCTATCTACATAGGACACTTGTCTAGCCTGTTTTCTAAAACTCCTAAATGAGAAAGATTCAGCAGCTTCTCTAGATGGTATGAGAAAGATTTTTTTCGAATTTTAATATAACATTTCCTTCTTGGCTTCACTGGTAACCAAGGAGAAATCAGACGTGTTGATTTGGCTCTTCTTGGAATGATGTCTCCTGCTTTTGTATAGCAAATGCCACAGGCACCACATCTTTTCTCAACTGCTGTGATTTTACTGATATACTCTGTTTGGTCATATTTGTATTCTGGGCTATGTATAGAATACTCTTTTGGGGAAACTTGGCAGTTCCCAATATGTTTAACGTCGTTGCTTTCTTCAGCTGTACTTGTCCCTCTGCGTCCATCCTGTATGTGTTATATGTGTTATTAGAATATTATTTAATTAATAAGATATCTTAAGAACAATGCTTAAAAAATCTCTTTCTGTATTTAAAACATACATCTCACAGACTTTTGGGTACACTGGAGCACAAACATTGCACATAGCCTTTTTTCTATTGCATGTGCAGCTGCCTGAACAGGGACATTTCCTTTAGCTGTGCTGATTGCTGTGTTACTGGCATTGCTTCCTGCTTTCCACTCTTTGTAAAATACATAAAAAACATCTCCGTTGCATTTGCTTCCCAATTTTGCTTAAAGGTGCTTATCGATATATCTTCTTGGCCTTTCTCTAGGGTTCTGTGTAACTATTCCTTTTGCTGCTTGATGTATGCATATCTATGTATATCTTGACTTCAGAAGTGTCAAATCCAACCCAGTAGAGCTCACAGACTTGTTTTTTAATAGTTATAACCTGTTAGGTTTTTAATAAGAAAGTCTTTTATGACCCCATATTTAGAGGAAAGGGTCCTTAAATTTGCCTCTTCATTTCATCTCCTCCTGATCACAGCTTTTAATAAGTAATGCACCATGCTCTAGACTTGCTATGGATCTAGAACATATTTCCATCTTTGCTGAGTTTTTGTATTAATTTTCACAGCATACATTGCATTTACGGGATGAGGGGAAAAAAGTAAATGAAACCTTCTCCAAAGAACTATCAGAAGCCTTATCTTCACAAGCCCTAGACCTCATGGTGGACTTAAGCCACCAAGATATCTGCTGCAAAGGCCATGCAGCAGGGCACAAGCAGTCTGGCAGGTTTCTGGAGGGCACTGATGACAGCTTCTTGACACAGGTGATTGAGAAATTGATGAGAGGGGAGACACTCTGCAGAACCTCGTGCTTACGAGCATGGAGATAGTGCTGGGGGATGTGAAGTCTAGTGAAAACCTCAATGACACTGACTGTGTGATGGTAAAAGTCAGGAATATGAAAGAGGGGAACAAGGCAAAAAACAGGATCACAGCCCCAGACTTCAGTAGAACAGACTTTGTCTCTTCAGGGACCAGGGTTGTCCTGTTTGGTTTGAAAATCTCCAAAGCTGGAGATTTTCCTGTGAACTCACTCCTCCACTCTCCCTCTGAATGTGTTTCTCCCTTTTCCATTGTCCTATCTTCTGTCCTTTCACAATTCAGCTGCTGGATCATCCTGTCTCTCTTCAGCAGCTAAACGCTTTCACTGAACTGTTGAAGTCAATTAATCTGCTGTGGTCAGCCATGTACAGATACAGCTTCAATTTTTAGTGACCTGTTCAGGTTTCCTGTTCTGCAGGGATTTTATTCTCCACAGTGAACTCTTCAGTACTGCAGGTCATGGTGGTCATAAGGCTGCTGGAGAGAGGCAAGCATGAGAGAAACAAGGGTACAGCTGGTGTTATTGTCAGCCCATTCTGTTTGGGGTCAGGGAACAGGGACTGCCAACATGCATCTTGGAAGTAAATGCGTGGCTACATACCAGGAGATCTTTGTTTTCCTCACCCAAGAATGATGTTTGACATGGTCATGAGCAAAAATGGAGACCAGTGAAGATCTTTGACTGGGAGTTAGACAGTTCCAGAAGTAGCATAAATAATGATGACTTAGATGGACATAAAAATCAGGCTGAGTCATAGGACTAGGTAGCAATCACTGTAATGCAAGAAGGATGAAGCAGAAGAAACTGTAAGTCTTAATGCAGGTTGTTAGTTACCAACATATCTGTTGCAAAGAAAATGTATTTCGGAGAGAATCTGTTTAGCGAATTCTTCGAACATGCTTCTGATGGGCTTTGGTCAAGATGATTAAGATAACAGAACAGAGTGAACTTCGATTAGATACTGACCAATAGGAAGAAACATTTGTTTGACACTGTCTAGACAAAGGCCAGGTTAGGTGAGAATGATCATGAAATGATACATTTATCATTTATTTATTCTTGAAGGAAGATAAATAGGAAAAAAACAACAATGGATTTCAAGTAGGAAGACTTCAACACTCACAAAATTGGTAGGAGTTTCCTGGGAGGCAAGGCTAGTGGAATAGGAAATTTAAGAAATCTAGCAGTTCCTTGAAGAAGAATATTAATAAAACTCTCTTTAGTTTAGTTAGGAGAGATAAGAAGTCTGTAAGAGATCAGTGTAGCTAAATTATGAGCCTTTCATTGACTTCAAACACAAGGAAAGTAGAAACTAGGTCAGGCTACTAAGAAGGAGAATAAAGGCATTGCAAGCACTCTCAGTGACCTAATCAAAAAGGTTAAGACATAAAGTGAGGTGAAATAGCAAGGCACGTTGGCTATGAGAAGTCCAAACATTGGCACTTAATAGAGAGGAGATTTGGAAAAGCCTAAAGCGATCAATGCTTTCTTCTGTATTGATCTTCACTTGCCATCAGCTGGATAGCACTATTAATACCAGTGCCTAAAGGAGTGAAATGCCAGCCTAGAGCAGGAGAGAAACACAGCAGAAAGAATTTTCAAAATGATCACACAAACTTTTTTGTCAAAGCAATTTTAGCAGACCTTACCTTTTTTTTTTTTTTTTTTTTTTTTCCTGAGAATGCTTGGATGTAAGTAAGATACCCAGTGTGTGTAGAATGTGGATGAACGCTAGGGAAGTATGGTCTAGAGGAAATGGATACACTGATTAGGACTCTCAGAACAACATAGCATGCAATCATTTCATGTCAAAAGGAAGGATATTGTCAGTGAAGTTCTTCAAGGATCTCCTCTGAGTTTGGCTGTGCCCAGTGTTTTTGTTAGCAACCTGTACAATGGACAGCATACTGAGATGAGAATCCCTGTCAGTACACTGCAATACAGACCATAATTCAAAATTATCTAGACAGAATGGAGGCATGATCTGAAAAATGAGAATACTGTTTAACAGGGAATGACTATATTTAGGTAGGAATAATCAAGTGTACGAATTTAGGATAAGAAGAAAACTATCTGACATTCAGAGAAGGGTGAAGAAGTTATAGAGGACTGCAGACTAGACACAGCTGAACATTAGCAAGCTTTTGCAAACCATTTAGTGTCACAGGGGATGTGTGAACAGGAGTACAGTCTGCAATGTGATGTAATTACTTTTAAGTAGAGAAAGCATGGCCTTAGATGGAGAATTGTGCCGTTTTTAGTGCTACCCTTCAAGAAAGAGATGACCTATTCTATGACTGAGAGGAGCCAGAAACATGACCTACAAGAAATACTGAAAGAATTGGGTTTGTTCAAGCTAAAGAAAGAATGCTAAAGAGACCATAGTCTCATCCTTATTTAATTTTCTTATTATTTTTAGCTTACTTCCCCCCCCCCCCCCCCCCCTATTTTCTCTTTTTAAAGCAACAAGGAGACTATCTTCTGCAAATGCATTTTGAAAACAGAAGGGAAACAACTTGTCCTGCAGGAAGATTCAAGCTGAGCTAAAAGGACTTCATCATTAGGCGTGGTTTAAGAGTAGGTTTGACAAATATTCATCAGGAACATCAGTAGGGATCCTGCCTTAGGCAGGGAGATGGGTGGACCAGTTAATGCCCTCTTGGATTTCTTCCAGTTTCTTCTAATTTACTACAGTGTGAATGAATGAGATTTTTATTTGCATGACTATTTGGAGGCAGTGACCCTTCTTCTCTACTAATACCATACTGGCTTGTGAACAGAATGACCTGAGGATGAATAGGGATAATGCTGACAGTGATACTTTGTTGTTGCCCTATCTTTAATTTCATCTTTAATGTCATCTAGTCACCAAAAAGAGGGATAATGGCCAGGGAGTTAAGAATAATTTGTCTGTCATCTGTCATCTACCAATTGTAGAGGGGGCATCGATGGCTCTTGTTAGGCTCCAAGATGGTTTATGTGAAGACAGAGTTTGATGTGTTCAGTGGCACTAAAACTGTCAATGAGGCAATAGGTTTCAGCCTTGAGTGGTCTCAGTTCTTCAAAATATTTGTAGACAGATTTTCCTAGAAATAGGTGCTGTTGTGGGTTGGTTAATACATATGAACCCAAAGCTCCCTAAGATGACTTGGCAGATAAAAAAAATTTCTGAGGAAACAACAGAGCAACATTATTCTTCCCAACAAATTTGGTCTCATGAGCTGTGAATACTTCTGATATCAGGGATGACTTTTTTTTTTTCAAGACAAAGAGCATCACAGTCTTCCTGGGGGGCTTATAAGAAAGATGAGGAGAAACTCTTTAGCACAGTCTGTTCTGACAGGACAAGTGGTAATAGTTTTAAAATAGAAGGAAGCAGATTCAGACTGGACATACAGAAGAATATTTTTTACAGTGAGGGTGGTGCAGCATTGCACAGGTTGCCCAGAGAGGTGGTGGACGCCCCATCCCTGGAAACATTCAAGGCCAGATTGGACGGGGCTCTGAGCAACCTGATCTGGTTGGAGATGTCCCTGCTTCTTACAGGGGAGTTGGACTAGATGGCCTTTGAAGGTCCCTTCCAACCCAAACTGTACTATGATTCTATGTTTCAGTGTTAGATAGGGTTACACTTACATGTAATTTATTCCTGTATACACAAAATAGCTGTGTTCTGTTAAGGAAGCTAGTTTGAGTACAGTCAGGATGCATCATAAATTTATTTTCTTTTAATATTCATTATTAGTCGTGGGAAGTTATGCATTATGCAACATGTGAGAATACCTTTAACACCACTGCTAAAGAAAATCCATTTTTTAAAAATCTCAGGATTTAATGAATGCAGGAATGTGTTACTCCTTGCAGTGATTATTTTGAAGATTATCCCAGGTTATTAGATTTGATTAAAGGATTTTACGCTTGCTGGAGAGCTGAGGATTAAGCAATAAGGAGCTTTCTCCTATGCTGTATCTTTGAGCTTATCATTTCAGTACTGCAGGGCTCTGATTACTTATCCATTTTTGTAAAACATACAGATTTTCTTCATTTACAGCTTTTTAGATCAGTCAGAGCTATTAAGCCTGCTAGGTGATATCCTGGCTGACAAGTCCTGTTACAGGCTAGGTTTGCTTCCTTTGGCTTGACCAATGTATGTCCTTTGTCAATACGGAGCACCCAGCCCAGGTGGCATCTACAGGGACTTCAGTGACCATGGGGATTGAACTCGCCTCCCTGTTAGCAAATACACAAAAAGTTTTGGGATCAGAAGCTTTTTCATTTAACTAATATGAAGGACTTGACGTTCTTCAGTTTCACCCGGAGATAAGGACAGATATTAAGATGGTTTGGGGGATTCCTGGCTGGATTGTTTGTCTGCCTTACTGTAGAACTACTCCTGATCAGCCCTTGCATGAGACCAGTCTTCATCTTGTCCTTTCTTCTAAAGAGTGTTTGGAGGGAAGAGTGAGGAATCTGGATGCCCAGTGGTTTCCAGGCAAGAGAACAAGTGCATTTCCACTATACAGAGGGTGAGGACAAAGGGTATGAGTGCATCTCTGTATGTCCCCTTTCTAAGGCAGTACAGAGAGGGTCAGAAGTGCATGAACAGGATCAGAACATCACTGTGAATTACCCTCCTGAGGAGGAAAAAGCATCCTGCACATGGTTCTGACTCCCACGTACCAGGAGTTAGGGCTGTAAGAGGTCTTTTCCAGGCCAATGGGTGTCCCTGGCTGTTGTGATACCTTTGTTCTCACTCACAGCAGTCTGTGTACCGGGGGTGTTCAGGTGGGAATGCTGTCACTCACATCCCTCCCAGCGAAAGCTGCGGCAGTTTCAGCAGATGCACTGCTGAAGGCATCTCTGCGGCCCAGTCTTCCCAGATACTCTGTCAAATATTAGGCCACATTCAAGGATGTGGTTCTGTGTTTTGTGCTGATCTCCAGCACCACTAGATGCATCTCCCATAAATACGGTCTTTGCCCTAGTCAGCTGCCTCAAGGTTAGAGCTTGTGTTCCCTGGATGCTTTCTTGTGATGGTCCTTCAGCTCATTTCCAGTGTGAGATGAAGGACCTTGGAGTTTAGAACAAAACTAAACCTCTGTGTCTTCAACCTAGCCTCCCTCAGACAGATTGCCAACAGACTGCCCAGGCTGCTTTTTGATATTTCAAGACCCTGTATACTTATAGACTCTTCAGATGTCCTTTTAACTGTATGGGCTGGTGGTCACTTTAGTGTTAAACTTAAGTGTACAGAAGCAGAAAACACAGTTGCTGAGCTTTCACAATCACTAATGCATTTAATTGTTACTGTCCCATCTGACTTGATGTTCCCACTTTGGTCTTTGACTTTGATTTTTTTTTTGCCAGCTTTGACCTCTTTTCTATATCAAAGACCTGAGAAACAGACACCATTCTTTTACTTTTTATTCCCTGAGGTTAGTTCATAACTTATTCAACCTATTAATTGTGTGTTACATCACGCTCGGCTTATTTTTCTTCAAACAACTCATTTGCAGAGTTGCAGTTCAGTCTTGTTGCTAGAGTTCCGGTGCTGGTTCTCATTTAAAATGTCTTAAACCTAGATTCAGCAGAAAAGAGTGTCTGTAGCTAATAACCCATGGGAGTGCAGGGAAAGCTCTGAACTGCACCGGTAGAAGCAACTTTTAATATGCAAGGTGGTCCAGGTGGTGATGGAGGTATAGGATGAGTAAGTTACAGTTATGTTCTTTACGTACTGTCCTTGGCAGAGGCATTTTTACAGGTTAGGTGGTACAAGGGTGCACATTTCACCATCAGCAAAATGTTCTACTCAGCTGCTTTCCTCTCAGCTGTCCCTTTGTAAGTTTGGGAAGGATGGATCTGGGTAACCTGAGAGAACGATTTAAAAATTATAGTAACTAATAATTCAGAAACCCTTCCTGGCTGAAGCATATCGTATTTGTTTTTGTTTTGGTATTGTTTTAATCAACCAATTAAACTTACTAAAATATGAACCGTATTCAGACATTAAATGCCTTTCACCTAAAAAAACTTCAGATAGAACCATTTTATTAGTGTTCTTAGACCTCCAATGAAGAGTAATGATGGTAAATCATTAATATATATGCTGCCATTTTAAAAATTAAATCTGTGCCATGATGTGTTTTACTGTTTTATAGCTATTATATGGAGCCCCTTGGGATGTTCTCATAAAAGGTGCCCCATAAATTTTATATAGCCTTGTACTGCATTATATTTTATTGCAATATTCCAGCTTTAAAAAAAAACCCCAAGGGATTGTTTGTTTTTTTTTTTTTTTCTAAAGGCCTCCATGGGAGAAAGACATCAAAATTTGTGTTGGCAATTTCTGGTGAAAACAGCTACTGTTTGCAATTGTCATCTCTGTTCTCAGTGACATATTGCCTTTTGTCATTTTCAATGGAAAAAGCTTAGATGAAAAAGATACAAAGTGAGATAGAGCTGCAAGAATAAGGGGGATCTCTTTTGTATATATTTCTCCTGTCTCTGATTACACATCGGTTGATTTTTTTTCCTGCTTTTTTTACCCTCTCACTAAACTTTAGCATGTTTTCCTGCAGTTTAGCTCCTTCCTATAAAGACAGACAAGGCCACAATCTATAGGGGAGAACAGAGACAGATGCTCGGCGTGGTACACAGGCTCCCAGCTCCTAAGCAACCCTGGGGCAGCATCCAAGCTTGGGGATATTGCCTCATAACCCCTTTTGGTAGGAACAAAAGGAGAGATGCTGATTTTGTCAAGCCTCTGAAGGCTTGTAGACCCTATGGAGGAAGGGAAGAACGGTCTTGCCGATGCTAGCCTGAAATCTGGTACGTGAGTTTAATTCCCATATATGTCACAATGCACCATCTGTATATTGGGACAATGTTAGAAGAGGGAAGGTTTTAAATGTTATTTTGGAGGCCTAAAGATGCAGATCCATGCTTTCAGTATGGGGATGCTGCAATATTCTGGGGTACTTAAAGGATGAAAAATGGAGATGGGTATGTTGAGGGGACTCTGGGACAGATGTCATCTGACTCTGAGTGTGCAGCGCCCAAGGCAGCGGTGCCTGAAGGGAAGGGAGTCCTTTAGGAAAGCAGAACTACCGGTATATGTGATTGTTGCATTCCAGAAACAGCAGCTGCTCCGGCTCCAAACTTCAAGTAGGAGGAATTGCAGAAACCGAGCGACTCAAAATAGACTTTTGCAGACATTGGGGAATACAGAGGAACTTCCTCTACACTGTGAATACTCTTTGGCATCACATCAGTCGTTTCTTAATGTGAAAACGAGCTTGCCGCTACTGCTCTGCTTAAGGATTGAAATTAGTATTTTCTTGAATTACTTTGGGGCATGCAGGAAGGAGATACTTTCCAGGTTTTTCAATTTCTTCAAGAGCCATCAATGTTTTGCCTTACAGCCTTACTTGCAATGTTTCACAGTTATCAATTAAAACATTTCCTTAGTTTCCAGGTTAGGATCAGAAAACATTACAAACCAGAACTATTACAGTAAAATATGCTTTCAGAAGGGTATAATGAGTTTTCAAGCTCCTGATATTTCTGAGCACATGTCAGTCTCTTCAGTTATTTTTGGCAGAACCAGTGACGTGCCAGGTGACTGCTCGTTGTTAGATCTTAGACAGTACAGGACATGTCAGAGTTTCTGCCTCTGAACGAGTTGCTTGAGAAGCAGTATCTCTTAAGTTGTGCCTTTTGAATGATGCATGTATCTTCTATCCCCTTTGACATCTGCTTCAGGTGTCAGGGTCTAATTCAAAGAGTGAACTAAAATCAGAAAAGGAAAGGTATCTAAACATGCTCACTTCTTGTAATTTTGCCTCCTGAGTTTTTCCCCTGTGATCTGGTTTTGCTGTTGTATTAGGTGTGCCACTGTCCCCAGTGCCTCCGTAAGCCCATTTACAGTCCCTCTGTGCTCGATTCTGTTCATCATTATTTTCCATCCTTGTCAGCAATTTTAATCACAGTGATGAAACCAGATGAAAACTATTTAAATATGCTAATATGGTGAGGGGCAATTGAACGGCTTCTTATTAATGATTCAAAATCAAACATAGCTTCCTGTGCCTCACACAGCTGCACCTTATTAGCTTTGATATTTCTGCTTGTCAAATACATTATACTGCCACTTACTTTCTTTGTGGTCTGACTTACTCTTTTGATTGCTCTCGGTTTATTTCATATTCTTCCCAAATTGCATTCCTGCTTTCCTCTCATCACAAAGGTGGCTTTGTAAAACTGCTCGACAAATTGCACCTAATTACATTTCTTATGCATCATAACCTACCAGAAAAGCAAGTGATCGGCCATGAATGGTTGAACAATTACTGAAGGGCTTAAAAAGCTAAATCAGGAATTCTTGGCATCCATTTTGCAAATAGCAAGACCGGAGATTTAAATTCAAACTTCAGAAGCCACTGACTAGCCAGACATAGAAATACAATGGCAGCACAGAGTTGTCAAATCTCCTGGTGAGGGCTTTCAGCGCTAAGACACGACAGCTACAGGGCTGATTTTATTGCCAAGCTTGATTTGGTCAGCTAGAAGTATGACTTCATTTCATGCTCCTGACTAACCTGACTATAGTAGCAAAACTCTGTGCATCAGCAGTCTCCAGTGTAACCCTAAATGAAAAAGCCCAGATCCCAACAGAGAATCTGGCCTGTTTTACAATTCTGGCAGAGTTAGATGGAGTGGGAATAGAAAAATAGCGTGTCTGTTTTGTGATTGCAACAGAAGTGCTTTTCCTACATGGAGTTACATGGGGGGATGCAGACTTTGCTAGAGGGTGGAGCCTCTAGACAGCTTTATTCAAGAAGATGTTGTTTCTTCCAATGTTTACAAACCAAGCCAGCAAACAAACTGTTTGGAGATTCATGACTGAAAAATTGAGAAAATTGTATTTTTGGGGGTCTAAATTGCAATATTTAGAGGAAACTAATTTTCTGAAAGTTTTTCTGGGTATTAACGTTTCAGAAAAGTAGGAAAGTCTCATTTTATGTACTGTCTTTTTGTGACATCTTCATGACCCCTGGCATACTGTGATGTGCTATTGTAAACCCATATGTTGGGCTGCGAGATGTAAATACAAATGTGTACTTGCAAGAGACTTTAAGTCCGTGCACATTGTGGTCAACAGTGGTTAGATCTCAGCTACAGTGTTATATGCACATATTAGTAAGATATTTAAAAGAAATGCTGAGTGATCGTAGAGACCATAGATGATGAACCCAGGAGAGGCCTAGAAAATGTAACCTAAGTCTTCAATTTGTTGAAAATAGGGAATATGAATTTGCAATGTTCTAGGAACTGGACAAGCAGCAGTGACCTTAACCCACAGAAAAGGAGATTCAGGTTATAATTACATTCAGGCTAGGAAAAGGTCTTCTTGGAAGAGTTTCAGAACTGTGTCGGAGATGCGCAATATCTGTCACTGGAGGTCTCTGAGAAGCACTCAGCTGAGAATTGCTTGGAATGGTTAAGGCTCAGTAGACCTTCAGCTGGAGCATAGTCTCTAGGTCTTCCAGAGTCCCTTATCTTATAATTACTGTATCAAAAGTGGTCATAATGAAGTATATAGTATATATAAAACTGAAAAAAAAAAAAGGACAACAAGTTACTTTTTAAAATAAAATACTAAAAACAGAAAAAAAACCCCAAAAGATATCTGGAAGGCCAGAAAATCTTCTTCCAAATGAATTTCCCATTCTAGACTCTGGATAAATGAATGGTAGATTAATTCCATGAGAAATGTGGAAAGTATTGGAGAGATTAAACAATGTGCATGTAATTCTTTTCTAAGCAGGATGCCATTGTCATGCTTTTCATCCAAACAAATAATACAAAACTGCAGTGGTTTGCACCTCCTGAAAAATCTGAAGTCTGTCTTTGCTCAAGCAAAAAAGTCTCTTACTGTCATGTACACCCAATGCTTTCTCCTTGAAAGTGAGCTGGGAGAGAGTGAGTGACCTTGTTCAGAAGAAGATCATGTGTTGGGGAAACCTTGGGATGCCTCATCTGGTTACATCACCATTGCATGCAAATGAGAGAGTTTTTAAAGAGGTAACCAAAATCCAGCTCTTACAGGCATTTACAGTCCAACATGATGAATCATGTTTGCTACCCAGGCATGAGAATAATCTTGAGGCCATTGTTACTACTCATAAAATCAGGACCTTGCTTAGTGTAGGAGCAGGCACCAAAAATGAGCAAATAATTTTAGTAATTTTCTGCCCTGGTATGTGTAAATATAGCAGATAAATCTACATGTGCAAGAATACAAGATTTGCCTCTGAGTTAAAAAAGCTAATGGAAATCAGTGTATGTAGAGCCAAGAGACAAACGTAATTTATGCCTCTTAGTGCACTCTTCTCCAAATAAGAAACCTCTGGTTAAAACTACACCTTCATGTAACTGGGTAATATAAAGTGTCACTTACAGCCTTAGCTAATGGAGCTCTCACTACATAAAACGATGAGCTCCTGGCCATAGGGTTTATTGAAGATGTTAAATAGTTCAAGGTGCACAAACACAAGCTGAACTCAGCTTTGCCAAGTGATCTGCAAAAGGGAGATTTAAAGGGGAGATGGCAGAAAGCTTCTGCTGTGGATTCTATCACCCTCCCTTGCCTCCCAGGCAAGGCTCTTTAGGATATGTTTTCTAGTGGTTGTCTATATGTAATCTGTGATGGAAAGGGACAGATCTGAAGATAATTACATGTTGTTTTAAACACAGCTTTGAATCAACACCAAATTAGTGTGGGGTGCTGAAGTGTTTTATTCCTTTGTTGTATTATTATCATCTCACTGAGTTGGACCAACAAGGAGATGTTTGTTCTTTTTGTTACATAAATTTATTCAGCAGTATTCTGTGATTAGAGCTGGATGAAAGCTACTTTTCAAAATCTGCCAGAAATCTTAATGTAAATGGACTTAAAACATAATTCCTTTTGTAATCTTTTCACTGACCCCCATCCTCGAAATTCTCAAATTCAGCTTTTAATTTTTCTACTTCATTTTCACCTATTTATATTGCAACTTCTAGACTCAGTGACACAAATAGTGATATTTTATTTCTTTCCTGTTCTTTCCCTTTTGTATGTCCCAAAACTTCAACACGAGAGACCAGCTATGAAATGTGGCACTATTTTAAATTCAGTTCCCTGAAAGATATAATTTGGTTGTGATTTGCAGATCTGCTTTCCTGAGGTTCAGTTTCATAGAACGTACTGTTGGAGGAAGCTCTTCTATCTCTATGAATGAGGCGTTCTAGGCATAGTATAGTCTCAGTCTTGACTCCAGTCTTCTGGATTTTTTCAGTGAAAATAAATAATAATTAAAATTTGGTAAGAACATAGTTAAAGAGCTATTACTCAGCATCCAAAATCAACTACTTTCCCTGGCATCATAGTTAATGATGTTCAGCTAATCCTTTGGAAGAGTTTTTACTGCTTATACTCAATTCAATTTATTTTCCATTTTCACTTCTATTTATCTGTTTTTATGATAATGAAAGCTTGATCAACCATTCATTATTCCTAGTCTTAGTATGATCCATTTTTGAACATTTTACCCTGAGTATATCAGTGTTGCGGCTCAGGGAATTAGCTCAGCGAAGTGTGAGCAGCAGGACATTTTCTGGCTTTTCTTTTGGACTAGTGATTTTTTTTCCAGGTGGCATTTCTATTTTTTTAACAACAACAACAAAAGAAATCATAATGCTGAAGGCTAATGCAGGAGAAGGGAGGATTAAGCACAAGGTTAAAATGGGTTAATAACAGCCAGGCAGAGTAGCTGTGTGAGAGCTTATCAGCATTTCTCCCTTGTTGGATGTAGGAAGGAGCTTGGATGCTGTAACCGTTCAGGTGGGGATGGCTCCCCAGTGCTCTGGTGATTCATTTTTACTGGCTCTCTATAAAAACATAGAACTAGGACAATCTTCAGAAAAAAAAGATATGTTGTCAAAAATGACAAGCAACATAAGAGAACAGACCTGGTTTTGGTGTTAGATGGACAATCTGAAGGCAATGTTTTGTTGACTTTCAAGAAGTGTAAGACCTGAAGGGTGCTGGTTGTTGGCCAGGACAGTTGTACTGATGAGTATTTGACAGGCAAAATGCAGGCAACTTATATTGGGGAAGAGAAGTTTCTGTTTTCACAGCTCACTCCTTTCCCTCGAGCAGCACAGTGACAAAATTACATGTTGAACACGACCACACTGCAAAGCTTTTGTCAGCACAGCTGTTGGTCACAAATCACAGCGTACCCAGCGGCTGCTGAAATCAGTATTGTAGCAACAGCTGGTGACAAAGATCTCTGCTATAGGCTTTGTCCCTCAAAAAGAAGCCCTCCAGCTTTAGCAATTCTGGCAATACAAGCAACCCAGACCTTGCTTTGCTTGCACCAGTTAACCAGATGTTATTAAAAGTTAGTGTTGGTTAATTATAGAGATATTTAATTATAAAGCCGCTCCGCTAGGTTGTATTTGGAACAGGTTTACAAAGCTTGAGCAGAGACAAAGTTGAGGCAGTTCTTAATTTGGACATAGTTGGGTCAGTTCCCACCAGAACATTTAAAACCTTGCCAAAACCTTTCTTTGCTGTTCCGTCTTAGTAGTGACATGCTACAGAGGCAGCTAGCTATAGAGGTTGGCGAGAACAATGTTGCACAATACAAGAACAATACAGGTTATTCATTACCCAGATAACACTAAGAAGGTGAGAATAATTAGTTGTTACACATGGAAATTAAAATAATGGCCATTTCCCTGTAAAGAGTCTTGTAACTTATTGCTGCACAGCCATATCATGGTGGGCTCAAATTGACACTTTTCTCTGTGACTCAATGAGTTCTAGATATGAAAAATGGTTTCCATAAGATCAGGTCTTTTTACATTCATGTTTGCACTTGTAGACTTCTTGTGCATTTGTGTGCCTGTGCAGCAGATAGCAGAGAGCATTTTGCTGATAATCCTCAAAATGTCAGAGCAAGGTATGTGGTAAACTCTGTTGTGTAAAGTACATGTGCACCCACAGAGGTCCACTCTCACCAGCTTCCTAACAGGCAAGACACATTAAAGGCATTATTGGACAATAATTATCTGGATTACAGTGACAACCCATCTCAGGGTCAGCTAACGTGTTCCTAACCTGGAAAAAATGTGAGAGTAGAGTGATAGACCTTCCCTTCCCCCTCCACAGACCAGATTAATTCAAATTGCATCATTTGTTGCAGGCTGTGAATTCCTATCCAGAGCTGGGAAGCATGGGAGTGTGTTCTGTCACATTTCAATTTTTCAGTGGCAATGTCCCACCCGGGACATGACAGAGGACACAGGCACCTGAATCAAACCTAAGCCCTGGCTTACCGACTCCTTATTTTATTAGTGAGATTTTCATCCTGCATTTACATTTCACAATTAAGCCACTATTTTCTGTAAGCAGACTTTTCACAGCATGGCCAGCGTAAAGAGCTCGATTAGTTTTCCTCTTGTTTCTGCTGTGTTTTGTGTTGGGTTCTCTTCCTGCATGGCTATAATGTGCAGTAGGGAGCACTGTAGTGGGACATCAATTGAATTCTAAAGACAGTTTCTACTAGATTAAAAAAGTAATAGAAACATCAGATGCAGGTTCTGCCTAAAAATAAAATTCATTGCTAATGTTTCTGTGATGTTTGGGAGGAAAGAGTCAGCAAAGCTCACAGCATGTCTGAACACCATTGCATTTGCCCATCCTTCTTACAATGCAATAATAAGATTGCTATGAAAAAAACAGGTTAATTAACCAGGAGGAAGGAAGCATGGAAGTATCTAGTCTTGTAAGTGAAAAGAAATCTCAATAGCTCAGATTAAATGAGCTGGAGATGATAGGCGTCTTCTGGACTGAGAATGCGGAAATATTAGCAGTTGCCTGTGCATCCCAGTCTTTGTCAATATATCACAATGAATCCCGAGATCAATACTTACTTGTTTTGCATACTTGAAAGGCTGAATGATTAATTTAACAGGCAAACATAACAATAACAATTCTCTACTGGCAACCTTTAGAGGAGCAGCATGATTCCCTTTTTAGTAGAGTTGGGGGCCTTTGTGTTTTGTTACATCTGACTTCCAGATAGTGCTGCTTAGGTGCCTGCTTCGTTGTTCAAACAAGAGGTGATGCATGAGGGCCCGTGTGATTCCTCCCTTTTTGTATTTCCACTGGACATGGAAGATGGAATAGGGGTTCTCATCTCAGTTCATCGCCTGCTGAATCCTTTTCTGGAGCAAATGGAGAAATTCCTGTACCACCTTCATGATTTGGACTGATTTTCTTTTTTTTTTTTTTTGCACAGCTTTTAGCACGTTACTCAGTCATTGTTCAGTTGTCTCTTGAGATGGAGAGCCCAGCATTTTACTATGTTTATGAGTATTTTATACTCTCCACTCAAAAGAAACCCTTTATTTATAGTGTGAAACTATACTACTTCATTCTGCCTTATACATATTCTACTTTCAGAAATCCTTTTTCTCTGTGGGACACAAGGCTGAGACAGTCACTCTCTATGAACCAGACTAAAACCACACCAGAATCGCTGGTCTAAGTAATTTCAGCTATCCCCATAGAACTTCTCACAACCAGCCTTATGTCTGCTGTAGACCTCGTGTATACAACACGTCTTTGAGTGCTTAGCTCACCTTGGTTCTCAGAGTTGGCCACCTTGACTTTCTGTAGTTTTCAGTAGGTGACAAGGTTGAATCTTTCCCCAGAAACCCCTTTGTATCCTTTTCACTTCTCAGTCTTTTACACGGGCCTTTGTTCTCCTGTAACATCACCTTGGAGACACTGTCCATGCCAGGCTGTAGGATTCTGCTGTCGCCCTGTCTGCCAACCTCTTCCTCTGGGCTGCTTCTCTCTGCTGTCAAACCCAGCTGCTCTGGACTCTCTAATGGACTTGGAAGTACAGACTGAATACTATCACGCAGAGGCTGTTTGATATTGATGTATATAATGAAATGATGATGGGGAAGCTGAGTTTGTTGTTGCTTTCATCCCCTGCTCAGGATGACTGCAACCCTTAGAAAATATACTTCACGGTACAGAAATTGTAAATACTTAAGTGGCGTTCAGTTTCCAAGAGGAGAAATGAAAGTGATGATATTTGAGCCACTTGTGATGGTAAGTTCTTCACTCTGCGCAGAAATGAGGACACAGCAGTGTGCATGTGTATGCATTACTTCTGGAGTCTGGGTGGAGGATGTCCGCTTGCACTTTGGCAGAAACATGTTCAAATCCCAGCCGTGCCTAGCTGATAACAGTGCTTTCCTGTCCTTGTCATCCTGAATCTGGTAGAATGAGGGCTGAATTTGTCTCTTCAGGCATCCAGCTCCGCTAATAACTGTGCTTTCAACCCCCAGTCTCCGGTGTGGGTTGCAGGGAACTGCAGAACCCTTGCCAAATTTTCTTTCTGATCAGTTCTGTACGGAGGAGATATTACAAACAGTTCATTTCCCAGACACATGGAGCAGTAGAAATAGTACTTTCTAATTAAAGATGGAATTGCCACTTAGGTAGCCACATAGGCATTAAGCTCCCTTCTGAGCTGAAGGAAATGGCTCCATGTCAGAAAACAGGCATAAATCAGCAGGAGATAGAGACTTGAAGTGGTTTGGTGGGTTGATAATACAAAAGAACAGCTCTTAGAGCTTTTCTAAATAGCCTGTATTTAGTGAAGAAATAACATGAAATACTGAAGGGATATGCTTTAGACAAACACTAATTATTCAGCTTGATGCGGGGGTATTTTCAACAAAGGCAAGAAATTCTTTGGCTGGGTGATAAGGAGATAAAACTGACGTTATAATTGATCTCTTCTGATGTTACAATCCATTAATACTACAGGGAGAGGGAGAAGAATCTGATATGAAATTTGCTTTGAGCGACAGCTGAACCTGTGAATGTCAGAACTTAAGGAAATCAACCAAGACTTTAATTCAAAATAGGAAAAACATTTACATTTAAAATACTTGGCCTTTTCATGTTTCTCTCTCTCCAATTAGCTGCCGTAGCTTTATTGAAAGATTCAGAAATACAAAAGATACTTACCATAGCTCACATCTCTATCACTTTGTTGGTAAAATATTATTTTTTTTCTAGAAATGCCACTATCGTGAGGCACTGCTCCAGTGCTCTGCTCCATGGATAAGTCCCAGTGAAATCAGCATATGTCAGTGGAGGAAGGTAGGAACGGGAATATTGATGGAATTGGTCCCAAATATTTAAGGAAAGTAGACTTCTAATCACAGGGATCATGTCACTCAAGACCTTAATTTCCTCACTGTAATCCATGGTGGATACCACCTCCTGGATACATCTTCCCAGCGAAATCAAAAGTAGTTTGTTGGGTTTTTTTTTTTTGGTGTGTCTGTAGGTTTCATTTAGTGCAGTGTAGAGAAGAACAGTGTCTAAATAGGTAACAGGGTCTCCTGTGAGTAGGCTGAGACAGAAAAGGGTTGCTCTGTGTTTTTTCAGTGCTTACTGGCAGAAAATATCTTCTTGGAAGTTGTCTACAGCCCTTAGCCTTTCAATTGTATTAGTATGGTTCCCTCATGCACATAATCACAGCCTTTGCCACTGCTCCTCTTAGACTTGGCAAGAGGAAATAACTACCAAAGAGGGAAAGGTTTTTACCTGAATGCTTCATATTTCAGACACCAGTAGTGATACAAGCCCATGAGCCATACCTGCCTAAAAATAGGTGTCTCATTGGTGGAGAGCAGCTTGTCCACATGTGTCCTCCATATAAGTAGAGGAAGGTCAGACATTTGCTTTGTCCTTGTCACTTTTGGATGGTTACTTGGGGGTGGAATGAAGCCTTCCTTTACTGATTCAAAGGAATTTTCTTTACTCTCAAAAAAAAAAAGTGGCTTTCAAAGGGTTGGCCAGTTGGTTGCCAGTGGGAGTTCTCTATGCTCAATACAAGTCAATTAGAATATAACTTGCAGTTTTGTATATTTATATATTTTAAAAGAAATTAACAGGTAAGTAAAGTATTTAGTATTAAAAAAAAAAAAAATAGTACGACATAAGGCTTGATTTTCCTGTTTGGGGCTTTGCCTGATTTTTAAATCTATGGAATGTGGGAGCAAACTCTATTATTCTGAAATGCACTCAGCTTTCACCTCTCAATGTACAGAAAGCTAACATACAGAGCAGAGGAAAATTCAGTCCCTTAAACTTATTGTATGGACATGAAGCAGTCTCAGTTCCTTATATGATGGCAGCTCATTAGCTGTGCTGCACAAAAGCGTGCAATGGACTTTTTTTTTTCTGAAACCATTAAAGCCTCCTCCTTTTTCTGTAATACTTCAAGCTGCATCTTCCCCAGATGGTTGCCAGTCAACTGCTGTGCCCATTGACTTGTAGTAAATATTTTTCTCTTTGTATCAAAAGGGAAGGAAATTTCAAGAGAACCAAATGCCAGATGGAATATTTGGTAACTTGTTGTGGACTTTTCTTTCTCCCTTACCTTTACCTGAGAATCAGTGAAGGTTGCCTTGAAGATCTAGCATTGTTTATCCTTACCCATGTGGAATAACAGGCCTCAAAACTTCACTGGTTTTACTATCATCGTGCTCTGAGAGACGTGCTGTGAGGATAGGGACTTGACATAACATTTCTTTTCCTGTCATCTCTGATGATACAGATGCACAAACGAGGTTCTAGATGTTTACTTGCATGTTAATTTTAAGCTTAATTAGTAACACAAGGGATGCAGGGAATTAGTGTTTGACAAATGGAAAAAGACACGTTGGGTAGGAAAATGAAGCAGCATTTATTTTTAAGCTCCTAAGAGGCTCTTGCAAACTATGAAAAGAAAAGGAAAACAAAGTTGAACTGTAGGAAAAGGACTTGCGAGTGTGTCCTTTCAAGTACCCCTTCCTCTAATTTAAAAGGCTAATGACTGCAAATACAAAGAATGCAGCAAATTTGTCCTATATTTCATTTCCTAGAGGAACAAGAGCCAGTTTCAACCTGGCTGTTCTTTGCCTAGGGAAGACATGGGACTAAATTACAAAGTAGGAGACATTGGCTATAACCTTTGTGCTACATCTTCCTCCTAAAAGCAGTGAAAGTACCTATCCAGTCAAGTTGTTCAACTGACAGAGAGAGATTTACATTTTGAAAGGTTTTAAGACATTTATACTCTTCCTAGAAGTTTCCTCACTTTTATTTTGAGGATTTTACCTCATCCATCAGCCATATTGAATCCCATTGAAGTGCCTGATGTATTTTCTATCAGGGGCCACATATCTGGCTGCTTTCCTGTTTGCAACTGTGTCTTTGTCCTAAGGCTTTCTCATCTTCTTCTCTTGGTGTTATCCCAGCATGCAGGACTTCTGCAAGTTAAATGAATTTCATAAAATAAAATCCATGCTTAGGAGGTTAGCTTCTACTTAAAAAAACTGTGGCTCTACTACTGAATCTGCCTGTCCTACTTTTATTTTGCTTTCTCTTGCACTGACCTATTTGTTTCCTTCTGTTAGCTATGTTCAACTCGAAGCCAGTCTTTGGCAATTAAGAAAAATGCATTTCTACTGAAGGACGTGCTTGGTCTTCTTGTGGTCAGCGGGTAAGTCATGAGCTATAGAGAGGGACTGGTTGAGGATCCAGCCTTTCCGTTCACACGGCTGGCAGCCATCACACCCCACTGCCCTGTATGTATTGAGGGTGTAGAAATGGATCTGAGGAGTCTGAGAGTTGGGATAGGAGACCATGGGCTGGGATTTAAGTGAGGAATTAATGGAAAAGGGTATCCCATATAATTTTATCCACTGGTGCTTCTGTGATTCCTGTAATTTGTTAATAGCTTTATTACAGCCTTGTGTTGGTTAAACAGTCAACAGAAGAGATTGGTTCCTCATCCCTACTGCTGGAGCACAGGGAGAACGGCTTTAAGGATCCCTGCCAATGTGCTTTCCCCCAGTCTTTCCCCTTCCTAGCAGAAAAGTAGCCTTTGTAAAGAATCTCACCTGCCGTTACTTCTAAACTCTTTCTTAGACTGTAAAATGGTGCCAAGGGTCATGTAAAAACTGGTGGAAAGTCAAGCCCTGGTTTGAGGGGTAATGCGTGTGTACACGCACTAAGCAACTGCATCAGTTATTCAGAAAACGGGATCTAATAGTGGCTCATATCGTACTGCCGTTCCCCGTGAGGGTAGAGGCAATATGTCACCCTTTCCTGCTGTATGTGCCACTTGCCCACCTGGAAACATGGAGCAGCAAGATCAAAGCAACGTGATTGTGCTTGCAAGGTGCTTTAAAGTTTTGCACTTCTGTTCTTGGGAAGACTGCAAACTGTCAGTTGTACAAACTCAGCAAAACACAATGGCTTTCCTGCACAGCTTGCTTTTGATTTCTGTAAGACTCTGGAGGGCTAGCACTTGGTTTAGTGTTGGAGGAAAAGACTGCAAAAGTTCAGCAGGAGCAGGTGAAGTGTGGGAATTACTGTGCAGCCCGTGCATGAAAGTGGAGAGGTCACAGTTCCTGCAGCATTTAAGCTTTGAATGATTATCTCTTCAGTACAGTACTTTGCGCAAGCTTGTCCCAGGTCCTCTCAGGACATCCTTCTGGTTTTGTTTTGTTTAAAATGTCAGTCAGCAACTCTGAGCAAGGACATGTGGAGAGGACACACTCAGTCACCCATGCTGAAGGCCATGAGAAACAGCTCAGCACTTCTCATCACCAGAAAGGGCTCCTTCACCACTGTCCTCCAGTGGGATTGTCCTCTTGGTGCATTTGTGCTGTTGTGGGAGCACTATGCAGAGTTGCCCTGTGAGGTCTGTTTTGCTCTGTGTTGCCTGGTTTGTTCCTGGGTGTTCCCCTCACTAGTGCCGACTCGTGCCCGAGAGGGAAGTACAACAGCACCTGCCAGTTGTGCTGGTCCCTAGGAGACCGCTCATGGAGACATTAGTATCATCTTCAATTTTCCGCACTCTACAGCTCTGTCATGGAAACTTCAGTGGTCAATTATCATTAACATTTGGTATAAGCATTGGTGTTCGGCATGTTTCTTCTTGCACGTACAAAGAGTTGAAGAGTAAAGACTCAGGTATCTATTTCTGTATCAATCTGCAGACCAGGTTTGAAATCCGTGTGGGTTGTAAAACCTGTTGACGTGGTCTGGGTTGTGGATCTTTTTTTTTTGTTTTGGGTTTTTCTTTCCCTTAGAAAAATACATCTCTGATACTTTGCTCTAGGCTCTCTTCTGTTGCTTGCTAAACTGGTGAGGATTTAGAGAAATTTCAGTGTGGCTGGTAGTGAACTGAATTTACTCTGGGGTTTCTGAGTGGAGCAGCTGGTCCTGCGTAGATCTGTCTTCATTGCACTGTATGAGGTGGTCTATAAAATTGTAATTCTGCTACTTTACACCTCCACTG
>WHYT01017396.1:578689-589109 GCA_009806455.1 Tetrax tetrax | reverse complement strand
TCTTTTTTTTTTGTTTTGGGTTTTTCTTTCCCTTAGAAAAATACATCTCTGATACTTTGCTCTAGGCTCTCTTCTGTTGCTTGCTAAACTGGTGAGGATTTAGAGAAATTTCAGTGTGGCTGGTAGTGAACTGAATTTACTCTGGGGTTTCTGAGTGGAGCAGCTGGTCCTGCGTAGATCTGTCTTCATTGCACTGTATGAGGTGGTCTATAAAATTGTAATTCTGCTACTTTACACCTCCACTGAAAAACCATTTGCTTTTCCTTGAAATAACGGAGTGCCGTAGAAATGGAATTGGTTCCCATATGCCATCAGTCTTTTTCCTGGTTTTGGGAAGGACTTTAAAAATCATCAACTAAACTGCAAGAGGAGTTAAATACATCTACAAGCAATCTACCTCTAATGTTTACACTGCGTTGGCTATATTTATTTCTCTTTTTTAAGAACCCATTACAACTTTTTCTTAGAGCTTCAAGCTGTTAGTGCATTCTGTAGTTACTTATAGATAAATGTAGTATATGGCATATGTTGGGAAATAGTAAACTTCAGCAGCCCTCTGCTGAGTTGCTTAAGAGGAAAAAGCCCATTCCATGTTTTAAATTTACCAGCTTTAATAAAAGTAAGAGGCATAGAGAGATTTCTTCTTCCTTCTTCAGACTGAGCTGAAGCCAAATATTTTCCATCTTCCATCAGGGACTGAGTGCAAGGATGCTCAGTGCATCCTCAGCAAGGTTTCCTGAAATCACAGGACAGGGTCTCCTTGTCACACATTCAGAAGGCATCAGCACAAACCCTGTTTTTCAAACCAGTGCTCACTAATACTTTTCTCTCTTTATGAAGTCAGCTTTTTCTACATCAAATAGGCACTTTTCTAGGTCTAAGAGACATGTAAGGATACATGTTCAGGTTATAGGCTGCACACATAGGTTATCTGATGTTCTAAAAAGTGTTTGGACTACTGCTGCAATATTTTTATTGCAGTCTTTTTTTTTTTCCGTTTCTTCGAATTACTAGTTGTCCTGGCTAATTCGATGAACTGTCAGGATTAAAATTATAACCCTGTTGTCTTCTCCTGCAAAGAGAATCGTGGAGTTTTATTTTTTGTTTGTTTGTTTGTTTTATTTATTTGGGTTTCTTAAAATGCCATAATATAACTTCTTTTGGTCTGACAAAGTTTTGGGTCACCACCATCTTTTGAATCCGTGGCTATCATAACTGAGTTGAACCTGACAACTTTTTTTTTCTGTACAATAATTCTACTTGAGTCCGTGTAACAATTTAAACCCACTTCACTTGCTTTTGCCAGTCACTCAAGCTCAAGTAAATCTTATTAATAAGACATAATGCTACAGACCTGTGCTGACTTTGACCCTGTTCTGCTTTAAGGATGACTCCCATCACTTTTCCTGTGATATCAACTTCTTGTTCTTTGTCCTCCTACAGGTAATGCATTGTTTAGTTTTTCCATTGGTCTTTTTGCTGTACTTTCTTTATATGTTGTTTTTGTATGTTTATTTTGCCCACCTGACCAAAATTATTATTGCAAAACTTCCCTGCTCAAGTCTCTTTGCATTATTATGAGAGTTCATATTGCTCCCTTTAGAGACACTCTTGTCACCAATTTGCACAATAACTTTCCCATGCGCTCAAATTTTTCCCTTAGAAAATGAATCTGTAAGAAAAGGAATTTGTATCCTCTCTTAAGCTGTATATTAAGATTTTTGTTCTATTCCATCCATTTTTTTTGAGAATGAGAAAAGATGATTCAACTTGATCCAGATGAAGAAAGGACAGTTTTTCAAATCTGGAGGACATTTCTGTACAGCTTGTTACAGAAACCCATCTTTATTAATGCTATCCTACTGTCTGGGAGCCCATTTAAGGACTAAGTTACCCCCCATATTTTCTTATATATGTGGAAACAAGTATTAAGTTTTCCTGCTGGTGAATGCAGTGCTGTTTTCGATGATGTGATGCATTCATGCCTTTTCTTCAGCTTCTAAGTTATTTATGAAATCGGATTTCTACCTACTTCTAGAAAAAGAAAAGTGATGTTGTCTTCTTTCTTTCACAGACTACTTCCTCCCTAGATGAAGACCTAGATGTTCACACTACTTCTCTTCATGCAGGAACTTGCCTCCTTACTCCAGTTCTTATTTAAAGGGAGATTTGCAGGTTCTGTGTTGTTTAACCCAAGAGTTCAGGTGCCTCTTGCTAGGCTGGTTGGCTACATTCCCATCTTCAAAGGCAAGGTTACAGCACTGCTTATCAAGATGATAGATGAATATCCTGGCTTTTGGGGGTTTGAACAAAAATAAGTGGAAGGAAGGATTAATGAATTAAATTAAATTAAAGATATAGCTTATAGAATAATGGTGTTTCCTGGTCTGCATTCTATGTGATATTCCCCTAAAAGAGAAGACATTGTCCTCACGTATTTCCCTATTATTCACAGATATCCCTCCTTGTCTTCTCAATGAGGTACTGTGTTTCTTATTCCTGTGTGACTCCACAGAGGAGGTCCATGTGGACCAGAAGCCAGAGCAGTAGATGATTCGGATTATGTGAAGTTTTGTCTAGTAGGAGGTTGTGAGGCTCTCTGTGATGAGTGGGCTGAATTTCTCTGATTCTTTGGAGAGGCAGTGGTGTGTGTATATGTGTGTGGGGGTGTGTGAGAAAGGGCTAGCAACAGAACAGGACAGCAAAACCTCCTGTTGGTGTATGTTCTTTTCAAAGGGAATGACCGAAACAGCAGAGCAATGGAGCTGGAATTTGAATTTTATCAGTGTAGGAAATGGTTGGAAAGAACCATCAGTTTAATGCTAAAGACTCTGTAGACCTATGTTAGAGCAGGCTGGTCTTTCTAATTGCACCTTCCCCTGAGCCGCTACAACAGAACTATAGTCTTCTGATAGTACTGGACCTGCAGAGGTCATAGCTAATGGTCCTTCTTCTGAGCTCAACAAAGCTGCTTTACTTTGGTATCTTGCCTTTCCTGGGATAAAGTTAATTTGCACTCACTTTTGCTTTCTTGTATTGCTGTCTTTCCTTATCATGGAGGAGCCTTGGTACTTTTCCAGTGTCTCTTATCTAGGTGTGTTGAGGAGACCTAAACAACACCTCTTGTTCCTAAACCTTCTGCTGTCAGTAATAGGACTTCAGAGATAGACATAAATCAGGCCTAATGACTTTTCTTTCTCTGTTCTAATACACCTGGCTCCATTTACTTCAGAGCATGAGGCTTCATCTTTCAAAAAGCATTGCTAGTTTGATGTAGTCAGGGCCTGATGTGAAGAGCCTGCTGGTGAGGGAGGAGGAGAGCCACACCCCACCCTGTTGTCACATGCTGTTTCTTTCCTGAGAATGCCTGTGTTTACTGATGTTGATTATGAGTACAGGGTAACTCTACAAGGAGCTCAGCATGAGCTGGAAAACAGCAATTTTAAAGAGAAACAATTTCCAGCAATCAGCAGCAGCTGTAACAGGTAATTCAAGGAGGCATTGGTCCCTTCCCATGCCATTAGCAACAAAGGCAGCCACCATGGGGAGGAAGCCACAATGGAGTGCAAACAAAACAAAAGGGTCAAACTGTCTCTTCCATGGACTCTGTTCCTACCTCCCTAGAGGCACAACTAGCCTCAAACTTCAATTTGCCTTCCAGTCTCCCAGTGTGGGTGAGGGCTCTTTCCTGCTTCTCCACATTTTATAGGCAGGACTAGTCCCCAAAATCTTGGGAGATGAACATAGGCCTCTAGGTTCAAAAGTTGCTACTGATTTTGCTGGGCTGTTGTCCTTGTGTTTCTCCAGACATTGGGTTTGATTTCTTTTTACAAGATCCAAGTAAGCAAACATTAAAGAATTAATAATGTATATATAAGGGTCTTGATTTGTACCAATAGAAAGAAGAAAGAGCACAGTACTTCTTTCCCCTGCAGTGAGACCTCTTTTATCTGAGGGGATCATTATAAGACAGTTCAGAGTCTGACCCACGCTTTGCAAAACATAAATTGTCTTTCCCTGCAGTGGTGCTGTGAAATGGGTCTTTGGGAGGAATCTCTTGGATTCCCCTGTGATCTCTTATGTTAAGCTTTCCACTCTTCTGCTCTTGTTAACGCTACCTCTAGGCTTAGGGAAAGACTAAATGGCCATGAGTCACCTGTTCACAGACTCTAAAGTCTTTAGACAGACATCAGAAACCATATTCATCCCTCCTACGTAAAAATCAGTTTGTATTTCTATACTTTCTCTCACAGCTTGTCTAGTACTGGAATGCAAATAAATATTTTTATCAGTTTGAGAACTTTATCATTTACTGATGAACATATTTATGAATAATAATGGTAGGACACTTCTCTCCATGCCTCCTTCACTGTATTTCTATACTTGACCTATAGCAGATGAAACGAGTAGTGTTATAGCATGGATGGAGCAGCTTGATTAGGGCGTACTGGAAGCGTGGCTTTCCCAGGACAGCATGGAGCACTTATGTGATGGAGTTGATGTCTGTGGTGTTGTGCAAGGACTAGAAAGTGTCTAAAAATACCCCTACTGCCTCTTGTGAACTAAAATGCCTCCAGTTTGACAGCCCTGGAAACAGCATCTCCAAGTCTGTCCAAACTGATGACACAATCATCTCATTACAGGAGACTGAAGCATGTCTCCAGCAATACTCTCAGCATTTATGTCAGCAAAATGGCGGCAGTTTCACCATGTGAATTATTTCCTAGCTCAAAAAACTTAATAATAAAATGAGCGGGTAAAAATGATAGCTTAAAAAAGCGAATCTCATAAAAGTAAATTGAGTTCAGTAAAGTCAAATGAGATATGATGGTCTTTTATTTTTTGGCTCCCCCAAATCTTGTTAATTTTAGGTGCTGGTCACGGAAGTGTTTTACTTAATGAGATCACTAAAAATAATTAGGTATGTGCTGCTGATGTAAAGGAAATTCCAGCACCAGTTATATATAAACTGATAAAGACTTTCTGCTGGTGGAATTCTTGGAAATTGGAGTCGGAAAGAGGATAATTATTGTAGAAATCTTGTTGATATTAGTCAGTGCTTAAATAAAGTTCTTGCTTTGTTAAATGCAAACCAATTTCCTCAGAAATTAGGCAATATTTTCCTAACAAGGATATCACGTGGCATTGGTGATGGCATTGATCTAAGAACCACCACATTCCCTCCATAGAAAAAGAAACATAATGGACTGTGTCTATACATGTGGAGCTATAATTTGGATAGGACTCTGCTTGTTTCAGATGAGAAGACAAAAGGCACCTAAATAAGCAAATTTGAGCTCATAGTTTTGGGTAAATTCTTATCTTTTCCTGCAATTATAAATTATTATGAAAGGTACATCTCACTTCATGCCATTTCCACAAGATGACAAGGGACTGGTAGCTTGCAGTTACCACTGAGGATTTGGGGAACTGGGGGCAGAGGAAGTTGGGGGTACAAGTGTCATTACAGAAGCTTGTAGGGCTGTGGCCTGCCACTGGTACCAGCCATCATCTCCTGCAGGATCTGGAGGCTGACCCAGAGCTATGGAGAGCCCTAAGGCATGGCCCTTCATAGCCCAAGGGTTGATTTGCCATGGTGCCCAGTGTTGGGGCAGCCATGGGGCAAGTCTAAAAATCCCTGAAAGAAGTCAAACTGCATTTTCCCTGCCAATGTTTTTTCAAAACATCAGACACAGAGGGCAATTTGCTAATAGCCTGCTTTTTTTTAGCCTGGAACCAAGGATGACCTGGGTTCCTGGATCAATGCTCCTTCTGTGCAGAGGCTGATATCTCTCAGGTGAGCATCTTAATTTCTCCCTGTGCTGAGGTACCAGAAAGGCTGCAGGCTTGAGGGTGTCCTACCAAGGTGCACAATGAACTGAGTAGTTTTCCTTGGATTTTTGGTGATATTTTCAAAGTAAGGCATAGCAGTTCTGCCTCTGCTAAGGAGCTGGGCAATAACAGCTCTGTGAAGGAGCTGTTTTGTTTTGATGCTTTTCTGCCGGAGGGAAGGAAGGCCGGAGAATACTAGCACAAAATCCCGCACACCAGGGCAAGGTTCACAATGAAAACATAGAGACTCCATGGGGGCAGGGATATCCTTGCGGCAAACGCTGCCTGCTTGCAAGCAAATTCCTCCTCTTTGCACCTCTGCTCTTGGCTGCTTCTATCTGGTGATCTTGGTGTGACCCAGTTAGTTCTTAGTACTCGGAGCTGGACAAAGTGCTTTGAATCCTACAGTCTGCACGACAACTGTTTTCTTTTGCTGCTGGCTTTCATACAGACTGATAACCTCTCGTTGTTTTGGAAGCAGGAGTGCTTTATACCTTGGAAGGCTTGGGTTCACCTCTTGGCAGATAACTGAGTCTGTGTGTCACTGAATTCAGCTTCTTAAAATGATTCAGTTTGATTCACTCCTCTTCCATGAATTTAAAACTATTCTTTTGTTTGCCTCACCTTTCCCCTAAAAGCTTGCACGCCTTTGAAAGCAAACTCCAGGTGAAAGGCTGTTGTTAGAGTGCCAAAACATTGTCTTCAGCGTAGGTGTTAAAAAGATACTGCAAGCAATTATCCTAGTGATAATAATGGTAATTGGAATTGTTTGTCTTACAAGGAGCATGGTGCTTTTAAAAGCCTGAAAATTACTGAGTTCTGCAAAAAGACAGATCATTCTCAACAGGGAATGATTTCATTTATTATATGGATGTGAGCTCCTGACCTGGACAATAACTACTGAGAACAACAGGGTTAGGAATGTTTTGGCTTTTAGAATAATTTGCCTAATAATTTGAGTCATAGAAGAGATTTGAGTTCTTAAGTCATGGGTTTCAGATAAGCTTTTTGTGAGTCCCACCATTTAGAAGTCACTGGAACAATTTCTATTAAGATGTCGTTTACACTGAACTCATGCTTATAGGGAGAAGAGAAGCACGAACTGAAATCCTGGTTTCAGTAATGGTAAAACTGCTATTTGCTTAAATGTGAGAAATTGCTTCTGTGACTTATGTTGGGCGAAGGGTGGTGCAGTTCACAGTCACTGTAAAAAGTGATTTCTTCTGTGAAATTAATGCAAACTGCCAAAAAAGCCCTCCTAAAAACAAGGGAAAGGCTGTTGGAAATCAGACTAAACTTAAGTTCGTAACCAAGGCATAAAATGTTACTTGTGTATCTGAAAAGACAAGAATAGAATAGCAGAAATAATTGTGTTGGGAGCACTCTAAATCCTGGTAAATGTGAGATAATGAGGGTTAAGCTTCTTCCACTGAGATGAAAATAACTTTTATTAAACTGTACTTGCTGTGGGCAGTAGTGCCTGTGGATGGTTATCAAGGCTCAGCTCGCCGGTAGTAGCTGTTCCTCAGTAACCTGACTTCACATCTGAACCTGAAGAAAAAAAAGAGAGAAAAAAAGCAAAGGCTCTGAACACTTCACAGAACATCAGGGCTAGTGGGACTGGGATTTTACTTTGTCATTATCTGGAAGATCAAAGCCACTGGCCTTCTAGTTCACCTTCCTCTCTCCTACCATGGCAAGCAGCCTGTTTACCCCATAGGTGAGTAACAGATGATCAAAAGCTTTTATGCTTTTTCCGACGATATCAGCTAGTCTAATAAAAATAAAGTCATTTGCCCTATGCACGTTGCTTCCCTTGCATCCTTGAAAACCTACAGCATTATCCTTAACACATACAAGAAATGGAGAATTAATCCCACATCATTCCTGCCTGACTGAGGATAACCCTGTGTCATTCCTGCCTACCCAGTTAGGACAGTCACCTGATGATACTGTGTCTATTTTAGTGTTAAGGGCATTCAGGCTTAACTGGATAAAATATTGCCTTTTTAATATCTCTTCCTTGGCCCTGATCTGATCCTCTGTAGTCTTGAAGCTTCTCTGTTGACTTTATCAAGCTCAAGGTGAAAACGGTTCAGCAGATTGTAGAACTTGCTCAGAACCATTTGCAGTTCATGTAGGAGATACTCATATCTGTAAATATTGACTTTCTCCTTTGTACCCTGCCATGGATGGCATTTGTTGCTCTCTGTTCTCTCTTTAAAGCCCAATTACTAATATCAGGGGAGCTCCACATAATCCCAACTCCTTTTATATTACTTAGCCAATGACTCCTTTTGTAATATTGAGCCAGTTAACCTCTGATGTATTAATATTAAACTATAAAATTCAATAAGTAAGGGCTAGGCTTTAAATAATTAAGCACAGGCTAGCAGGGTAATTAGACGTTATGGACTGAGGGTGAAGAAGATCTAATAATCTAGGGAGAGACACAAATCCATAGAGAAGATATCTCTAGAGAATTCCTTCTTTTTCACTTAGGAGCTGTTAGGCAGACAGTGTTAATAGGTTTGCCTGCAAACTAGTCTGCCAATATTGTGTAGGTTCAAGGGGAAAATATGTATAATGCTGACATGTCCAATATGGAATATGTGCCAGAGCCCAAATCATTCACATGAGTATTTCTTAATTAGCTTAGGAAACATGTTGTAATTCAAATAGATGAACACTCCTAAGCATCCTTTTGATTTATTCATGTCTATTCCTAGCTGCTACAGAAGCAAACCATGCCGTGCTACAATCCTGTTGATAACAAAACCAAAATCCAGTGGTAATTAACTCCTTATTAAGTTGTTAGTCCTGGTGCCCCAAAATATTTTTCTCAGGCAACACTGCAGGGAAAAGGTCCAGATGCCAAATGTTTCCTTATTTCTCATAGCGTTAAAATACTTACTGAGATCTTATAGGATCACTGCAGTTGGAGACCCCAAAATTTAGGGCAGGGACATAAGGTCCCTTGGTAGTCATAAGAGGGCTCCTGTTGACACCAATGTGTTTAAAATTAAGCTTTTGAGTTTATGAAAGTCACTGGTGCTTGGATCTGAAGATTTTCAAGGAAATCTTCAGAAGTTTGGTGATTAAATGCTTCTTGCTCTTCTCTCCTGACATTTGCTTGCAAGAGTTGAGTCAGTTTGCACATACTGTTGAAATTGCCTACAATTACCTACCAGTTCACAGCAATTGCTCAAACTGTGACAGAGAACAATATTTCAGTATGATTAAGTCAAGACAGACTCTTACTCGGCTAATGTATTTTGAACTCAATGGGATGCTCATGTGGTTAGGATTAAGTGCCCATTATCAGCTCCAAAATGAGTAACCAATTTTAGATTTCACTATCAGTTTATTCAGCCCCTTTTTAAGAGCATATAAACACATATGAAAATTGTACCACTCTAAAAAGGTGTCTATGAAGGGCACCCTCAAGTAACTTTGAATCTCTGTCAGCACTTTATTTTAAAAAACTCGATGAGAAAAAGGGGTATGTATGCTTCTGAAAAGAACAATTAATCTTCTTGAGCTCCCACTGTTCCTAAAGAGGAGACAAAATCCTCCAGACGGGTGAATTATTGACATCGATAGGTGGATGTGTCATCCCATGCTTCTACCTTACTGTCGGAACTCAGACACAATGAATCTCTCTGTGATTCAGCCTACTTTGTGTGTTTAGGTTGCTACATGAACCCATTCCTATCTAGAGAAGATATGCTTGAACCGTTTGCAATGAGAAGCAAAGGAGAATTCAGGCTTATACCCTTTCCTGCTCTCCTCCAAACTTCTCCTCCCACATAAAAAACCAGGGAACCCTTCAGTACGGGAAAACAGAGATCAAAGTGCCAATAATGCAGCTGTTCTTGTTCGCATAGGCTATTTAATCATAGAATCATAGAATCATAGAATGGTTAGAGTTGGAAGGGACCTTTAAAGGTCATCTAGTCCAACCCCCTGCAAGAAGCAGGGACCTCCCTGACTAGCTCAGGTTCCTCAGAGCCTCATCCAGCCTGGCCTTGAACGTTTCCAGGGATGGGGCATCCACCACCTCTCTGGGCAACCTGTGCCAGTGCTCTACAACTCTCATTGTAAAAATTTTTTTTCTAATATCTAATCAAAACCTGCCTCCTTCTAATTTAAACCCTTTACCCCTTGTCCTATCACAACAGGCCCTACTGAACAGCCTGTCCCCATCTTTCCTGTAGGCCCCCTTGAGGTAGTGGAAGGCCGCTATCAAGTCTCCCCAGAGCCTTCTCTTCTCCAGGCTGAACAGCCCCAACTCTCTCAGCCTGTCCTCACAGGAGAGGTGCTCCAGTCCTCTGATCATCTTTGTGGCCCTCCTCTGGACCCTCTCCAACTGGTCCATGTCCTTCTTATGTTGGGGACTCCAGAACTGGACACAGTACTCCAGGTGGGGTCTCACCAGGGCAGAGTAGAGGGGGAGAATCACCTCCCTTGACCTGCTGGCCACGCTCCTCTTGGTGCAGCCCAGGATGCGGTTGGCCTTCTGGGCCACAAGGGCACATTGCCGGCTCATGTTGAGCCTCTCGTCCACCAGCCCTCCCAAGTCCTCCTC
>WHYT01017396.1:493862-566393 GCA_009806455.1 Tetrax tetrax | reverse complement strand
CAGCCTGTCCTCACAGGAGAGGTGCTCCAGTCCTCTGATCATCTTTGTGGCCCTCCTCTGGACCCTCTCCAACTGGTCCATGTCCTTCTTATGTTGGGGACTCCAGAACTGGACACAGTACTCCAGGTGGGGTCTCACCAGGGCAGAGTAGAGGGGGAGAATCACCTCCCTTGACCTGCTGGCCACGCTCCTCTTGGTGCAGCCCAGGATGCGGTTGGCCTTCTGGGCCACAAGGGCACATTGCCGGCTCATGTTGAGCCTCTCGTCCACCAGCACTCCCAAGTCCTCCTCAGGGCTGCTCTCCATCCATTCTCCGCCCAGTTTGGACAACTGTTCATATTCAATGTGTATTCATGACTGCCTAGTGACCTCAATAAAGATCTTGAGGCCCCTGGGTAGCACAGAAAGCAGAATCACTTGTCTTAGATTAATTCTATTCAAGGCTTCCTCTAGAGTACTGAGTAATATCAGAATGGTGTCAATGTCCCTGGAAAGCATGAAGAGGCAGCTTTGGAGGTAAATTCAGCATCTCAGCTTTGGCATTTATTCATTATGTGGTAATTCCCAATGAGGCTCTTAAAATGTTCTGCCAGAAATACACACAAATGGAAATTCTCCAAAAGAGGGAACATAGATGCTGTTTATAGATGAAAAGTAGGTTATCAGGAAATTAAATTATTTTTGTAGAATTTTGGCTGAAAATCTTCAAGGTCTCTTGGGCTGAGTTTAAAAAAAAATTGCACTGAATTATTTCCATCAATAATTTATGATTACTTTAGTGGTCTTTAGAATTGTACCCTCCATGTCAACAACATTGCTATACAGTTCCAATACAGTTTCAAATGAAAACATACTCCTTACCTTGGAGAAAAGACATAAATGTTATAAAAAGAGAAACAGCACAAAGTGTAAAAGAAATTTCCCTCTTTAATCTACTTTTATCTCTCTGCTACAAGCCTTGTTGCAAGACCCTTCATACTGATCAGTCTATACCCTCCTTTAGCAGCTTAAAGAGAGAATTCAATAAGTGATTCAGCTTTTATATGCTCTCCAAATACAAAACTCATCTGCTTGTTTGTGAATCCTTTCTTTACTCTCTCTTAATTGCATCCATGCTTATTAGCAACACTAATGTCTCTAATAATAGGGGAAAACTTGTAAAAGGATGAATGCTAAGAGTGGAAATACTGAAGAGTGAGTCTCATTGTGCTAACTAATGCTATGTTCTTTTTTTGTTATGTGGGGGTGGGATTTTGTTTTGCAATGTGCTGCGGAAGTGGCACCCCTCAGGGATGAAGAGATTGCTTCTTATAACCCTAGCCACAAGAAAAATTAGGAGTAAACAATAGAGTTTTTTTCCTTTTTTTTTTTGTTTTTATTATTTCTAAGGACAATTATTTTTTTTTTTTTGTGAAATGAGAAAATTTGAAGCATAAGTGCTTAATGTTATATTTAAGCAGTAAGACATGCCAGGCATTGCATTTTTGGGTGATAATAGTGCACTTCAGGTGGCAGTTTATTTATTTATTCATTCCCAATTTCTACATTAACAGTGTACCTTTTCCTGGATCTAGATACTGTACTAGATAGTTAAAAATTCAACCAAATTAAGACAAGAAAAAGAACTAGCAAACTAGGAGAAGCCTTTTTGCACACTAAAATAGTTATCTGCAAAAAACCAGATTTCTCCTTCCCACGTTTCCTTTAGATATTCTCAACCGTTATGTGCAAACACACACTCTGGATCTCTGAAGGCCTGTAGAAACCATCCCCAACGGAATTTTCATGTGCCCTCAAGAGCAAGGGAGGTGGGGTACTTTGGAAGCACAGAAAATGAAGATTACAAGCTGCAATGTTCTCAGAGAGCGTATTCCAGTAGCAGCTGCCTTTCATATGTTCAAAGCAGGGTCCAGCACTTCTGATGGTCTTATCTTTGGGAACACAGGAAAAGAGAGTGTGGCTTAGAAAGAACCCACTTCTTTCCAGTGGCTTAGGAAGAAGCTGTAAAGAGAAGATACATTGATCCAGAGATGTGGAAGTGTTGCTAAATGCTGAAACAAAATACTTCAAACTACACAGAATTATAAAATTTGTACCCAGGTGTTTTAAAAGACTTGGCAAAAAAAGTCCTAGTCTGATGTTTCACAAATCTTGGAAAACTGGAAAAATCCCAGCTTCCTGAGCAAGCGTAAAATGTTTGAGATTTATGAATAGTTTTAGCTTTTCAAAAGAGATCTTTCAAATCTGTTCTTATCCCTCGGCATGTAAGGAAAAGAAGAAATAAACTGATAACATAAGGTTCTTCAGAAAAATGTTATTTGTCACTTGCCTTTAAAACACTAGCATGAAAACCTACCTCCTTGCCTAATCACTCATTCTTCCTATGTTGAGCAAATTCTCTCTGTCTTCCTAAAATCCAGATTTATGTGTAGTTTTTTACTTTGCTTTTATTCATGTTGGTTTCTAGTGGGAGACTTCATAATCTTCCGCTAAAGAAAAATACTGGGATTATGTCTGATGGGAGTGGAATTTGTCAGCTTCACTGTATATTTCACAGCTTTCTTCAAGAACATTTAAATGCAGTTCACTTTTCTTTATTTTTTTTTTCAGACAAAATCATGTGCCCGTATATAGGATTCACTATTATTTCCCAGATGTATTTTGCAAAGCTATTAAATATCATGTTTTTTGACAGTGCTTTTGTGTGATCTATCAGTTAAGTCTGTTAAACTTCATGCTTATTTTTTGTCACATTGTAAACTTTGTAAACATTCAGAAAGTATTAAAGTCACCTAAATATAGTGTTGTGTGTGATAGGAAAATTATAGACAAACATTTGAACTGCCATTTCTTGCAACTGCCAAGACAGATTTTACACTTGGAAGAAATTATGTATTCCATAACGGTCTTTGTATCCTCTGAAAACTGCCCTGGTTTGCCATATCAGGGTCAATGGAAATGAATAGTCTCTGGGTTCCAGGATTACAAAGCCATTTAAAAGACTCTTACTTGTCACTACAGTGTCTTAATTTTGCCTTCTTGTTAATAGGAGTAAGTGGGTTAGTACAAGAAACTTCCTGAAATAAACTCTGAGCTCATGCCTTGACCGTATTCTCCTGAAGCTGCTCAGGTCAGGTCAGGTGGGTCTTCCTCTGGATGGGGAGGCAGGAGTGTGCTCCCTGGCATGATGCTGGGGAGAACAGTATTCCTGTTTCTTGGAAGAGGATGGTTATTTTTCTCTGACTGGTGCTGAAAACAAACAGTCCTGGAACAAGACTGACCCATGACGTTGCACTTGGCAATAGCAGAGTGGCCCCTCCTTCGCTGTATCCAGATATGTTCATTCCTTCTCATAGGGCAGAGAGGACCAGAGGGTTTTGCTTCTGCTGTGGCATGCAGCTGCCTCTGGTGTGAACTAGATTTGCTGTAAACTGACTCTGGAGATGTACACTTTGGGAAACAGAGGAGGATCAACCCTTTCACGACGTGCCCCTTGGGACATCGTGGCTCACAGTGCTAAATGGCGTGAACGGTGCCAAGGGAGCTGTAAAGCAGAGAAAGAAGAATCAAACTTTCCTATTTCAATTAAGGTAAAGGCTGGTAGAAAAGGGGCTGTAATTGCTAAGTATTGTTATTGCCCTAAACAATCTGCAGAGACTTTGGAGACTCATTTTCCCTTATTACAGAAGACATAGCTATGAAAGTCTTTCTCCAAAATAGATGTACATCTTGGGCCATATCAATGCTACTCACCATTCCAGTTCTGTGCTGTGGAACATCCAACTAATTGATTCAGCAGTGCAAAGAGAAAAGAGAATAAGAAAGTCAAAAGTAATGTGTAGAATTAGTACATAGTTGGTTTTATAGGTTTCTTTCATAGCCACAGTAGCCACATCTGTGGTTACACAGCCTCATCTGTAGAAAACTAAGTACAAGGTGATAATGAAATTCTTCTGTAACTTAGAAGCTAACTATGAATTGAAAAAAGTGAGCAGTGTGGCAGATGTTCAGCTGCTGAAGCTGGGCACAGGTTTAGTCAAGCAGGAGCTACACAGATCTATGCTAAAATACACTAAGCTACCCTAAAAGAAAGCCTACTTGGCTAGCTTTTGTTAGAGAAGCTATAGCCAAAATGCCTTGACTTGGAAAAAAAAAAATAAAATTGCTAAAGCTCATCAAGTAGTAACAGAAAGCCAATATCTGGAGGCAGTCTAGAGTCCCTAATCTACCAAGTAACATATAGGAATTCAGCATGACAAAACTTGGCTTCTTATTCAAGATGCTTAGTGTCCCCTTTCAGACCTGTCCAATGTGATTTACCTTACTTGTTGGTGATGCAAAGCTGAGACTGAAAAGAGCAGATGATCTGGATACTGCTTCATTTTAGGTATCATTAATAATTTAGATTAAGAAATTCCAATAATTTACCTTTCTGCAGCTGTGTAGCAAAACTGCACCAAGGATAATAAGGGTTTATTCGACTTGCAGAAGCTGTATGATGGGAATCGTGTTTTTTTTCAGAAGTCCAGGATCTGGTTTATTTACAAGAGTAATCTGACTTCTCACAGCTGGTGGCTGAAAAGTCCTGTGACTTCATGGTGAGTTTTCATCTGTGCTTTTGGCTGTGTGTAGCATGTTAGTATCATCACATATTCTCATATGAAAGGGGCCAAATATGTCCAATATACCCATGACAATTACAGTTATGTTAATGAGAATATCCGCTAGACATACACATGGTTGTAAATGTAGGAGATTGATCTGGAAATAAATTAAAAAATGCAAGAAAAATACATTCCATCATTCTAATTGTAGTACTACTTCTGAAAAGCATCTGTTACTTTAAGCAGGGGCCCTTTCATTAAGAAGAAATCTTTAGATTCTCGTCTTCCTTGCAGCCACAGGTAGAAATGCAGATCCTTAGGTAGTGACTCAAGGCAGATTTCTTATTACTGGTCTCATCCATTCCCAACTACAAAATCCAAAGTGAACAGGAGGAATAGAATGAATCGTTGTCCAATCCAGACAGACTGATGATCAGTTTAAATTTCATATGGGTTGCCTCCCTGGCACTCATGCAGTAGAGCATAGCAGCTTTACTTATTCTACAGAAGATGGAAAACAACCTGTCAGGAGGACAAAACCACAATCCATTCAAATAGCGATCTGTGCTGATAATACTGGTTGAAACTTGACATGATTGAACTGTATGATGCTTGAATAACTGTCCAATTCCTACCAATAGCTCAAAATAGAAGGCAAACTGAAGGGCATATCTCAAGTTTGGAGTTTGGTGTGGAAAGAGCCTGAAATTGAGCTTATAATTCACAAAGCTTACCTGAACTGTCTAGACCTCCAAGCCTGGGCTGCTAAAAGTGATGAAAGTAGTCTTGTAAATTCTCTGGTGCTATCTGATTAGTGCTGGGTCACGGAAGACAGGACAATTTCACTCCCTTTTCTTTGCACAGAGTGGATGTGTCCCAGCATATTAAAGGCAAGAGAAGAGACACAACCTTGCTTAGGCCGCAGCCAGCCAAGTTTCAAAGCATGGTGCATCAGCCGAATCGTGAGCACGGCCAGCGTGCGTGCTCTGTGCCTGTGACAAACACAATGTATTGCAGTTCAGCTCCATCTGGTTTCACTGCAGGATAAACTGAATTAAACCACTCTGCAGCCAGTACAGTGGCTAAGCTGATGTGTGGTAACGCTGTGGTCACGCAATCACCTTGACTGAGGACAGATGAGTTACCATTTTCTCTTGAATTGGGAGTGCGTTTTTGAAGCGGTCCCGCTTGCTGTACTTGGGCTTATGTTACAGAAAAGCTCTCGGAGCACATGAACAGAGCTTCTTGCCATTGAAAACTGTCCCAAATGATGAGCTCCAGGAGTGTATCTCATGTGCTCCAGCTGCTAATAGATGGGAGCAGACCATGGGAACCAACCTAGGGCTCTTTTGAAATAAAACCTGTCACACATGTATGGTGCTTGTTAGATTCATAGTCCTGTTTTTCTCTGCATATCTAATCCTGTTGGGCCACGTTACTCACTATTGTAACTACTGCCCTTATTTCCTCCAGTTTGTATCCTCAAGTCCATCAGATCCTAGAAATCTTCTTTAGGTGTCAAAATTGGCTGTGAGCTCCAGATAACCTTCCTGCAAAGGAAATGAAATCTGGGTGTTGCTCTTATTGCTGCAGTGTTTAAAGAGACCTCAGCTGCAAGCAGGGCAGAAGCATGAAAGGCACAGTGCAAACCCAGAAGACGAGACAGGCCTTGTCCTTGTCACTTAGGTGGACAGACCAAGGGTATTGCCAACAGTTTAAAAGTCACGAATCAGGTTCACATAAGTTTAGACTGCAGCTTTAACTTATTTACTTACTTTTCTAATGTTGAAATCTGGGTTCTTTTAGCTTAGCTCCTGGTAAGCAAACTTTTGCTGTATTTTTCCTCAAGTTTTGAGGTTTTTTGTTTGCTTGGTTTTGTTTTGTTTTCTTTTTAAATCAAGGGGAAGGGAAACTATGTTCTGGGAAATGAAAAAGAAATGGCAGGAACAGGCTAGTAACACTCAAGTAAAGCACAAGAGAAAAACACTGTTGTTACCCCATTAATGCTGGAAAAAAGTTGACATGCCTTTAGTCTATGAGTATTAATTTTCTCTAAAAATTCCTTGTTACATTAAAGCCGTGAAAGAAAGATTCTTCCTCTCATAAACATGAAAAATCTCAAAGTTCTTGAATAACCTGATCACTCTTCAAAGCCTGACTGCCCAAGTACTGAAAAATCTTTATGGAGAGGGCAAGTTTCACAACTTTTAAGTCTTTAAAGATGAGATCTACTAAGACAAAATGTTTGAACTTTTTGATCAGACTTTCTGATAGGCTTTGAAGCCATAGGAGGCAGAAATTCCTAATTGCGAGGGAATTTCCCTCTAATCAGACTCTTATCAGATCATTCAGCTGAAGTTTTGGTGTTACTAAAGCTATCGTGTAAAATGTACATGTTCATCCTGGTTCTCATAGGGAGCCTCTTACAACAGAAACAGAAATTATTATACTATTATGTCTTTGCAAGAATTCTTATAACTCTTCCTGGCTGCCACACTGGATTTTCCTCTGGATTGACTGTTATCATTCGCTTCCATACCTGTCGAGGTTTGTTTAGGAGAGTTGGGAAAAAGTGGTTGAGTTCATGTGTTTCTTTTGATCATGTTATGCCGCTACCTAGGAAAAAACTAAAAAGACACTTTAGAGAGCATAGCAAAGACAACCAAAAAAAATTGGCAAATAGTTTGTTGTCATTGCTATCTTTACCTTTCCTCTTAATATTTCACTGTGGTTTCTGACTTTAACATGTAGACTTATGAGCATTTGAGGCATGACTATTATTTATCTCTGTGTTCTCATGAAGTAGAAGTTGTCATCAGTATGGATTAAAGCTCTTCAGAGCTGCCTCCCAGATGTGTTTCTATGCCTTTAATGTTAAAAAAAAAATCCTAGCAAAGTTAATACAGTACTTCAAAACAGAATGTGAAACAAATGAGGTGCATGGAGTCCTTGATGTGAATGGTGCGCTCTGTTTTCACTTGCAAGATAGACAGAATTTTTTTTTTTTTTATATGGCAAGACTCAGTCTTATATGGCAAGACTCCAGTCATAACTGCCTGGCAGAAGAAAACCTTCTCTGGACATTCAACCAAATGCTGTACATATAGTACTCTGGGAAACATAGTGGTTGATAAAGATTTTTAGGGAGTAATAAAAGTAATACCTAGCTTTTGTGTAAAGTTTCCATTTCCAGATTGCTCTGCAAATCTGAGCTAACTCACCATTTCCCTGGGAGTGAAATAACAGCCATTACCTGAATTTTACAGATGATGAAGTTATAAAACCATCATTATGTTTGAAATTGGTAGTTTTAGTAGTTGTGAAAACCTTATGCAAAATGTGTCTGAGGCCTGATGTCAGTCCTGCTCAGATCGATGTGATTCCAAAGTTTCATTTTCATGGCTGTGCACTGTATTGCGATGAGAAACCACGTAAGAAACACACTCATGACTTCATTACCAAACAATTGGAGTTAGATTTGTTGTCGGATGTGCACAAATATTTGTACATGTATATGTCTGCTCAGCTGACCTCAGTTTACTCAGGCCTGACTTTGATGAATAATACTCTTGGTAAATTATGTGTCTGTTCCTTAAAATATCACTGTCTAAGCACTGTGGTGGTTGTTCATGTCCGAATACTGGATCTATGCTAAAACTAAAAAGTATTTTCAATCTAAGTCTTCAATGTTTGCAAGATTTTGGTGAAAACTACAAAAGGAAAGTTTTCACTTGTAAAGCAGAACAACGAGAAACCCCCAAGAAACGTGCCAGCTCCTCATGGCAATTATGTTTTTTTTTTTTTTTTCTGTTTTCCTTTCACTGTAAGATGACCACTTTCCTCTGCAACAGATTTTCCTATCATCCCCAACTTAGCATTTTCAAAACACTTCAGAGTCAGGGACTTCATGGAGGCTGCCTTCCCTCCCACGGTGGGATGGACTACATTCAAAATCTGAAGGGCCCAAAGCACCTCATCTCAGCTTGATTTGGGCAGGTGATCTTCAGAAAAGTAGGTAATATTTTGGAAAACTATGGTTTGTCAAAACCAAAAGCATTTGCTAGGAAAGTGTCTATCTTGCAGAAGGATTTTCCTGCCAGGTGTACAGAAAAAGAAACCTACTTACTGTAGAACAGCCAGCAGCTATTTTAAATGTAAATGATAAAAAGTGTTGGAGAAGAAAATTTTAATTTTTCAGTGAAACTAGTGGTGGTTAAAATTGCAACCTGCACAGCTGAAATCTCATTCTGCCATTCAAGGCCAATGTCCATGAAGGATTTTGACATGGTGAATTCCAGATTGGATTTTGCACAATATGTGCTTTATTTTGAGTGTCTCCTAGTTTGAAAGGCCAGCCCTTTATATCTTACAGCATAAAAATGGGTAGGCCTGGTATTTTTTCACTAATGATGACTGTAGAGTTTCTCATTTATATAAATGTCTGATCCTTTAATAATTAACTAAGTGGGTTTGTTAGGAGAGCCACGATTCCCCAGCTTTTTTGATTTATCAGTAATTTGAAGTAAAATAATTAGCCTCTTCTGTATGGAGCAAAATGTCTTTTTGGTATTCAAGGGAATGCAAATGAACCAAAGTATTAAACACACTTTATCTCAGCAGCTCCTCAGATGCAATGATGGTCTCCAAGAACTTGTTACACTTGCACCTTTTAATGTGAAATCCAATTCAGCATCTGATAGCAATATGTCTTAGACCAAACATGAAAGCAAGTATTCAGAAATGAATGTATGATCTATGATACATATTGAATATACTTAAATTATTTCTTGTTGTAAGAAACCATGCAGAACTCACTCTTTACCTGTATGCATACACATTTAAAGCTGTTCATGTTACAAAATCAGTATAAAAGACTCATACTCGGTCTTTTTTTTGGTCACTTTGGGCATATGCTATCATGGTATTGACTTTAGTACCTTGTAGGCTTAGTTGATTTTTTAATTTCCGTAGGATTTCTATTTCAATTTCTCAAGACCAACAGCTTTACCATTCTTTTGTGTGTCCTTAGTGGTCACCTGGCTGCAGAAGGAGCAATGAGAGGGAAAGTTTTGCTCAACTCCTACAATCTTGAGTTAGACTCTTCTCAGTGCAAGCAGTGTATTCAGAGATGCAGAAATTAAAGTAGATGCACACACATAGTTGCATGCCTGCATGTGTTGTTATATCAGACCAGATCCAACCTCAAAATTCCCTTAATCACCTGGGCTGGAGTGACATAAATTGAACTTTGCACTTATTAACTAAAAGAGGAGGCTGTGGGAAGCATGTGCCATAGATTGACATCCTAGGCTGACACCTGAATTTCCTTTCAGGAGTGCTTAGTAAAGAAGGAAGAGTGCATCATGAGGACAGTGGTAAGTATGCAATGCCAGGTGCAGTCCTGAATTACAGGTTTCTGAGGCACAGACATATTTCCAATTCAGGTGTGATTGCTAGTCAGCAGAATGTATAGTGAGTGCTTATAATGACATGTATTCTACAGCCTGCTCCTGATTTCTTCCTAACCAATTGTATGAACTCTGTAATAATGGGTGCAGATGTATTATTGTATGGTAAAATAAAAATAGTACCTCCATATTCTTCATTTCACTAAAAGCAGGTACGTTTTCTGTGCAGCTCATTAGTCAGGATGGAGCGAGCAGTAGGAATGTGACCTGCAGCCCCATCTGATGGCAATATTTCACTGTGAGCGCACTGGGTGTGCTGGTGGCTGGCCGAGAAGGTATCCAGGTGGCAGGTGCGCAAAGAACTACCTTGGGCTGGAATGAGCTAAGCCCAACATAGCCCCGTGAGAAGAGAGATGTGAAGTGTCCTGTAAGTTAAAAACCTGCTGCTGCCAGCTGATGGTACTAGAGGTGTGCTGCTCCTAGGGTTACCTACAGCATGCCAGCACACTGCAGAGTTTCAGGACTGGACAGTTTTTGGTTTATAGGCATTAGATTTCTCTTAGGTAACTAGTCACTAGAAGCCAACTACCTTTGCACAGGAATTCAGAGGGAGAGAGGGCTTTGAGGAGGACAAGCCCACGTGAAGAGCAGGGTCTGGCAGTAGGAATGGGGCATCAAGCAGAAGAACGGCTGGATGGTACCGTACAAGTAGCTGGAAAATGGACCGGGATGGTAGCAATGTCAACATGAAGAATGTGATGAGATGCTCATAAAAGGAGGAGAAATAAGAACACACAAGATATTTACCCTGAAATACTCTGAGGTATATGAGAAAGCTGTCTTCTCACACAACCCAAAGTACTTGGAGGAACCACTCTTCTTCAACTGGGTCAGAAACAATGTGCATTAGAAAGCTCTAATCCAGTTTGGATTCAGCTTGAACCTCTTGTTTCCAAATCTGTGCCCTACTATAACCCAACAAGATTCTTCCCACTAGAACCGTGCAGCTGAAAGACTCTGACATCCACCAGAAATAGAAATGTGACACTGTGACACTTTGTGTGCAGACTATTTTCCTTGTTCTGCAAAAATTTGGATAGAGCAAGACTAGAGGGATGCTAATGATGCAAACGGCATAGTTAACTAGTCTGTGCAATAGCTGCACCTATGTGAACCCAAGGAAAATTACCCTGTATTTATAGAATCATAGAATAGTTTGGGTTAGAAGGGACCTTTAAAGGCCATCCAGTCCAACCCTCCTGCAAGGAGCAGGGACGTCTCCAACCAGATCAGGTTTCTCAGAACCCTGTCCAACCTGGCCTGGAATGTTTCCAGGGATGGGTCATCCACCACCTCTTTGGGCAACCTGTGCCAGTGTTCCACCACCCTCAGTGTAAAAAAACTTTTCCTTATGTCCAGTCTGAATCTGCTTCCGTCTATTTTAAAACCATTACCCCTCATCCTATCACAACAGCCCCTGCTGAAGAATTTCTCCCCATCTTTCCTGTAGTCCCCCATTAGGTACTGGAAGGCCTCTATCAGGTCTCCCTTGATCCTTCTCTTCTCCAAGCTGAACAGCCCCAAGTCTCTCAGTGTGTCCTCGTAGGAGAGCTGCTCCAGCCCTCTGATAATTTTCCAGCATGAATCATAAGAGTAGAACTAGAGCTACTCTGTTTTTGTTCTTGCTTGTGTTTTTGTCTTATCTGCTTTCCTCTATGCTCCACACACACTTTCACCTTTTAGAGCATCTCATTGCATTTCACAAAGGTGGGTTAATTAGCAGTTTCAGACCAGCCTTTAGGAATAGGCCAGAAGCCTTTATGCAACACACGAAGGCCAGAGTGGTTTCCCCTCTCTGCACTGGATCTGAAGGATGATGATTGCTGGACAATACGGGTATGTGCTTATTAAAGCTGACAGCAGGAATTATTTTTTTTTCTTTTTTTCTCTGTGGTGCAGGATGAAGATTAGCTACCATGTTTCTAGAAACCTCTAAGGATGACAGTTCACATTCATCCCTGCTGTCTGTTCCAGCTCTTAAAGATTTGTACAGTTAGTGAGTTTTCCCATCCTTTTGCGTAGCTTAAGTCTCTCAGTTGTCTTCGCCATAGAACAGTTTATTTCTGGGTTTTTTTTTGCTTATATATTTTATGTTATTGGTGTTTGTTATCTCAGTCTTCTCTTTCCAAACTGAACTGACCGCATGCTCTAAGTCTTTCCTACAGGTCGTATTTTCTAGAGCTTTTGTTGTTGTTAGTCTCTGCTCTCTCTGATCCATGCATTCCTTGAACTGCGATGCTCAAAGCAAAACATAGTGCTTTCTTAGGGATTTGGTCCGCTTTGATTTGCAAAGAAGGAATTCCATTTGTAATTCAAGAGTTATTTTATGTTTTTTTTTCCTTTTTTCCCCTGTTTTTACAGCAGTTTTACATTTACTTCTTTTTACTTTGTGATCCTCTAGAAGCTTCAAATTCTTTTTGTAGGATAGTGGCATAACCAGCTGCTTTCCAGCTTTTATGCAGTTGATTATTCTGTGGAGTTTGCACTTGTGCTCTGCATTATGTTCCTTACAGGCTGCTTCTCCAAGGAGATAGTTTTATCAGTTCTTCACACTGAAAGGCACAATGTACTAGCCTTAGTTTAGAGATATGCTAACCATATTCATTGCACTTCTGGCTGGTTTAGTGTCCAGGAAGAGTGTGTCTGTATCTACAAGAAATTTGGAAAAAAGTGTATAATTTTTGCTTTAACTTAGGCATCTTTTATTCTGTTCATGTATAATACATGTACACAGCATTAAATACTGACATGGAACTGTTTTGGAACAGAGCAAAGTTCAGATGTAAAAGGATAAGGCTGAATATTGTTCATTGGAGCATTTTTTTTTAGGGAGTTTTATTGAAATCTGTAGAAACACTCAGAATTTGATATCCTAGTATTTTCTGAGGCTGAAGTGGTGGGCTGTAGTATTTCCCACCAGCTCTAGGTCAGAGCTGAGTTACAGCAGGGCTCTTTTCACATACCAAGTTATAGAGATTTAGGAAATTCCTGCTGTTTCTTTGTTTTTTTTTTTTCGTGAATCTGAGGTAACTACTGGTATTGAGTAACTAATGGAAATTAATACACAACTAATACAGGGAAATAAAGTAGGTCCTGTTTATGTTCTTCTGTAATGAAGAGCACTTGCACTTTCATAATTGCTATTATCTCAGTGTGAGCTCTGATAGACTAAGAGAACTGGGGATGTAGATCAATTTGCAATTAAAAAAAAAAAAATTCGATCTGGAGGAAACCAATTCAGTGACTAAAGTATCCTAAACATTTTAATCTAAAGGCAGTTTTGTTCTACCAATGACTATGCTGAGCACTGATGCTTTACCAATAAGCCATAATGTCACAACTGTCATTCTTCTCAGCCTCCAGCAGGACAGGAGTGAAGTTGGTCTTCTGCAATCTGCATGTCTGTTTCTGTCTGAATTTTCACTTGGTAGTATCCTCTTTCTTGGTTGTATTGCAGCTCCTCTGAGGTACTTGTTTCAGCAAATACAACCCTGTCCTCTAAGCTCATTGGGTGCTCCATGCTGTCTGATGGCTAGGGACAGCATCAAACCGAATTACTGCAGCTCTCTCAGGCGCCAATTAAAAATTATCCTAAAATGTGTTGTGGTACATAGCCTGAGAATCTTGACAGCTGTGTTATGAAAAGCAGGAAGATTAGCCTTCTCCCATAAACACTGAGAAATCCCCAGTAACACAGTATTTGTGAACGATGAATATAAATAATATATGCATTTTTTACACATATGTTTTAAAATACACAAACTATTTAGCAGCTGGAATTACATCTCTAAAATCCCTGTGAACTCTGCTTCACTTCTTCCCATCTCAGTAACACAAATCTTACCTAGGGAAACAATTTGCAAACTCAAGCAGGGGATTTCAAGCCTGTGTGAGCACCTCCTGCCCACCTTGCAGTGGATCAATCAATACCACAGCAGCACAATAATACTCTGCATCAAAAATTCTGCAGAAGCCTTATCAAGACCTACCAGGGAATGAAGTCATAAACTGTTATTTTGAGAGCAAAGGCTGGCCACACATTTTGAGAGTGAGGTTGTTAATCTCAGCGCTGTCAAAAAGTGTGGTATCTGGGGAAGAAACAAAAAATAGTATCAGCTTGCTTTTTTTTTTATATATACATCTGGGGAATGCAGTATTTCCTTTTCTTAATCCTGCTTCTGCCTTCCATAACAGATTTCCCACCATCATGGTGTAATAGGTCAAGTTAATAACTGATAGTGCCACTTGGCCTGACTAGAAGAAGGCATATTGTTTTTTTTTTTCCCCTTTCATTCTGTATACTTTTGCATGGCTGTCCATTTGCGGTATTCATATTTCACAGATTACCCTGCAGGACTTGGTTCCTAAGTCAGAAGAAGAAAAAACATTGTTATGGAATATTCAAATCAGTTATGTACATTTTTAAGCTGACTCTTCAGCAACTTGTTGCAATGCAGCCATTTCTTCCCTGAAAACTAAGTATAAACTGCCTACTACAAATGCAAATAACTGTAAAAGTGTGCAAGGCAATATGCTATCTAGCACTGTGACTCTAAAGTTTTAAGAAGGAGGAAACAAGATTCTATTTTAACCTACAAAGCATGGCTTATTCTTGCTTCTATTGCGCAAGATATCCTCATAATCCCTCTTATTAGTCTCTTCTAGTAACTATGTTAATCAGGGGCAAACAGCTGACTGAATGTCATTCATGTAGAAATCAAGAACATACTGTGTCTCTTATCACAGTATCAGTGTGAAGGGTAATTAAGAGCTAATCAAGTAGTTTCCCAGCAGTTCTGGGCCATAACTTACCACTGTAGCCAGCATGATGGATTAAAGTAGTAATTCGGCCTGATAAGATAGACTGCATGCTATTTTTCGTCAGTTTAATTCAAATGGTAGAATTTAATTCTTTTGGTAAGATAGATGATGCCATTTCAGAGTATTGTATGTTTGTGGGTAGATTTAGGAGAGGTGAATATGATGAGAAGGCACAAGGAAAAAGAGAAAGAGGTTGTTGATAAAGCAATAAAATACCGACAGCACAGCAAGGTGGGCAAATATCAATCTTAGAACTCAACCACTTTTAAATAGGAGCTGCAGTTTGGTGCAGTTCCGCCCATGCACCCTCATGAACGCTCTGAGATGTTGTGTTGAGTTTTCTTCTGACAGAAGGGTTCCAATGCACCTTCTTTTCCCTACCTCCTAGTTTCCTACTTCCTATTTCCTGCTTTTCCCTTTTGAGAGAATATCACCCATCTGGAAAGCAAAAGTCCAAAGCTCAGAAACTACAGGCTAGCTAGTGTAAATCATCAGAGTGCTTCTGGAGACTTTGTTAGCTGTGAATCTGCTCTGTGATGTGTCCGTGATTGATGTGGATGCACGTGAAAGTTTGCACTGATTTTCCTCTTGACTCAGTATTAACTTTGATTTATAGTTCTAGCAAGAGTTGCCAACCCCAGCTGTTAGGTACCCTGGACCATTCTCTAGTGACACAAATGGAAACACAGAGCTAAACCCTTGAGGCTTTTGCATTCAGGAGTCTTCTCCATTAGTTAAGGTAAAAAACACACAGCATAGACTAATCGTTGGAAAAGTGAATTATTAAGAATCCAAGCCTCTTGAAGGCCTTAGTGAAGTTGTGCAAGATGTACCATTCTACATTTACTAAGATTAAAAAATACTGTGTTAAATTAAAATTATAATGCAGATTGTTATTTAAAGCTAAATGCACACTTCAGAGAGGCTGATTTCCAGTGAAACTGGGATAAGCAGGGCTTCATTGTGACTTCCCAAGGTTGTGAATGGCAATCTCTGACAGGAACATGCCTTTACTATCTATCCTCAAAGCAGTGTCATCGGACTGCTTGCATCAGGGAAGGGAAACCCTCTCTCTTATCCTCAAACTGACTTGCCCAGTGTCAGTAAAAATGATGTACGGAACTGACAAGTTCAGGACGGTATCAGTTCTTATTTGCAGTAAGTGGTATGACCTTGTATTTGATCCTATGACATTTGTCATTAGTGATAATCAGGTGTGTGCTGCATCCTTTGCAACTTTTTTCTACCCAGCATTTTCTCTTCTATCTCCTTCACTACTTAAATACCTAGAGCTCTTCCTAGAGCACGTTACACCAAAAATATAGGGGTTGAACTAGATGACCTCTAAAGGTCCCTTCCAACCCAAACCATTCTATGATTCTATGATAAATATATGATTATACTCAAGCTTTTACTTCTACTTGACAAAGAATATGAAGCACATGGTGAGCTTAGATTGGACCTGAAAATGATCAGCTATTAAGAAATCCCTAGATTTTACTACTTGCAACCAATGTAATTAATACCTTACTGTGTAGAAAGACTTCAAACAGCACTCTTAGAGAGATGCTGTCCTAGCTGCAAACCACCAAGTATAAGTAACAGGTTACATTTCTGTTGCCCAGTGTTATCTATTTATTCCTTATACACTTCTCCTACTAAAGTGAGATACAGACTATTAACACATATCTTACCTTATAAGTAATAATGGCAGTAGTGGATTTGAATTGAGAGAATTGCTAGATTCCTTGAAAGTGCAGCTGCAGCATGGAAACTTATCTCTGCCACAATAAACCAGTCACACCAGATACACCAGCTCAGCAAATGCTGTGTCATCTGTCCCGCCCTGAGAGACTTATGACAGATGGAGCTCAAAGTCATGGACTAAATGAAGTCAACAGACATTTTGGGGGGATGGCCCATAGACTAAGGGAGTGATATCTCTGTGTGTGTATATATGTGTATCAAAGGTAAAAAATGGTGATGATTACTTGGGAGGTGTAGAATCTGGGCATGATGTAGATGGTATAGAATAAGGGGTGTATAAGTCTGGCTAGCTCAATTGGTAGAGAATGAGAACCTTAATCTCAGGGTCATGGATTTGAGCCCCATGTTGGGCACCAAAAGAACTTTCATGGTTTAGCCCCTCTCAGCAGCTAAAATACCACAGTCACTCCCTCCCTCACCATTCCCATAGTGGGACAGGGAGGAGAACTGGGGAAGAAAAGAAGGTAAAACTCATGGTTTGAGAGAAAAAAAAAAACAACACAGTTTAAGGGAAAAATGGAGGAAAAGAAAACAGGGATGGAAAACAAACAACAAAAACCACCCAATAATAGAAAAACCTGAAGCACATCATTTACAGTACAGTAGTTCACAGTGGAGTCTGATATCCAGCACTCTCCTGAGTAGCAAGAACTTCCCCTCACCACTGCCCTCACTGAGGTACTGAGCATGACTTCCCGTGATGTGGAATGGCCCTTTGGCCAATTTGAGTAAACCATCCCAGCTGTTGGCTAATTAGTAAACTATCCAGCTGTGTCACCCAGCCACAGGCACTACCAGCTCCAGCTCTTCTCCCAGCTCAGGTGAAAGTTAACTCTGTCCTAGCCAGAACCAGGACATAAGTAAAAGAAAAGTTGCTGTGAAGTTGCATATTGTCTCCCTTTTGAGGGAACAATAATTGTAAAATTGCAAAACACAGATCCAGTTTACTGTTATAAATGGATTGTGTATATGAATAGTTTTTGGAGGTAAGTGGTGAAACTGTTGCTTATGAAGGTGTTTATTTTATTTTGCTTTCGTGTGCAGGGCAATCATTCTCCACTTGTTTGTGATTTTTATTAGATGTGATCCTCACTCATGTTTTATGAGAAATGTTTATGCAAAATAATCTATTTGATTCAGCATTTCAATATTTACCTAATGAATATATATTACATATGATTAATCTTCTTATATTTTACTGTTTGAAGCATTTAAAAAAATATTATACCCGGAGTAGGCAACTTCACACTGTGCAATAAACTGCGAATTAATTGAGGCTTTTAGCAAAGGTGTTTGAACTGACAGCTCATGGCTGGCTTGCAATCTTTTGTTTTTGGACAAAATGAGTTTTTTTTTATAAAATTCAAGGTTTTTTTTTCCTTCTGCTGAACTAAACCAAACTGAAATAGCTGACTTGCAGTTTATACGACTTACAAATTTGACCTGTGTAATTGGGTGGGGTCTGCAATGTGTTGGTTGTCTTTGTCTCTTCTTGTTTCGTCAGGTACTACAGGGGAAAAATCTGGTTTGCACTCTTCACCCACTGGAAATGTTTGGGCATCTCTTGCAAAGCTCTTTTAGTCTCTAATATGTTCTTATAAATTAAAATGTCTTAGAAGTTGTTTTCTCTGTCTGTTACTGATACCAGGAAGAAAGATGGACTTCCTTTAACACACATTGGGATTCTCACTTAATTGCTGTATCCCCAGAGGTGGAAGTTTCAGAAGCTCTGCAGGCAGATGGCGAAAGATTGATATGTGACACTTTGTATGTGACCCTTTTGTCTTGGAATCCAAGTTGTGTAATGGAGTTTTTGGTCTGTGCTTCCTCTCCTACAGTGTTTGGTGCTCTTGATCATTTTTAGTCAAAACTGATGGAGAATTAAAGACCTTAATTATATCTTTTAAGCTTAGGCAAATAAAGGACAAGCATATCAAAGAAGGAACTCACTGGAAGAGATATTTATAAGCTCATATATCCTGAGGGACAGAGGCCACCTAACCAGCCTCTACCAGCCGTGTCACATATGACCCATATAGGTCTACTGGAAGGAACTGGAAGTACTGGTTGTGGTGGATGGGAAAGAAGGTAGAAAATTGGACTTGTAGGACAAGGGCACAAATCTGCAAGAAAACAATATTTTTTTAGCTTTACCATTCATGAGACAGCTTGTTTATTTTGGGACTGGATCAAGTTTTTGAGATGGTTAAAGCCACACTGTGAATCTCTACCGACAAGCAAGACACTTTTTATTCATGACTGGTGGTCCCTATGTTGCCATGCAAGATAACGGCTTCAAAGAATCAAGTCTGTGGCAAAGGCAGAATGATGGGGAAGCAGGGATGCTGATTAAGATATGAATATTATTCCAATAATATTCTAAACAACTTCCAAGTCTTTCGAGGAACACAGACTTACTAGTTTTCTACTTAGTGTGCTCTAATTTGCTCTTGTCTTTGTCCATGACTCAGTATGAAGCTTTTCTGTGGGAAAACTGATTTTACTGATCCCACAGTGCTAAACCGCAATGTTTTTTGTTTGTTTGTTTTTAAAAAAGAATAACATGATATAAGGGGGAAAAGATAGTTATTAAACCAGTTTTTATACTAACAACTGAAGTAGGAAAGCAAGGGAAACAATCTATTTTCCTGTAGGCTGGCAATTTAAAATGCAGTATATCCTATTTTTCACACCTCCTCTAGTTCTAGTATAAATGTACAGCAGTTTGGTTCAGTGGCTATTTTTGCAAAAGTGGATAAGAATGGGTTATTAAAAGTATAAAAACCAGCCTCCTGGGCTAGACCAAAAGCATGTAGTCTCCACTCCTGTCTCTGTTAGTAGTCTGTGGTTCACGTGGGTGAGGATTAGCAGGTCACGTATGAAAGTGTCTTTATCTGGAGTATCCTACCAGCTCCTGGCAATCAGCACTTCAGAGAATCCCTGAGCCAGTGACAATAGGCAATGACACGTTCTCTATCACTGAGTTTAATCTGTGTTAGGAACCAGATTTTGCTTTTGTCCCTACAGTTTCCTGTGGGAATGAGTTCCACAACATAATTATGAAGTGTACGAAAAAGTAATTTCCTTTGTGTTTTCCTTTTTTTTTTTTTTTTAAACCTTCCTTCTGATTCTTTTATTTCAGACAACTTATTTATTGGGCAGTAAGACATAAAGAATAATTATTTGCAATTTTTCTTGTCTGCACAGCTACGCAGACCTATCCTATCCTTTTCTTTCCTCTCTACACTTCCTACAATAATTTTGTATGTGTGGTTATTTTTTTTTTTTCCCAAATGCATTACTTCATATTCATCAGAATTGAAATTCAACTGCAATTTTATCACACTGTCACTCAGCATTGTGAGATCCTTTTGAGTCTTTGAAATCAGCACAGAATTGACTGTTGTGAATAATTTTGTGTTATTTATTTCCTTTTCCAGACCATTTATGAATATGCTGATCTGAACAAACTCCAGAACGGATCCGTAAGGGACTTCTCTGGCAACTTCCCTTCAGTCTGAAGAAGTTATCTGTTATTCCATTTGTTTCTCGTGTTTTAATTTTGTATTAATCTGTAAGGAGATAGTTTGTTTGGTCAGTTGTCCCGGCTTTATTTAGGGATGGGCGGGGTGGCGGGGGAGGCAGCTATGGTGGCAGCTTCTGTAAGAAGCTTCTAGAAGTTGTTTCCCCTTTGTCCAGTGGACTCAGCCGGGCCTAGGGTGGACCTGCTGCTGGCCAAGGCTGAGCCAATTGGTAGCAGAATATTCCCTGTTAAGGTATTTAAGAAGGAGAGAAAAAAAAAAAAAGAACTTTTTTTTTTTTTCACAAAGGGAGACCAAATCTCTGCTGATTATATGGGAGTGAATTTGGAGCAAGGCTAGTGGAGTCAGGAGCAGCTCACCGAGCCTAGAAATCCCACTGATGAAGGAGGCCACTATGCCTTTCTCTTTCCTTCATCATCAGAGAAGAACTGCAGCTACTACAATAAATGCAACCCACGCTCAGTGCAACAGCAAGACGGTGGAAGGGGAGGGCAACGGACCTGGCTGGCTGTTAATTGAACCTGACAAGGGTTTACCGGAGCAATCAGACTCGCAGTGGACTAAAGGTGCTGATTTATAAGGCTATTGATTAGCAGAGACCCAGTCAGGAAAAGCAATGGCAAGCTGCTGCTTCAGCATTACCCGTACGAGCAAAGTTCAGCGCAAACAGCCTGCGTGTGTGTATTTATGGAAGCATCCACACGCTCATTACTGTCCCAGACTTCTATTAACGTATCCATATATTACATCTATGCATGCACCAGACCAAACCTGTACCCTGTTATCCTTCATATTGATTAGGTTTTTACACTCATATTGAGACGGATGTACTAGAAGTACTTGTTTTTAGCTGATACATATTTATAAAGGCAGACAACTACGTATGCACCAGTAGTCACGGTTTATCTTTTGCTGCCTTGCTTTCCTAGGACTGCAGCACAGCTCTCTTCAAGATTACTTCCCTTTTTATTGGTATCTCATCTTCCACACTGAAGCTGCTTCAGTCTCTAAAGTCCTTCAAATTATAAATACATCTTAGTGCTCCCTCAAGTAACGCATCATATGTATGCATCTCACGCTCCCAGTATGAAATATTCACTTGGTCTACATGGCTTGCTGTGTATGGAATACTTTAATATTGTACAGATCAATTTTTTTCAGGCAAATATTTTTTCATCACCTTAATATTGGAGGAATTTTTTTCAGATATATAAATAAATTCAGTGTTTAAAAATCCTCATTTATACTAATGCTTTTGAACATCAGGTGCAAATACAATGCAAAACAAGAGGTTCAGCATTTGGCCTTTCTCTGATGGCACAGAGAAATGTTCTATTTCAAGTCCAGCTTTAATTTTTTAACCTGCATTTGCCCATCTAGAGTGAGTAGGTAATGGATTGAGGATTAGCAATTTGTCAGAATTAAAAAGACGTCAGGGTTTTCCTACCACCAAATTAAAATCTGCAATTTTACAAAAAAAAAAAAAATGTTTTTCCCATAATCTGGAAAAAACAAATGTCAATCTCAAAAAACTTTCAAACACAGAGACATTCAATTTTTTTCAATCAAGCACTTTAATTTTTTATTTTCATATTTAAATATAATATATACATAAATGTGAATATGAATTAATTAAAATTTCCAAACTTGAGAATACTTTTAAATAAATATTTTTCCTAATGCTGAAATCAGGTATTTTTGAAAATTTGGAAGTGGTAGTATGAAAGTACTCTGATCAGAAAAGTCAGAGAACCTGAAATGCCTTCTGTTCTGACGAACTTTCATTTCCTGAGAGAATTGAAGCTTTTAAACAGAAAATTCCCAGCCAGTTCTACTGACATACTCTGTGTTTGAAGCTCTGCAGTTATCTTTCTCCATCTATGCTGTATCTATCTATTTACACACAAAATTATGAGAAATATCATGGATGCAGAACCCAAATGAATTGGAGCCCGAGGGAGCCTTCTCAGTAATATCCCCTCTCCTCGTTTACACAGCTCATTCATAACAGTTGTTATTCATATTTATTATTTTCCTTCCTCCCTCTGCACAGCTTAGCAATACTCAGCAGCCCTGGAACCAGTGGCTGGGGAACCTGGAGCAGCCAAGGGGAACACCAAGAGATTTCCCCTGATGGTCCATCAGGCCAGAACTTCCCATCACCAGGTAAAGGATTTTTTTTCTTTCTGCTTCTCAGGTGAATCAGGCCTGACTTCAAAGTCCTGATTTCCATGTGCCACTGAGTTTCTCCCAGATCTCTGGGAGAGATCTAGCTCCTGGAAGATGGCTCTTGAGAGATGGTGGCTGGAAGTGGTGCTCTGAAATCACAGGATCTTCCTTTCAGAAGCTGCATTTTATGTATTGAAGTCAGTCAGATACAGAAACTAACAAAGCAGGGTGATACTCTGTGCAGTGTGGGCAAGCTTTGCTTCCTGGGCAGCTTTTGGGGTAACCATCAACATCTGGGACTGAAAGCAACTCAGATATCACCACACTGTCCCTCCAGGTTGAACGCATTGCCTTGAGTCATTACTTGAGACACTTGGAGGGACCTGCCAGTTAGTTATGGCCCCAAGGAACTTTTGGGATGAGTGCTGTAAAGTGCAAAATAAACAATACCCTTTATTAAAGAGTTGAGAGTGCAAAGTGGGACAGTCATCAGCAAAGACAGAATACAATGCCGTGAATGCCATCTAGCAAAACAAGCCAAAGTTTAGGTCTCTCTGTTAAATAAATAAATAAATTAGAGCTTTTTGCTATCAAAGTTCTCAGTTGTACAGCCGTACAACCATTCTGACCATTAGTATGAAGTTTGCCTCAGATGTTACGAAAAGAAAGCATTTAAAAGACACAGAACTGTACAAATGGGCTTGACAAGCAACATTATTTGTATTTGTAAAGATTCATATTACAGCAGTACTCGTAGCAGTACTTTCACTGGACTGGTCAGAGAGTCCCTGAACCAAACCCACTGCTCTTTCTGCCCCCTCCGTCTTGGTCTGTTGCTGCAGCTCTCACGGCTCCGGGCAATAACATCCCATTAACTGAGTCAGTTCCCTACTGTGACCTAGGTAAGACCGATCTGTGCACAGTTCTTGGGTCCACATCACCAGCTCTCTTCTCCTGGAGAACTAAATGAGCTTCCTGGGAGAGAGGCAGGAGCCAGAGCTGCTCGTCGCGAGCACAGGGCCCCTTTCTAACTGTCTTTCACTCTTCTACTGGTTTTGCAAGAATCTTTGTATGAAGTTGAGCGTTCTGCAACTCTATAAATTGTCCTGGTAAGAAATCAATAAAGCCTAATGAATTAGGTTTCCAAAACTTATTTCACTAGAGGCCCCAAATCAGCCAGGTGCTTAGATAGGCTTACCTTTAAGCATCTGATCAGTCTTATTTCTAGTCAGCTGTCTCCTGCCTTAGCTCCAGGCATGCAAGCAGTTCAAGTAAAGATGTCTTGGATAAATCATGATAAATGAAATACGTGCTTTGTGCTTTCCCGGGCATAGACCTAACAAAAAAAAAAAGGCAATTACTCGTTTGTTTTTGCTTTTAAAGTCCTTTGCATAGTAATGTCTCCTATTAACTTTAGGTATGACTAAAATTCACTGGGCTGCGTGAGCAGAAACATACCTAGAAGAATTTTCAAATGCACATTAGGTTTAATGCTAGGGATAGTTCAGAGATGGTAGTCTGGATCTTCAGTTATCTGTTCTGAGCTCTGGTTTGAACGCTTGCTATGGGCAAGGCCTGGATTGAACCTTTCTGCCCCTCTGCTTCCTCTACAGCATGATGGGCTGGCGGGATGGACAGCCATAACTTTTGGCCTTGGAGGCTATCTTACGCTTAATATTCTTTCAACCTCCAGAAATCTATGGGAATTACTAATTATATTTCTTACTAGTGCCCTCAGAGAGCCTCTGTTTGTTTAATTGAGAAAGGCTGTTGGAGAGAGGCAGGATTTAAATGAACGATGAGAACGGTGCTGGAATGCAGAAGCTATCCCAGTTTGCAACGTACATTCAGCTGTGACTGTTGTTTTGTGTGTGTCATCCTTGGTTTGCAGATAAATGGCAGCACAAATGGATTCACATGTAAATTTGTCCCATGGTGATGCTATGCAGCAGAAAAGAACATGGCTCTCCGGGGCTTATCTGCTTCAGTTCAAGGGGTAGCATGTTCCTCTGGAAAGGTGGCTGATGTACTCAAAGTTTGCAGAGCTGAAACCAGAGGAAAGAGCAAGAAATCACATGATTTTTTTTTTTTTCCCTACCAATTTTGTGCAATTGAGAGCTAGTCCCTCCAGGAGGCTGACAAAATACACGAGTGTGCGTGGGGTAAAGGGAGATATTTTTGTTAGGGAGCCAATTTCCTTTAGAGCGTCCGCACTTCAGAGCTAACAGTCCCCATCACTGCTTAATTGCTGGGGCTCATCCCCTGGAGCACAGAGGACAGTCGATGCATGGCAAAGGGGATCCCAAGCAATCCAATATTTGTTAAAACAATACTGACCCAGCTCTCCTGGGCTGAGTGATGGCACGTTTCTGTCTGCAGGAACATTTAGACGACTCCTCCCGAAAATGAGCGGTTTGTAATGGAAATGCTGCTATCTTATCTGCAATGACAATAATGGAGGAACCATGAAAAATGCCCAGGGAGCCCCTTTATTGGTTTTAAAGTGAAAACAGAGGCACATTCACAACTGCAATCTGCTCAGGACAGAAATTTACTCCTTGTTATCAGTGGGTCCAAATATAATGTGTTTTTAATTGCCTATTCAAGGCACCTAGCAATTAAGGCAAAATGATATCTCTTCTTTTGAAAAATGTATGAGCTTTACAATTAGAAGTAATTGTCCTTGTTAATTGAAAGTGCAGCTTTGTTTTCTGTTGATTGTATTTTTTTTTTTTTATTAAAGGATTCTAAAGGCTTTTGAAATCCCATTAAAGGGCAAATGTTATCGTGTGCTTCCACTGCAGTGACAAAGGATGAACTACGGGGGGGTCAGCTCAGAACTTGTGGGGCTCTTTAAGCTCTGTGAATATTCAGCATAAAGTTAGTGATGTTTAAACACACTAAGCTGTGACAGAATGTAACTTTCACTCCGGAGATCTTTTTCTCACAGCCATAAGTAGCATTCAGATTCTTGCCTCTTGGGACAATGGCCGTCACTACATCATGCATATGTGCTTTTCCAAGGGAAATAGTGCTGCAGTGTGATGAAGAAAGATTCAGTATAACTGCACTACATGCAGAAGACGACACTTGGGGAACAGCAATGATTTTGAAATGCCCACAGTATTGGACACATGCGTCAACAAATCCATAGCTGGATCAGGGCACCACCCAAACCAAAGCACACTACATGGGAACTGCAGCTGGTACTTCACATCAAGGTTGCAGGAGATTGGTTTGACCAAGCATGTTTTCTGAAAGATCATCTCATTCAGTGTATAAGGGAGAGCTCCTATGTGTTGCTCTCACATCGCACGCTGAGAATGGTCAAACTGAAGGAAAACAGGAAAAATACTGAACACAGTAAATGTCGGACAAAATACATTTTGGAAGTAGTAACACCAGGGCAGTCCTTGTACTTCCTGAACATCTCACTCCATATAAAATGGTATCTATAATATAAGCTGCATCATTATTTTGACAACGGCATCACACCTACAGTGAAGGAATTGGGACATCTTCAACAGTGGATGCCAGAATTAAACCTCAGTGCATGAAATCAAACTTCGCTGCTGTGCAAAGATCCTGCACAAGACCCTCAGGGTCCCTCTCCACCCTGCAGCGGAGAGCTGGAGCCTGCAGAGGTGTGCTGGCTTACATGCAAAGTAATCTTTCATCTTTTCTTGTCCATGCCATTGCAAATGGAAGTAAATGGACATGGTTTTCTTCTGAAAACTCTCTGTCTTATTCTTCGTGTCACCTTTAAATTACTAGATGCAGTGTTTCACAGAGCAGCTCTGGAGAAAGACACAAGGCAACTGCTTCATTTAACACTGCTTGACAAAGTGACCTCTCATGACCTCCCAGCAGCAACCTTCTCACTCATTTTAAGTACAATGTAATTGCTGGATTTCTGACTCACCTCGCTGTCTTTCAAGCGCACTTCTATGCCTACATTTTTAGGCATGACTTTAAAATACACTGCTAAACGCTATCTGCTCGTATTTCTGTATTACTCTGGTGTTCTGACTGGGATGCCTGTCAATCAAATGGATGCTTAACCTTTTCTTCTGAGGGGAGAAAATAATATGGGATAATATTCATAGGTCTGTGAGAAATGAGTACTTGAAAACTGCATGCATGTGTGTACTTGTTCGAGTGTAATTTGATTTAATGGGACAATGTTTGGGTTGCTTCTCCCCAGACCTGCCAAACTGCTCGACCATTTGATTTGTGAGTATTTCAGTAGCAGCAGTCAGGGTCCAGCTCATCTTTCGAGTGGTTCACTGCCTCTCTGACAAGGGACTGTGTATTCCCAGCACAGGATCCAGACCCACTAGTAGCAGGAAAGATGGAGCTATGGTTGTACTCGACATTAAAGCATGATAATATTGCTGGGGCTGTACTCATGTCCAGAGGTTCTCACCAAAATTATGGTTCTACTGAAGCTGGCAGGGAGTGAGCAGCATCCCCAGATGGTAATTTATCCTGTGTTAACAGCAGTGTCTGAGCAAAGGGCATGTATTACTCTCAAGGGGTGCCTTTCTTTCCTTTAATTATAGCGGAAGGCTAGACAACTAGCCAAGCTAAATAGTTAGTATTAGCTGAAATGAATTCCCATCATGCTCTCTATATAATCACAGTGTGATTAATGCGTTGGAAAATACCTCATGTAGACAATCCCATTTATTCTGCAAAGGAAATTGGTGCTGATTCTTCTGACATCTACCTTAAGATGGGGCAAACAGATCTGTTAAGAAGCCTCTCTTCCCACCAGCTGTTCAAGGAGTCCAAGAGTGGACTTTCAGATAGCTGATTTGGTGAGCCATATTTGGCTGCTTATTCCTTAGTTACAGTCTTTATGTGTAATTTATTTTCCAAATTTCAGTGAATATATTTAGAAGCTTAAATATATATGAATGGAATACAAGGCAATGGAATGTAAAGGCTTGAATGGTGCTTCCGATGGATTTATAGGAGCTCATTCCTATGTTCTATAACTTAAATGGATTTTAAATTCTCCTTCAAGAAATATACTGCCTACAGTGATGTACATTTTTTACCTTATTTGTTTCTCCTGCTATTCCCAAGCTGGGGAAAAGGCATCTTTGAGGCATAGTCTAGCAATTACCATGTCTATGTGTAATTTAGCCACTAGCAGTAGGATATGTCTGACTTAGTGTAGACACTGCAATGCAGATGAGCCAGTTGACTGAAGCTGCCCAGGGTCATGCTGTGCACTGATTTTGGCTGGGCTAGAGTTAATTTTCTTCACAGTAGCTAGTATGGGGCTATGTTTTGGATTTGTGCTGAAAACAGTGTTGATAACACAGGGATGTTTTAGTTACTGCTGACCAGCGCTCACACAGAGTCAGGGTCTTTTCTGCCTCTCACCTCACCCCACCAGCGAGTGGGTCGGGGGTGCACGAGAGCTTGGGAGGGCACAGGGCCAGGACAACTGACCCCAACTCACTAAAGGGATATTCCATACCGTATGATGTCATGCTCAGTGTATGAACTGGGGGAAGATGAAGGAAGGGGGGATGTTCAGAGTGATGGTGTTTGTCTTCCCAAGTCACCAAGATGAGTGATGGAGCCCTGCGTTCCTGGAGATGGCTGAGCACCTGCCTGCTGATGGGAAGTACTGAATGAATTTCTTGTTTTGCTTTGCTTGTGCATGCAGCTTTAGCTTTACCTATTAAACTGTCTTTATTGCAACCCACAAAGCGTTTTCGCACTTTTACCCTTCTGATTCTCTCCCCCATCCCACCAGAGGGGAGTGAGCGAGCAGCTGTGTGGGGCTCAGTGACTGTCTGGGTTTAAATCATGGCCTAGTGTCAATACAGTAAAGGATAAGATTTGTGTCCCCCTAAAGTAGATACTTAAATTGAATCAGATACATTGTGTATTTTTCTCTCCATCTACTAGGAAGGGAGCTAAGAGAGTTACTTACCTTTGTCATGTCTATACTACAGATGTCTGAATTTGGCTGCAATAACCCCTCACCCTCTATATCCCACTGGCAAGTTCCATGTGATAACTGGATTGTGCCCACTCATCATTTTGGCTCTTCTTAGGGCTCTGTCTCTCAAGATGATAAGTTGGCAAGAGCAAACGGTGGGTTTGTAGTTCCAAAAACTACAGTGCAGCTGCTGATGGGAAAGAGAGAGTTAGAGATTTTTTATATGGACATTCATCCTCCAACTTGCAAATCAGAAGAGAATTCTAGAGTTTTCCTTCAATCTATTTCTGCTAATTTCTACCAATTTCTACCTCTGGCCTTCTGTGGGGACTGGACTCTGTCCCTAGGAAAAAGACTCCGAACTGCCGTAGAACATTTTCAGGGTGACAAAATCAGAGTTTGTTGGGACCAAGTTCACATTTGCTATAAGAGCACAATGTGATGTAGAAATGAGTTGACTTTATCACTGCAGGAATGTCCAAAGACAGCATTGAGTCCTGAAGTCACTCCAGTCTTTCTTTGCCTTGACTGAGACAAAGCTGCTAATCTTGAAAAAGCATCAAAAACCTTTCTTGTGCTTATACATGGTCTAAAGGAGTTGCAGAGTAGATTATTATGAACTATTTAACACTTTAATATATATATCATACTATTCCGGTGCCTTCAGAGAAACACTAATCAGGATGGGGAGATGACATGAAGGGAATAGGGACTGTATGCCACCACTGTGGGAGACCCTAATGGGACAGCTGTCTACAAGTAATTTGGGTCTAATGGGAAAGACCTGCACCATCATAGGTACATTCTGTCAGTCCATAGTGCAAAGGGCTGCGGAGATCGGTGAGAACTGTCACCTCTTCATGCATTGACAGGAGCCAGGCATAAAGGTCATGGAAGGTGGTCTCTTAGGAGAAAGAATTATAACCTTCTGAGTTTGGCTTGCTGTGCCAAAGTGTTGGTAAGGCTCCCCTGACTGTGCGGGAAAACATTGAAAAAATAAGAAAATATGAAACCTAAAAACTAAAAACAAACATGTTCCAGTTCCGATGCTTTTTCCTCACAGCAGCTTTCCTTAATGTTTTCCGTCCATTTTCTTGGCAGATGACTCTACTGTATCTTATTGCTCCCCTGTGATTTCTTCCCCTACAGGAATGGGGTTTATTCTGGTTTATCTTTTTAATGATTTCTGAATATTTGATTCTAATGAACACAACATGTTCTGAGGTGAGGAAGTGCATGTGAAGTGAATGGTTGATAATGTGACTGATCATGACCTGAATCATATTAAGCGGCGTTTTCAGAAAACATCAGCCTGGCTCCAGACAGAGGTATCTTATTGGTAGGAAGAAAGTGTTTAACCTAGAATTTGACTGTCTTGTTTCGTTGGTTTGAGACTACTCACTATGTGCAATAATGGAAAAGTAAAATGTAACAAAACAATCTGTCCCCTGACAACTATTCCACTTTTCTGCCAATTGACAGTGTTGTATGGTTTCCCTAGCACCATACTGGAGTAAATGGATATGGAGCTCTCCTCTCTGTTTATGATGCTCAGTGTTTTACCCATACTGTGGCTATGCTCTGCAAAGAAAGATGGTCCCATGGACATGGTGATGTAGCTGGAGAAAAAGCCAGTTGTAAAATATCACCAATGACATGTTAGTAAATTCCAAATTTGAGGGTGATTTCTCGCTAGAGGGCAGTTTTCTCATCAGATTGAAGAGGTATAGGATGAGGATTGAAGGGGATTGGGATAGGTTTCATTGTGCAGGGATGGAAAAAGGAGGTCAGTTTGTTTTACAGATTGGGATGGAAACATCACTGTTCTTGGGCATTTCCTGGTAGGGTTGTGAGGACCAGGGGTAGGTCCATTTCTTTTTAAACTCTTTGTTAGGTGAAGTTTCTTCTTACCTACATTCTTACTCATTCCCATTTTCTTTTAGATGCTGAAATTCACAGAATAGAAGTTTGTAGAACTTCTTCCACTACTCTGACATTTCCTCTCTCTCTCTCTTTCTTCTCCCTGTGCTAGACTTCTCTTATCCTGCCTGTTCCTATTTATTTGCTCTTCCTGCTTTCTAAAATCACTTAAAATCCTCCCCTCTGCCCCCTTTCTTCTCTGTCAGCAACCCTCAGGCTTTCCATCTATTGATCTGTTATCCTGCATTTTGTCTTTTATTATCTTGTTGTCTTAAGAGTGTGGCTTAGCTGTGCAGGGAACTTGTATTCCTGCACCGACAAAGCACAGGGCAGTTTAAATGGTACGGACATGTTTTGCAATAATAATCACCCCTATAATGTTTATATTTGCATGACAAGATAATAACTGGAGGCAAGTTAGTGTTGTAAATCCTGCAAATTGCAGAGGTTTCTAATTATGTGGTTACAGCAATGACTTAATAATATCGATGGTAGTTCTGTTTTTTTGTGTGTGTGTGTGACTGATGTGAGAAAAGAGGTAGCACACACATGTCACAGATTTTGCCTTTTACCTTACTCCACCCTTACCCCAGCAGAAGTACCAGCACCCAATTCAGCACCTACTCATGTTTATCACGAATTCCTGAGGTCAGAACTGTGCAGCATTTTACAAAGTATAAGTAGCTTTGCTATAGTATCATATGGCAGAATATCAATAAAAAAGGGTGGAAGTAAGAATATTTTTTAATATACTCACCACGTAGTAAACTTAAGCTCCAAAGATTTTTAAATGGCCTTTTCTTTTGTTACTGGTGCACTTTGACCAGCGATGGGCAGACCCCACACTCTCCAGAGTACAGAGAAATCTCACTGGGTCCTTTAGAGCAGGTTGGCTGTGTGATGCCATCTCAGTACCATTGCTACTGAGATTTAAAAATATGTCTTAGAAATTAATCCTTATGAAATACAAACTCTTAAGCGTTCAGCTTCTGCTAATATCAAATTAAGTTTTTGGGGGCACTCTTGAAAGCAAAAGACATCAGATTATAAGAATGTGATTTTTATTGCCACTCGAGTGCCTAAAAAAATCACAGAGATATTTACATTAACAAGCTGTTTCAGCATCCCAGCATAAAAAATACTGCTTACGTACACGCCTGAGTGACACACACGTGTATGCTCACACTGGCATGTGTACATACACCCCCACACGTACACAGGAGAGGAGAGAGGGAGAGGATTTTTTTTGCACCATTGCCCTCAAACATATTTTAGAGCACATTCAGGGAGAATTTAAGCTTTGTCTGCCACATTAACTCAATGTGTATGAAAGGCGCAATAAAGATGCAAAGACATCAATGAGCACAGCGCCCGATGCAGTCAGAACCAACAGGCTGAGGTCTCTAGAATACATGATTTCTTCCCTTTCCCTTTAAAGCTTTTTTTTTCAAAAGAAGAGCAGTGAGCATAATTTACTGTCCTAGCAAGATATATATTGTTTTCTGAGAAAAAACAATGGGCTTTTGCCTGCATATGTCATGCAGCTGTGATTACAGAAAAAGATGTTTTAGGAAACTGGCCTCCTCTGATTGCATCCTTGTTATAAATACATTCATTTCCATATCTTTGTTTTGTTATTACTGTAGAGACATTTTGTGGGTTTTATTTTATTTTAATTAATGTTTGCTTTTTAATCAAAACAAAGATGTCATAAGAAAGTTATTCTTTTTCAACAAGATTCCTCACCCAAGTTTTAGGTATCTTTTAATCATCTGTTTTCTTTCTCAGCAATGGATCTCCTGACACTCTAAGATCAAAACTAGCTCTCTTTACAGGGAAATTAAGGAATCATCACTGCTGTTGTTTTTTTTTTTTAAACAAAATACAAGATGGACAAGCTTGTGTCAGCAATGGCAAAGACCACTCTGATTCTGCATCCCTTCCTAGTCTTATTTTCCATGATTCCATGGTGGAAAATCACTTCATCAAATAAATTCCTGGACTAGCATTCTAGGAGAGAGAGGAAATAGAAAATGATATACCAGAGATGTACTTTGCTCTGTGACACTGTATGTAAACCACGAAATTCTGAATGTTAAGAAAGTTTACTGGGCTAAGCCCTGATGACCTGGTTGAAGACAGACAGTTTGTGTTCAGAAAAATATCTGGGTAAGGACAATCTATTAATCATGCTTCACAGTGTCTTCCATGTGAACTGAGTCCAACCTCGCTGTGCTCTTGTGGTGATACATTGCAATGTCTGACTACAAATACCAGATCCATAAAGACCCCAAAGCCTATCAGGAATACTCAAGAATTCAGAATTTCTCCTTGAGCAGTGATGGAGCAGACTGGAGTGATAACATCTTCATACCTGCAGTCAAACACCTGACAAACATAATCCTCCCTGCCAGCACATCTATTACAGCAAATACTCAAAATACCAAAGTCATGTAATTCCTATTAGGAAAAAAAATAGATTTGGAGCTGTGCCAGTCCTGTCTATCCGCTAACCTCATGGTCTTACAGGTCCTCCATCCTGCGGAACCCTTCCTCAGATGCAGTTGGCGGTTGGCATCATAGCAGGACTCATGGATGTGCCTGCAATACACAGCAAGACAGTGGGTGCTGCTGGAGCTTGAAGCTGGAATGTATTTTCAGATATGTTTAGGAAAGGCTGCCGGAAGCCACGAGGGCTGCATGTACCGGTCTGAGGGTAAAATTAGGCCTTTGCTATGATCTCCATGGGGCCAACACTGAAAGTGATATGTGTTGCAAGATGTACAGAGCTTCAGCACACGAAATACATTTTCAGGTCACAGTGGCAAGGATCGTAAGTTTGAGTTACAGTTTGGACTTGCTGGATAAATTACTTCTTTCCTCTGGTCCATAAAACTATTACAACAGTTGTTACTGCAAGAGATATCACACTTTATAAAAGCCTGGCCACTCTTACCTGTCTGGGACAACCAGGATAATCAATTTTGTGATTCCTGGCATCTACAGGTGCTTCTTAGGAGTGGCTGAAACCCTGCCCAAACCCCCTTTTAACAACTAATAGTTCTGATGGTGCTATTTACTCATATTCTCTGTAATTATTGATACTTTCTGTTAAGATGTGGTGTGCAATTTACACTTTGTTGCCAATTCTGAAGTTGAAATGAAGACTTTTGTACTCAATTAATAGTGTTTACATAACTATGCTTGAATGGGTAATTTAGAGGTGAAAATCCCCATACCTCTGTTTGTTTTAGTAATGGATTGGACATTTAGTGATGATACAGATTTAAGAAGCATTTCTGTTGAGGCAGTCAATAAGAGAAGTCAAAGATATACTTTTTATTAATTGTAAACAATGGTAAATCTTGGAGCCTTGTAAATCAATTCCTGCTAACAGAAGTATCTGTAGCATGTGTTGTGGTTTAGCCCTCGTCACCACACAGTTTCTCACTCGCTTTCCCCTTCCCCAAAGGGATGGGGGAGAGAAGTGGGAAGAAAGGAAAACTCATGGCTTGAGATGAAGACAGTTTACTAAAATAACAAAGGAAAATTACAGTAATAACAGAATATAAGGATACTAAAATGTACAAAATGAAAAATGCATGATTTCTCACCACCCGATGTCCCAATGACTGATACAGCCCATCCCAAGCAGTGATCGTGGAAATGAAGCTGAGAAGCAAACAAAGGAGTGAGAGAGGGAGACAGCGAGAGAGTAGGGAGGATGCTCTCCCCCCAGGCAACCTCCACGTATGTATTGAGCATGACGTTTATGGCATGGAATACTCTCTTTGGCCAGTTTGGGTCAATTATTCTGGCTATAACCCTGCCAGCTTCCTGCACCTGCACATTAGCGAGACCTGGAAAGCCGCACAGTGTTCTTGGTCTTACTAACAACAAGTCATATAATCAGTGTGTATATCAACATTTTTCAGATCTGAAATCCAAAACACATTGCCTACTGAAAGGAAAACTAACTCCCTCCCTGTCGAAACCAGAACAGCATGGAATCCAGATACTTTCTTAATCTGTGGTCATATAACACAATCATTGTGTAGGGAGATGTTCAGAAAAAGCAAATCAAGCTTTCACTCCAAACAACCACAAAGCCATTCACAATTCATTCAAATTAAGTCATAAAATAAACTCTCTGCTTGCAAGATCTTCCAGAGAGGCAAGGCATCGCCACAACAGTCTTGCATCCATAGATGTTATAAATATGGGTGTAACAGAGTCTTTCAGTGCGTCTCACAGTAAGAAAAGATGGCAGCTGTGTCCGTGCTAGGTAGGTAGGATAATAATTAACCATTGTTTGACATTTCATGAAGATTAGAACAAATTGAACTTGGGGATTTGGGGATGTTCTTAGCTACTTCTGGGTCTATTAATTTGAGAAATAACTATTTTTGAACTCTTTAATGGGAAAAGTCAAGTCCTTTGGTGGGAATACTCCATGGTCTCAGGAGTTTTATTTGGGAGGAAGGCTGTGTTGAGAATGGCATGAAGAAAATCATATTCTACTTAATTATGGTACTTAAAAAAATTGTTCTTTTTTTAAGCTGAAAATTTGATTCATCACAAATACAAAGAAAATATAATTAGAGGGTGTAAGCTTCTAGCATGGTATTTTGTACAGAATGTAGCCACTCTGTGTGGAAATGTTGTAAGGAGGGTCCACTTGTGTTACATTTACTGGCTTTTCCTCCTTGGAAAGATTCTTTGATGGTAAATGTGTCTAAAAATCCATTACAACTAGTACCTTGGGCTGTTTTGAATTGGAAAGGGGTAAAAAAAGGAGCATAAACAATTTTACATTTCAAATGCAATTCATGCTGAAACATTCTGCTGCAGCATAATCTAAACTACAGACAAATTGGAACAAATAATGCAGAACTGCATTGTTTTAAAATATTGGTATAGATAAAAAATGTATTATTGAAGGGAGATCTTTGGGCTAGTTCTGAAATAGAAAATAATGTATGCAGATGGCCTTATATACATATGTAAGTGAGAAATTTGAAGAAGCATTAGCATGTGGGACCCAGCTGTGATCTCATCAGATGCTCTACAGGGATGCTCTCTAGTTTGTAAAGTTTATTTTTCCTTCTTCCTCCTCCAATTCTAAAGACCCTGGTAAATATTTTTCATCTTCTATCCTCTTCTCTACCCACGTTATTTAACCTTCCCTTACCTTTTTCTTCTTAGATGTCCTTGATAAGAACATGATCATTGTTCAGCTTGCATACGCTGTTATTTCTCCTCTTTAGTGTCACTGCTTTTGAGCTCTTCATCCACAATCCATCTTCAGTGGCCTTAAAGAAGAAGTCCTCTCTGTTCCCTGCTCTGGCCATCTCTATACCTTATTAGAGTGGGATTTTTTGCCTGCTTGGAAGATATTGGCTCTGAGTAACCTGATCTAGTCGGGGATGTCCCTGCTCCTTGCAGGAGGGTTGGACTAGATGACCTTTGAAGGTCCCTTCCAACCCAAACTATTCTATGATTCTATGATTTGGGACAGAGGCTCTTCTGAGGCCTCTGCAGCACACTCATGCTATTGCTTGGTCTGGAAGGAACCAATATACAGGAACCAGTATACAGGTCTCCCTTGTAACACAGTGGACGTTGCTTCTTAGACAAAAGCTCTTCCTGCAGCCTCTCTGTGAAGTTCTATCATTAAGAAGTTTAAGCAATCTTGAGCATCTTGTGTTTGTTGCCACGAACAGTCCTGTCCATCAACCAGGTGGATGTTCTCAATTTTCAGAAAACAATGATGATCTACACATTGTAGAGATCACTCTGGTTGCTGTAACACACCTCATAAATTAAAACTCAACAGCAATGACACATCATACTTCTACCTTAGAAGCAACTGGACCTGTTATTTTGAAGCAGGGATCACCAGCATTTTATTTTGCAGCACAAATACTTCAAGTGGAAAGTAACAAAGTAGAGCTTGTACTTAGTGCCCACTTATAGTAAATCTTTAGCTCATAGCTCATGGAAAACGTGTGTTAGTGGTTGATGAGGACTGCATTGTGGTAGATGCTGTATGATCAGAAAACAAAGAGACAATGTGTCTGCAGGAGTCTGCAGTGCCGTCCTCCCACTTGAGGGCAATATGCTGCTGTAGAGGCTTTCTGGCATTGCTTGCTGCTGGTGGAAATGGCAGCGTTGAGGTTTAGGGCTGGCAGAGAGACAAGTGTGATGGTGACTGCGGCCTGCTGCTTCCTCCATATAGCCGCCCTTGAGCCAGCAACAGCTGAGCCCCCTTTACCTACCACCCATCACCAAGCACATTTCCCTTTTCATTCCCAGCACTTCCAGAGTATTGAGAAAGGAGCTGGGATTGCTCTTCTGTATCACAAGCATCGGCACCAGTGCTAGCAAACTGTCAGGGCTTATGTGTGCTGGTGGCTCCTTATAGAGAAGACCTTAGGGTTGTGGGAGACCCCCAAGCCATCAGAGCAGACCTGGGGGCAGTCTTCAGGCACCTCCATGGAGACAGACTAAGGACATTTTGTGATACTTCAACAAAAAAGCTGCATTTTTGCACTCAGGCTTGCTCTAGGAGAGATGCCTAGAGGTGGCAAGTATTTATCCAACCCTCTTCGTGTAACGCAGCTGTAGATAGGCAAAATTATCTCAGACTCTGCAGCTTTTCTCTGCCTCTGGCCAGCATATTGATCTGCTCATGAGTAAATTATCAGGAGGACAACTTTTAGCAAGTGTCATCACTGGCCCCGGGAAAAATCATAGTGACCCTCTAAGGGAAGTATCAGATGTTGCCCTCCGTGGTGGCCTGAGTTTTGACTTTTTTATCTCCTGTAAATAAATGGTAGCCAAAGCTTTCTGATCACTTATGATGCTCAGGACTAAATGAATCCACTTGCCATTACAATCAGTTTTACGGCCAAAAATAGAAGGCCAGTGCTTTAGCCAGAAAAGGTGCAGAGTGTGCTCTAGGCGTGATTCACACCTATGAATGTGTACTGATGTGGTTTAACACGTGAGGTTTAACTTATTCTGGGCTGGTGTGGATGAGGGGCCGAGATTTTCAGATGTGCCCAAGAGACAGCCATTGCAAGGGACTGCAAACCTTGTAGGCAAAGAGAACTCTCAGTCTCCAAAGTCAATATTGCCATATTTGTAGATGACTGAGAATCTTCTGATAGACTTTCTTTTGGTGTGTGAGTAAGAGATGATGTGGACTAAAGTGTTGGAGACAAAAAGCAGTAGGCAACGTGACAGAGGCAGAGACTATGTTTAATTTCTGCCCTTGAGAGAACTGGTGATGGGAGGGACATTTCAAAGCAAAGACTGAAAAGGGTGTTAAATTATTTCATCTCCCTGATACGTTTTGCTTTACATTTTTCTTCAACCCTTTCAGCCAAAGAAACTGTATGTCAGATGACATTTTATGTAAAAACAGAGGTCAGTAAATAACCAGATAAGGTTGAGGGATGCCTTTAATATTAGGGATGTACAAAAGCACCTTTAATAGGCATGGCACTAGCTGTAAAAGTGACTGTTCTTTATGAACACCTCAAACTGGCATATTCTGTAGGATCGCTTTGATGTGTAGATATAATCTCTTTGAGCAGTAATCGTGCAGCTCACACAATGCTATTAGCATGTAGATCATGCAGTTTGCCTCTGTAAACGGATTCTGCTGCAGCAGATGGAATAGCAGCTTGTTTTTGAAATTGAGCTAAAATATAAAAAACTAGAAGCAACTTTTTTGAGGGGGTATTGATTGTCATTTTGGAAGTTCTCGAGATAGCAAGATTAAGCACCTGGATGCTCTTAGCTAAAACTTTTATCACCATAAAATAAAAATATTGATTCATTTTTCACAATATCAGTGTTTAGATTTAAAAAAACAACCAGTTATTTCTGGTGTCCCAGTTTTTAGTTTTGTAGGGTTTTTTCCACTGTAGAGAGACCTATTTTTGCAAAGAGACACTTCAGAAATCAAGCCTCTTCAATGAGATTTAAATTGGACATGCAAATTCCCTAGTTATTTGTGAATAATTCAGGCCCAGATAATTCTAATGTAAATAGCAACCATTTATCCATATTAGGATCAGTTAATATTGGAGAAACAGTTTAAACTGATATCGATTCATTAATGTTTTATGTCTATGTGAAAAGAAGGAATAAACTATTCATCATGTCCCTGTTGGACAGGACAGAAAGTGACAGGATTGAACACAATGGTTTATCTTAAATATGAAGTGCAGCTTTCTCGTAGTAGGACGGTTAGCACTTGAATAGTTTACAGGGCGGCTGTGCAATCTCTGTTATTTGAGGTTTTGTGAAAAGCTTAGATACTTGCCAAGAATGATCTGATAGACCTAGTTCAACTTCGCTGAAGAAGATTGACTAGGTGACTTCACAAAGTCTTTTTCAGCCTCATTATCTCTCATTCTATATATCGTGTATATATCGTGCCATACAATTTATATCTTCTGAACACCATCTGTATGGTTTAATAGATGTAACTGATTCTATTCCCACATATACAAACATACAGGTCTCACAGACCAATGTATACACATTGTTTACAGATGTGACCTGCTGGATGAATAGTTTCATATTTGGATTTCTAATTTTTCACACTGTGGAATGACAGACTAATCAGGTAGACAGGCAACCACTGTATTTGCCAGGTTGGCAAGAGCAGAGCAGATGCAGGGGTTTTGCTAAGGAACCCATTCTTTGCAGCTCCAAGAAAAGTCTGCAGCGGGGCCACAAGGTGGCAGATGAGCTGCAAAGATTACAGATTAATGCTGCAAAATAAAAAAGAGATTGAAAATGACAAGTTAAAAAAAATAGGAAGTATTAAGGATAGAGCCATTACAGTGCTTTTGGGTGATTTCCTAAAAGACTGGCAGTGCTTCCTATCACATAACAAAGCAAATCAAATACTTCCATCCCCATTGCAACAGGTTTGGGTTCTAATTGTGCTCAGTGGTAACTAAATCAACCATAGTCAGTTTTTGGGTGGGACCCTTGTCTTGGGCACTATTAAAAAAAAAAAAACCCAAAACTATGTTTGACATTTCATCAATGTTCAGAGTGAATCATTTCAAGCATGAATTAATTTTTATCTGATGCTTTGGAACGGTAGTGAAGAAAAACAAGAGTTTCCTTAAGACAGGAGTGTAGCGTATAAATTGTGTGTTTATGCTGGAGCCAACACCTGCTTATTTGAATGCCTTTCTATATCTGATACTTGTACCAGAATAGAGAGGAGTGGTAAAAAATTTTCAGCATGTAGTTTTCTGCAGTTCGGAATGGATGGTCAGAAACTACAAGCAGGGGATCCTGGTTCTGGTCCAAGCAGTTGTCTGGTAGACTCTTTCTGGTGACTCAACAGCATTTTTTTCCTGAACTACAGAAAGACTGTTCTTCACAACTTACAACCAAGCTCAAAAAAAATCTCCTGAACTGTTATCATTTTCCTTTTGAGATGGACTAAATTTTAAGTACTATCTGAACCACCCCTCACCCCACCAAACTCAAAGCAGACTGGAAACATCCCAAGCAAGATCTAATGAATTTCATCCTTTCTCAGACTATGCAAGCTAATCCCCATCCTGTTCCTTGAAAACATTTAAGGGAAATCAATAAGCTTCCAGGATATTTCTTGCTACTTTAAACTACTGCTTCAGTTTCAGGTGCTGTAAAACCCCGTGGCCTTCACAGAGAGTGCCGCTGTCAGCATGTGCCTGGGCAGTGTCCTCTGTCCCTGGCCATCCTGGGGATAGGACCAGAAGACTCCTGCATGCCATGATGTGCTTATGATGTCATGAGGATGCTCAGATGCTGAATGTTCAAAACAGGCTGTTTTATAGCCCACCCATGGAGATCCAGCATCCCAGAGCTACCGTGGGGGCGAGCAGCTGGCACCACTCCGGGTGTTTTGCCTGAGCGCGAGTCCGTGGCCAGGTCAGATCAAACGAGGCTCTGATAGACACGGCAGGCTGCTGCACCGGAGAGCCTGTGGAGCAGGCAGCGCTTCAGATATCCCAGCCCCTTGACACAATCGGGTTGACCATCTCTTCTCATTACTTTACTAGTCCTGTTTTACTCGGTTGATTTAAGGAAGACTGAGTTCTCCTTCAGGTTGTTCTTCAAAGCTGATCTGATCCAGTTGCTGTAAGAGCCGTTTGGAGCATGCAGTAGCTTTCAGACAGTGACAGCCCCTTACTAGCAGTAACAAACCTCATCTGAACAAAGACACACTGCTTGTTAATGGAAACGTTAAAATTGGCTCCATTGCTTTTGTAGTTTAAAATAATTTTACTGAACAACTAACCAACAATTAATTCTTTATGTTTTGAAAGCAGTCATCTCACTCTTGAGCTTGTTTTTGTTATGTTTTGATTTTCCTGTGTTTGATTGTATGTTTGCTATAAGATATATACTGAAGTGCTTTTAAAACGTATTAGATAAATGAGTTTGCTGCCTGTGGTCTTTGAAAGGCTTTGCAATTATATGAGTAAGTCTTTTGTCATAAATAATTCAGTTAGTATTAATTAAAAATTCTTGTTTAGTAATCAGTGGGTTCCCTATCTTCTGTTTATTAGCTTTTCCTTTTATTACAACAGTCTCTCATAAGTTACTGTCATTAAAGGAACTTTCCAAGAGTATTCCAGAGGGATCCAGAGACAGTCAGAGTAAGTGGATGAAAAAAGATTCCTGTCAATGTTTTTTTAAATGTTCATCCTGTTTCTATTCCTTTTCTTACCTCATTGTCCTAAGAACAAGAATAGCCAAATTTTCAGAGTGCAAAAGAGAAATGTTCACAGTGCTTCTTGCTTTATGGTTGGTTGTGGGGGCTAATCATAATAGATGAAGAATATTTAATAATGAAATTAATCCAAATTCCACAAAATCAAGAATACTTTTACACTTTCTATATTTCAAATGGTAAGTATGAATTAGTAGCTTATACCTATCAACAAATACAGTTTATTATAGTCAGAGAAGGAAGGAAAAAAGATGTCATGAGATACAGATTTCTGCACTATCTAAGCTGAACACAAGAATGGTAAGTTCCCAGTCTCATGGTGATGTGAGCATCCACAGCTTTGACTGGCTTTGGGGGAGTCCAGGGCATTCAGTAAGTCTCACGTGTGGGCACAAGTTCTGGAAGCATTAACAGAAGAGTCTAACTGCTCCTTCCTGGAGCTGGCACAGCAGAGACTGGAAGTGCTGATTTTCTCTAGGCTGCTTTACTTACACTAATGAGATAAAATAATTTGATTTAGGTAGTATTTATTCACTCTTTTCCTTTACATTTCCTGATTTATCTTGGTTAGTGATATCTGTCCCTAAACAGTGGTTTCAACAAAGCCTCATTAATACAAAGTACATGATTTTTGGAGTTATCACAAACCTTATAAAAATTAAGTGCCCCTTTTTAATCAACTCTTTTGATATTACTCTTCAAAAATAAGCCCAGTGCCATTCAGTGAATTATTTTCTTAGGGAAAAAAGACATATATTATTAGCTTTATTAAGCACTTCACTTTGAGTACTTAAAAGTTTAAGCAGCACGGACACAGCAGTTAAAAAGTTACAAGTAGTGCACTGTTTGTTAAGCCTTCTGGACATTTTCAGTCTCTTGAATCCTGTTTCAAATTTTGTCTGACATCCTGAATGCAGTCAGTGTTCTTTTGAAAAAGCTCAAATAGCAAGACCCGGTGCACAGGAGTTACTTGCATAAGTGTCTACACCCGAACTCGTCATCCTTGCTTTCCATTACAGACACCACAGTCAAAAAATGGGACTCACAGGGTGTTGTTCCTCTCATTCTAAAATAACTTAAATGAATCACATGCTTGAAGTGTCTAATTCTTCCTGCTGACCACAAAGAGATACTGATGTGATTAGTTTGGAAGCTGACACCCTTTCTGTAGATGTTTAAATCCCACCCACATAACCTCTGTGAGACAAGACAGGAGCACTTCATAAAATATGGCATCAGGAGAACTTAAATGACATAAAGCTAGATTCATTGTACGAGCCAGTGATGCTGTTGTCGAGGTTTGTAGAATAGCTAAATCAACATTATGATTACAGTATCAGATTTTTTTTGCATATTTCTAGTTACAATATTGTGATTAGCTAATACTATGTCATAGTTTTAGAAGAACTGAAATCATTACTGACTTAAGAGTCTATGTGCTTTCTTTATAAATCAGGTTTAAACATAGTATATGTAGTCTAAAATGGACATTTATGAATTTTTCCTCAGAGTCCTATCTGGGGGATCTCAGGTATTTCACAGACTTGCTATAAAGTGCTAATGTGATACCCCACTTGAGAACTGAAGTGGAGAAGCTCTGGCTTGATAAGAGCTATGGCTGAACATTATCTCCTTTTTATAACCTATTGTATGCTAGTTACACATTAGAGTAAATGGATATAGTACTTTGAAGGGAAGTTTTTTCTGCCATTATAGGCCTGCAGTGCACATGAAGATCTGCCTCGCTAATGGGCAACAGAATGAAGTGAAGATGATACCTGAAGATGGAGATCACGATTCTTGGCAATTTTGGTAGAAGACATCTTGAAAATTAGATTATTGCTAAATCTAGGTAACATCTGCATTCCTACAACTGCCTGCATATAAATGAAAGCATGAATGCAGGAATGCAAAACTTCAAAGAAGGCAAGGCGAGGGAGATGATGGATTTGGAATATGTTCTCATTGATCCTGGCAACCTGTACATGTCAGAATCCATCATTAGGGAGCATTTCTTGTCTCAAACTCCCATTTATCTCTCCTATAAGGAACCTATAAGACAATACTCATGGTATATTGTAGCAGATGAAAGATTGCCAAAGTTGATTAACTGGACTTAGCTTTCTCTGTATAGTTTTTATCGAAGTCCTGTAATGAATTTTATGTCCTCTGGTATTGTTATTTCTGTTTCTTCCAATGACAGACAATACAACAGAGGGAATTTTTGCAGATGTGGGGTATGTATACTTTTCCTTCGCTTTCTCTTTGTGGCAGCAATGGTAGTGGCAAGACGGTTGGACTAGATGATCTTATAGGTCCCATCCAACCATGTGATTCTATGATTCTCCCCTGTGGATATTTCCTGTTCGCAGTCAACAATGTTTCATCCAGGTATGAGCCAGAAAAGATCTACATAAAGACTCTATGAGTCATTGTACAACACTAATAAAGCATTTTTTTTTTTTTTTCTATATTATCACTGCAGTCTTTGGTCAAAACCTCCTCAAACTAGTTCTTATAATACAGGAGACATAGACAAGTAATTACAATATTCTTCACTCCAACAGAGCTGGCCACTCTTAAAAAATCAGTGATACCACTTGCAACTGACTTCTACAAGAGGACTCTTCCTCTGGGACCATTGCTGGAAGAAGATGCCGGGAGACAGATTTAGACCCTTTGTCTGCAATGTTCTAAGGAATGAAATTTGCCTGGGACTGGTGCAATGTTCAGGTGGCACCAAACAGCCCATATCCATATTGCCAAGTTATCTTACCCTCCAAAGTAATCTACTTGGAATGGCCAGCTGTGCCCAGGAACCTGGTGAGGTTCTGTGAGACATTGATCAAATCTTCCCTTGGAAGCATTCTGACCAGGATGGACAACATTTCAAAGTCTGGGAACATTATCTAGCATTTTTTAGTTTAGTAGTAGAGATATAGCTTTTGCAATAACCAGAATTACATATACTTTGATATCACGAATGTCAGTACTCAAAAAGCTACCTCTACCAGCAAAGCTTAAAGAGTTATGTGCCAGTTACATATGCTGCCAGTAAAAAACTACAGTTTATAGTCTCTGAGATCGGGGATTAGAGGAAGAATATATGATTCCAGAATTCAGGAACTAAATCGCTCTATTACATATTATCTCTTTTAGACAAATGTCTCTAAAAGTCAAAGAGTTCCCATCATTCTTCATCTCCCTCCATGTGCAGATACAGCAGTATACCTTCAGGCATTGTGGCTATTGGTGGGAACTGAGTCCAAGACCTTCAATAACAAAAAAGTGAGACGTAAAAATTGGTGGAAATTGAATCCATGACCTTCAACACCAAAAGAGTAAGATCTGAGTCAAAAAAGTAGGCCTTTTATCTGTAAGAAACCAATAGAATATTACAGACACTGAGGCTCTCTATTTGACGAAGACATGATTATACACTAAGCCAGTGTATTATTACACTTTCATTTCCTCTGCTGAAAGGTCTATTATCCTCTCTGTGAGCATGATCTAATGTCTGCTGAAGTCAGTGTGAGCTTTTCATTGAGTTTAATCGGCTCTGAATCATGATCTAAATGTGTGAGCCTGTTCATATCAGCTAGAATGAAACAGTATAAGAAGTATGAAGAGATTATCTTTAAATATATTTATATCTTCCTCTCTGTACACATGTAAACACTGTTTTGGATGTAATAGAATAGCTATCTGAAAGTGAGAACATAATGTATGAAGGAATTCAGCCTAAATTTAATCAAGGGGTTCTAAAGGGCAATTTGGGTAAAACTAATTCAAAGATAAAGGAGATTTATGAGTGAAAGGAAGGAGGAGATGGGAGTTCTCAAGAATAACCTTCTCAAAGAATAGCAACTGAGATATGGTTTCATGGTGGATGGTTTTCCTTCTATTGCTCTGAATAACTTGTCCGTCCTAGTTCTGATAAACATATTTTCTTAAAGTATTTTCTTATAATCAGCATATATTTGTTTGAGGTTTATATTCTACTTTTTATTTCTCTGTTACTGCAATGAATATATGTTTTCTCCTCCGCCTGAGTATTTTCCTCAGGTATTTTGCCTACTGATTTCATCACAGTTCTAAGTCGAGCATGGGAGAGGGCGACCCATCTCAACTGAGTTTAACAATATTAAGTAAGTCAGTAATCTGTTCTCGATTAGATGTGTAAGCTCACCCTTTAATCAACAGAGAGAGATATCAGCTCCACAGAAAAATGTATAGCATACACTTCAGACATTTAGGTTGAGATGGAACACTTTTTTGGAAGATGCTCATCAGCTTGCAGAAGGCTCATGGGCCATATGCCTCTGAGAGGCCACAAGATGGTTCTCTGCCTATATACTTGTGAGTTCCCAAGTCTCTCTTCTTCTGCTCTTTAAATATCTAATTCATATCTAATTGAATAGCTCCTACCTATGAGCGTACCTGAACAGCTCCACCAGCAGGCTGGTTTGCATTTACCACTTTACCATGCACTGAATTTCACCATGAATGCCTTCAACCCTTACAACTGCAAGTGTGACAGCTGTCACTAAAGGCTGGTTCTCTGAAGGTAGAGTGGGTCCAATCCAAAAATCCACCAGCACGGATCACCACTCTGAGGCTGTGCAAATAATACTGAAAATTTTCCCATCTTTCTAATCCAGACCATGAGAAATAGGCCACAAAGTCTGAATATTTCATGATTTGAAATTGTCCTACACCTGGCGTTCGGTAAGCACTGATATTCAGAAAACACTTAGGAGATAAAAATAAAGCAAATATAGAGCTGTTGTACTGTATGTACACCTTAGCTTCTCTTAGTCAACAGTTCAGGAAATTTCTGAGCTGTAGGATTCATAAGTACTTTTTTATTTAACAGCCAGTCTCAGTCCTCCCCTCTGGTGGTCTACTTAAAATTTCCAGCAGAGTAGGAGATTTTCTAGTGTATTTCTCTCTTGACAACTCCAGCTCATTTGTGTATATTCTCATGACAATTCATTGATGAACAACTAAGTTAGACTCTAAAAGGGACTGTACATGCTACAGTTCTGCCTACACCTTGGATTTCCCTGCTTTCAGCCAGTGGTACAACTGCACAATTATGAATCTTTATTGTGACAGCCAAAACTTCCATTTCCACCAGTGGAAATTACCCCTGTTGGAAAGCAGGTGAAGATATTATCCTGCAAATTGTGGTTGATTGCCATAAAGAATCCAGCCAAATGGAACTGCTCTTGTGCAGCTACAGCAGTAGATGGATCCGTTTAAATCTATAGTATAGACCAGTATAGACTATAAATCAGTAAACATTCTCAGTAGACTAGCTATTCCAGCCACAATTATTTATTGTACTGGAGATTAACATACATTTGATGTTAAAAGGTGACAGAATATACCAACCGAGAGAACATTACATGTGGTACAGCTGTGGGCTGCATACTGCTGCAATCAAATTTTCTTTTGCATCAGACTTCTAGAAATACTGACACACCAAAATCTGTCATAGTTTTTCATTGCCAATAGAGAAATCACCTGGCCAGTATTTTGCTCTCTGTACATAAAAGGAAACTGTCATAAATCAGCCACTCACTTTTAAAATTTAAAAATGGATCTTAGTAATAAAACAGTGCTGATAACTTCAGGCTCTCAGAAGGGCTCACAGAGACTTGCAACCAAAACCCTCTGCAGAGAGCGGAAATAACTTTCAAGGATTTGGGGCCAGACTTTCTGAATTTCTCTATCTTCCACTGTTTCTTCCAGTCATCTGGAATCAGCATCAATTACTGTACATACTACAGGAAATGAGAATGCTTTTCATACTGTATTATTGGTCTATAAATCATATTTGGATCAACTTAACCTGGAAACTCAAAACAAAGGCCAAATCTTGTGTTATGTAGCAAGAACACAGATGCAGAATGGGAAACACTGTGGTTTGTGTCTCCTCTATTTTCTCCTACCAGATCAAGGGAGTGGGCATGGCACAACCCCAGAAACCATCTCCTTGAGGGTCCCTGTGTTTCCAGAGAGCCTGCCAGAAGACATATGTCTGAGGATGCGGCTCCATCCTGCCACTTCCCTCTTTCCCACCGGTCTCCTATCACATGACTTGAAGTGGGTCCCTCTTCATCACTTGATCCAAAGAGGCAGAGGTGCAGAACATAGTGAGAGGGGGCTGGAAGACGCATTGTCTGGAGGTCCAGGCCATTTTTGCATGGCACAAACTGGGTGCCATTTTGGCACCCTGAGCTATAGGATCTATCTATTCCTTTCTGTAGCATCTTCAGCTTGCCCCATATGGACTTAGAACTGCTTGGATTGTGACATGACTAACACCAAATTCGTGGTTGAGTATCGCTCTTTTGAGAATAGCATTAAGTTTCTGCTGTGGAGAACAAACCTATTAATTAAACTTTCTCCAGTAACAGCTTGACATCCTTAGGGACCTGGTTTAGACAGGAAATGAGGATAAAAAGGAAGGAAATATAATTTAGGGCAACAGTATTTTTTTTTGACATTACCATTTGGTGCACTTAGAAGGGGTGGGTAGGCTGTCTGATCAAATTTACATTTGACCTAATGACCTCAGTCTGCCTTAATATCAGTGGAGACAAGTAGGCACTGCTAAGGCATGACTCATCTCCTGAAAGCAGACATCTGAGTTAGATGAAGCCCCAGAAGTGCCTATTTCTTTCCATTGATTGTACAGGTCAGGTATAAGTGCTCACATTACAGATGTATAAAGATGGGGAGTGTGAAGCCTCCTGTAAAGACACTACACTCAGTGCAGAAAAGCACTTTCTACCCGTCCATCCCCCAAGTATAAAAGAAGCCAATCAATTATACGATTACGTCTTTTGGGCAGGAAAGATCTTCCTGACGTGCTGGTGCAGGTACAAGTCCTGGAATAGCAGCAAAGGCTCTCAGTAATATCATTAAGAGAAATAATAAATATTTATGGATCTTATTCTCTTTCGGCTGATATATAATTTCTGGTGAGATGTGGATGCTCAGCATTTTACAGTATGGAAACTCAACCTCTACACTGAGATCTGTCACACAATCTATGAAATACAACTGACATTAAAAAAAAGTTAAAATAAAGAAGGGTAATTTGGTAACCTCTTAACTATTCTGGGTGAAATTAGTTTTTATAGGTTTAGAGGATTATGTTTCCACATAAACTTTTATTGGCTACAACATCTTTATTACTCAAATCAAATAGGGTCTGATTTCCTGGATCTTATTTTGGTCTTGCAGAGATACTTAATTTTATTAGATTGTTTGATCTTGTCTAAGTGCAGCTGTTAATCAGCCCCTTTCTACATCCTCCTTTTTTCCTCTGTCTTTTCTAGAAAATTATTTCTGTCATTAAGACCAAACTCTGCCTGTCTTAGTAAAAGCCATCTTGCTCATTGCTATCCTAGGAAAACTTTACACAGTTTCCAGAAACCCAAATGCTTTCCATAGGACTCACATCTATCGGGCAACTGAAGGAAGGTCTTGGTAGTTTTGGGCAGCCTTGTCACACTTACCTCTGTGCATTGTTTTAGATTGTCATTAGCCCCACACATAATTTGCCTAGGATTACAGAGGATTTAGACCTTACTGCTTTAGTTACATATGTAAAATATCAGGCGATGATGTTTTTTTTTCTATATGTTACACTTAAATGCAGATTAATGCTGTCAACAGGGACAGTTGTGAGACAAGTTCCATTTTGTGTTTCCCTTCATATAAAGACTTTTCCTGAGTTTAACCTAGTCTCAATCTTTCTGAATCTCAAACATTTTCCAAGTGTTCTTTCTGTCTTTGTTTGTGCCAAAATAAAAATAACCTGCTGGTATTAGTAGGTATTTACTCTTTATAAATAGAAAGTTAATTTGTTGTTTTCCAGGTTGCTAGCTATCCACTGCTACACGATATAGAAATGCATTACCAATTTATGCAGAGAATCAAGCAACATGAATCAACAAGGAGGATGAAAAGAAAACTGATGTTGGACTGATCTGTTCTTTCAGCATCTATAATTGGGCATTACAAAAAATCCTAATTTATTTTTACACTACCAAGGATATAACAAAGCTAAAAATAGAGTTAAATTAGCCATTGTATATCTTTATAAGATACTATGTCCATATAGTTTCTAAGAAAGCAGGAATGTTTAACATATACAAAAGCATTGAAATGTACAGTTGAGAGTCTGCTGTCCTGAACTGAATTTAATTCAAAGGAGATGATGAGGTGATACAAAGGATGCTCTAAAATTGTTCATTTCCTATTTATTTTACACCTCTAAGTAGAGTGTTGTTAGTGGATATGGAGTCCATATCATCATTGGGTTATAATTTTGTCCTTTGCATCAGTGAACCTCACAAATGATTACAGCTACATAAAGAGTTCAAGAGCTGCTGGAGTTTGTGTTTGGGTTTTTTTTTTTGTGGTTGAGGTTTTGGGTTTTCTGTTTGTTTGGCTCATATGATGTCATTTCAGAAGGCAAGATACAAATAGCCAGACTTTCTAGCTTGCCCCTCAAATGAATCCACATTTTCCCCTACCACCTCTCTGTTGGCCTATGTACAGTACTGAAATTCTCTTTGTATATTTGGGAGTTTTTATGCACTATTCATGCAGGATTGCGTTAAGCCAATTGGCATGGAGTAGTGCACTTCAAAAAGATCAAACCAACAAATGCCACACAACAGACCACACTTTAATCACTTTTATGATGTTAACACGAGTAGGATAACTGAGGCAGTGGAGAAATAATAGACTCAGGAAATCAGCTCACCTCTCCAGGTCCATCCTGTAATTGCTTCCTAGGCAAAGAGGAGCACAACCCCAGTGCAGTGTATCACTCCTGCACGGCGCAGGGTAACGGGATGCACTCTGCACAGCTCAGTGCACATTAACTCAGATGAGGCACTGGGCTCATAAAACACCACCAATCCTCTTAATCTGGTCCATTCAGAGCTGTGCACACTTGGGTCCACTTCATGTCTGGGGCAGCAATTTTCCCCTGATTTTGGTTGTGTGCAGCATGCTGATTTGCAGGATGGAAGAAGTGATGCTCAGCTACAATGACCCAGCAGTGTGTGCTCCTCTGTCAGCATACTGGTGAATAAATCAACACATACTCTCTCTCCTTTTCAGGATATCTCTGAATGCCGAGATAGAATCATCAGCTCATAGGCTCTTGCAGCTCCTGTATCATATGGTTTGTGTACATAATATGCAGCTAAGAATTGGCTCTAAAAGGAGGAATTACTGCACCATCTCAGTGGCATTACTTCTTCTGTAGCTGTATTTCTCTTGTCCTTAACAGTTTGTTCCCTTCCAGAAGCTTAACAGGCTGAGTAGATCTTTGAGTTTGAAAATCTCAGTTGTGCAAAATACAATTTAACAAACTGTGAAACTCTGACAGTACAGAAACAGTATTAACAGTAGATGATGATTAGAGCTATTGGACTCTGATTGTTAATTGGATTGTTACAAATGAAACACATGGACTGTTTAAAGGACATCAGACATGGTGGTTTGCAGTAGGGACAGCAGGCTTTGGCAAAGACAAATTGTTCATTAAGGCCATATGAAGACTATAAGTAGAGGTTGTTAACACCAAATTTCACTCTAAAGGGATGCTCCTTGGTGCCTGGCTAATTTCCCTTCTCATCTTCTTGTGCTGCTTTAAAGGATTTTTTTTTTTTTTTTGAGTGTATCTTCTTTGGATTTGTCACTGTCAGCAGTACACCCTCTTGCCCTGACAGTCTCCTGACAGGTTTCCTGTTTGCTATTTGTTTGTGCAGCCATTTCTTAACTAAGTCACTGACATACACCAGGAGACACATCAGTCCTTTTTAGCCTGGTGGGAACACTTCAGTGCACAATGAGAGCCCCCTTCTACTCCTTATTGTCCTGCTCATTTCTGCTTCAGTTCCACTACTTTGGTCCTAGGCTGCCTGCCCAGCCACAATGCCAGACCTAGAAATACCTGCTGTTCTGCACCAAAATGGCTTCTTTTCTCATTTACTCCTCCCTGATGAGAAGTAATTCCATTGAAATACCAGCATAAACAAAATCAGGAGCAAGGCCTCTGTGAAGCGATCCTCCATATATCCCAAGGGGGTATGTCAGTGCCCCAGAACATAGTCGGTTCTGGGCAAACCTTTCAGCTTGCACTTCTTAGATGTTTTTGACTAATTTCAGGATGGACCTTTATTTTTCTAGTATTTAATTCCTGGAGGATTTCTGCGCTAACCAACGTTTAGCACTAGGCAGCTAGTGGCAGCATCTGAGTGGGGCACCGGCGCATCCCCCAGTGTGCCCTTCAGTCCTGTCTCCTGGTTTCCCACAGCAGTGCTCTGGCTCCAGGGCTGGATCTCATCTGTAGCTCCTCATGGAGGCTTTTTTTTCCCTCTGAAACAGGTGCATGTTGCAAACTCAAGCAACATAGGTCTTGTCCCAAGACCCTATGCTCAGTTTTGGTCATAGCTATGATATGCACCCCTGCTTAGGGTCTTGCAAATGCCCAGAGTATATTGGCCATGTACATTACCTCATCTTTAGACCAACTCATACAGCCAGGCCCAGTCATGCAGCTTACATTAGATTTGGCACATTCCATTATTTAGAGCCTCCTGGTACACAGTTTACTGCTGCTGAGAGCGTACATGGGTGGGTCCAAGTCCCCAAAACCCCAAGCTCAAAGTATCAAAGATATAGCTCCTCTTTGTGTATATTTGGCTACTTGTTTATACATTATGTAGCAATGGGAAAATCACCAGTAGTTCTCATCTCTGGTGCTTATTTTTATTGCTTAAATACTTTAACCATACTTCTAGCACATAAACTAGCTCCAGTCTTTAGCAACACCAAGTATTCAGTTCTTGTCATGTATCTTTAAATGTTGTATTTGAACATTTTCCCAGTCTGCTTACCCTCCCCCGTACAAATGCCACATGTACGTTTGATAACAGACTTTCAGTAAAGACTAAATGATGCTTCTCTCCTGTTGGTAAGATTAAAACATCGTATGTATTCTAAACACCGTCTCTCCAGCTTGAATTTTGGGTAATGGAAATTATATTTTTTTCCTCCTTCCTGCCTACAGTACTCTTCAGTTGTTGACAAAATAGCTTTTCACAGGGGAGATCAAACTTTGCAATGCTTTAATCTTTGTGAACTCTTAAATCTGATGTTTATAATTGCTTCCAATTATTTCTTATAGCAGGCCTTTCTAACCCTAAGAAGTAATTGATGTTATTGTGTTTCCTCCTTGTTAGGCAAATGATATCCTGTAAAGTGCCTTGAGCAAAATTAATTGCTCCATCTTTTATTGATCTGTTTGGTTCATGCAATTGATTTACTTTTCATTGCTGATTGGCTGATGATATTCACAATATAATTTGATAGATAAATCCTTTTCTTGTGCAAAGTATCACAAAGGAAATCAACTACCAAAATATTTTCCTTTGCAATAGGTGTTTAACTGATACTGAAAGGAAAGCTGTAACAATGAATAAAAAGCAAAGGTAATTTTTGCAATGGGAAGAGATAATTCCTGAGAATGCAATCTATTTCCTCTGGTCACAGGTTGACTCTTCCCTATGGAATATACCCTTTTCCCTAAAATACCCTTCTCTTGTAAATTTAACAAATCATCAAGTTCACTAAACCAATTGTGGAGAATGAATTATGGGCGATGAATGCAGAATGAAATAGGATGTGAAGCTTTTCACTTGTCTGTGAAATTACTTTGTTTAATGCCAGTTCTTGAGGGTATCCAAATTCACAGCTGGTTGCAAATTATGTTATTGTTGAGAGACACAACTGGAAGGTGAAGAACTTTGACTGATCTGTGACCCTTATTCTTTGCCAAACCACCAGGGTGAAGTAAAGGGGGTGAGGGCTGAGTCCATCACCCAGGGCACGTGAAAGGCAGCTCTTTTTTGAACTAAATATTCCACGTGCCAGAGTGTGATGCTGTCGGTCCGCTGCCTAATATGGGACCATACTCCTTTGTAGTGCACCATAAATAAAAGAGGATTTGAAGTCTAATCTGACGGTAGTTGTGCTCGTCTTGCAGCACCTTGAAGGACAGAGTGGGTGCCAGGCCCACACAGGTGTACCTTGGTGGCTTTCAGACAGTGTGCCACTGAGTCATAGGAATTACATGTATGAGCCACAGTTCATACCCATGAATTGCCTTCTAAAAGATCTGTGAATTGTGGCAACAAGCGAGTTTACCTATGGTATGTGTCCTTCTGTGTATACGAAATTCCTAAATCAATCAACCCCACTGAAAGGTGGCAATGGACCTATCAACCTGGTGAAGCAAGGCAGAGCTACTTTAAGGGTCTGGAGAAACAGTTGCTGTTTCCTTTTACTGTCTAATCGTCTTCAGTATCATACTTAAATGCAGATGAGATCAAATGTATACAGACATGTACAAAGTTTTTCTGAAAGGAAAAGCCTTATTAAAAAAAGCAAAGCCTGGAGTATCATTGTGCAACATGGATTCAGTTGTGAAATGTGCTTGGACCAAATGTCCTGTGCCAGTTTTGTGCTGGGGGACAGGAAGGGCCTGAAGACCATTGGCTTGTGAGCATTTTAACTCACTGCTCCCAAGTAGCAGGCTTGGGTAAGACGTTGGCAATTCCTACCATACTTAAATGGGAAAAAAAGGTACCATTTACATGTGATTTTAAGGGAGTTTTTGGAAATCGAGATGGGGTTATGCTGTGCATGAAAACATAGCTTGAGAATCAGGACCCGAAAACGACCTGTTCATGCTGAAGTTAATAGTGATTTCTGCCTTCTTTTTTTGCAGGAGCAGGACATGAGAAAGTTGCTTCCACAGGAGTTACTGAAGGTGGGAAATGCTGAGATAATCAGAATCAAACCCTTTGATTATTTTCTGCTGCTCTGTTATAACCTTCTAACCCGCTGCTTCTTCTTGTTGGAAAATGCAGAACAATATTAATTTGTCTTACACGAACCACATGTTCTTGTTAAACAGACTCCCGCACCCAGATCATCGCTCCTCCGGTGCTCCTTTGCATATCCTGCTCTCTAATTGCCAGCCACACTGACCTTCCAGTGCTTTGTGCAGAATGCTGGAGTGACCAAGAGCAATGTTTTAATAACTTCACTAGCATGTTAAAATATGGGAAAAGAGCTATTTTATTGTGTGGAACAGCTGGTACTCATTCCAATAGGATTTACTGAAACACATTTTTGCTTCTGGCTTTAGGATGAGTCATAATTGATCCCAAGAGAATAGCTCAACTAATCTCTGAACAAAACACAGTTATGATAAGTATTTTGGAAAATTTAATTATTCTGCCCCTGGGAACTCACAGCCTATAGAAGAGATCAGCTTCTTACCAGATTTATTTGGACTAGAGATTTGTAAAGGGACAAATAATATTTAACTCCCATCATAAAACAACCTTAATTTTGGTCTCATTAAAAGAATTAATCAAGGGACATATTCTTTACTGCAAATGACATCGGTGTGCGGGCCAAGACCCAGGTCCTCAAAGGCACACAACTGTCCAAATCAGAATTAGACATCAAACACTCCTTGGTTTTGATGGAATTATTTACTGAGCTACCTTTGTGGGTCTGAGACTAAATCCTGGTGGGGACCTGGGCTTTCAAGAGACACTTGCAAGCACCAGCTGGCATATGTGATGCTGTGTAAATGCTGATGTTACACAGCAGTGACTGAGATACTGAGAAAGCAGCTCTGACACGATTGTCTGTGGCTGATAAATGTGGGAGAGTAGTGGTTTGGGCAGCAGAGGCAGAAAGCAGAGCAATGGTGATGCAGTCAGACAAAGAAGGGTAATGATTTCACACAAGGGGAGCAAAGACCATATCTTAACTCTTTTAAGTATTAAAAGAAATTTGTCATAGTTCACTCTTGCTCAAGAGTATTCAAAAACGTCCTCTAAATGGCATCTATATTTTTTGGATTCAGACATTCTCTAGAGCATCTGACAAAAATACATTGAGGCAAAGATCAGAGCTAGAGGGGTTACATATTAGAGTAACGGTAAATCTTACTCATGAGGTAATGTGTGGATTTTGATTTCCAGAACTTCTACTGGAGGTATGATCCCACAAAAAAGAATTAAGTCTTTCAGCAAATGGTGGCTGGAACAATATATTCCTCATTTATTTTAAGAGGGAGCTCTCAGTGGTAAATCTGGTTTCTGTTCCTAGGCTCCAGGAGAGACAGTGTAGAAATATCTTCAGGCAAAAAATATTTACAAGGTACAAGAAAAACCTTTAAAATAAAAAAAAAAAAACACAGAAAACTGAAACAGCTACACCACAAAACAAAACAAAAAAACCAAGGAGAAATAAAGATACTTTCTACTGACTTCAAATGAGCATTCAATCCTTCTGTCTGTGGTAAAATAGTCAAAATAATTGAAAGAATCTGTCTTAGTGTCCCATGAAAATAATGTCTCCTTTAGTTAAACAGTGTAAATATTTTTTTTTGTTGGTAGGAAAAAATATATTATAGCTCTAGACTATTTTCTCATTCCCTGAAAGAGCCTTAATAGGGGACTTTGAGTCTAAACACTTGCTCACACATATCAAATTGATTCCCACTACATACCTGACATAGTAATGCTTAAGCATGAAAACAGGTTGGTGGGCATAAGTTCATCCAGTCTGCTCTGAAGTGTGGATTTGAATGTTATATCACTATTCGCCAACATACAAAAAAATCAGAGGCTTATATCAAGTGATAGAGTTGACACCAAAAAAAGCTGTGGATCCATATATAGCAGTTACTATATAGAGTGGTGCACGTGAACCATCAGCTGTCACCTGTTGATGTTCTGATATACAAAGGGCTGAAAGGAGGGATGTGTCTCTGCGCTGGTGTCAGATCCACTTAGGAGCTCTAGATGTTGGATGGGACAATTTTGAGTCAGATGTGGGAATCTAGCTGCTCTTTCTCATGGACACAAATTGCACTGGTGCTGTGGTGAGATAAGCTTTGTGGTGACCTAGAAGGTGGAGATGGAAACACCCTTCAGAGAAACGAGCAGCACTTCTGAATCTGTAAAAGAAGGAGCCAAGCCTCATGGATTCAGTTACTCAGTGAAAGGCCTTGCAGTATCTATAAGCTGCAATGCCAGCCTTCCCACCACCAGCTTATTGTGGAGCAGGGGTCCCAAGGAGTTTTGCACTGTAATGCCACTGCTCAGAGCATTTTAAAGATGGTTGGATGTGTGTATAATCGTGTATGGGTGATTTTTCTCCAGTATGGCTATGCTTTACTGGGGAGGGCTGTAACACCAAAGGGCTCCTGTAAGCACTGCTTGCTGAGTTGTGAAATTCACATTATTAGCACTTTGGATGGCGGAGAAAATGGATTGCAAAATAGAAATGTACAGGTTGATGTTTCAAAGACCTCTCAGTGAATTTATTTGTCTTGCAAGTCAAAGATTTATTTATTAATTTCTGCCAAATATCAAGTCTAAATTCAGACTTAAATCTGGAAGTCAAGCTCTAGACCCCTTTCTAATAATCTTCACTAGTGATGGGAGTTCTTTGGTCAAGCTGCCCCTGTGCAAATCCATTAGCTTTCAGCTGGACTGTAGGATTTCTGTAGCCGGGCTCAGTGCAGGATTTGCAGAAAATGGGGGCATGTAATTGAAAAAGCAGCATACATACCTGTGTACGACTTCCGCTTTTGATCTGCAAGATGATCTTTATTGGTGAGCCACCTTTTTCCCTTACATTTTTTTCTTCTTCATTGTTTATGAGGATTTCAAACAGCTGTCTTTCTTTCTCTGTTTTTTTTTTTTTTTTTTTTTTTTTTCTGGGGCTTTTTTTTATTGACATTAATGTGTGGCTGCTGTTTAAATGAATAATTGAGTGGATTCAGGGTTAAATAGTGATTAATTGTTAAGGGCTCTGCATTCGAAGTAAGTAGCTGTAGAAAATACTGGCACATGTGAGGAGGGAAATGCCAGGAAGAAAAAGATCTTATTTATTGGCTGATTTTATCATAAATTACTACACAGCTTTAAAAAATATTGCTGTAAGCTTTTCCGCTCCAGATCTTATCCTACTGTATTATTTTCCCCATTATGCTGCTACAAAGAAAGAATTATATGGTATGCCCATGTCTACTTGCAGAGAGGCAAAGAGAATCCAGTCACCACATCCAGATGTTCTTGTCACAACATCATGTTGCCTGATTGTACTTGAAGGCTGGTTGGTTGAAATCCAGATCCATTTCCTAAACTGTACATTCCTCACCAGTAAGGCTCCAGTTCCCCCGAATGCTCAAACTGTGAATGATTCCCAACATACATCTATATATGGAAGCTTGGAATCTTTTAATTTGTGGTGAGCTATATGGTCCTAATGGCAAATCCTACAGCTGAAACAAACCGTCTGTGTGCTGCTGAAGTAAGTCAAGTCACAATGGTTTAGAATAGAATTGGAATAGATTTGCTTAGCAGAAGCACTTAATGAAAGACAGAAATACCCTGTAGGATGTTGTAGCCCAACGGATCCCCAATTTTAGGAAACAGAACCTCCCACATTACCATTTCTAGCAACAGGAGATGATAGCTGTGCAGCAAAGGTAGTTACACCACTAAAGTCAGTGGAGTTGGTTTAGATTTACTATGGCAAAAGCAGAATCAGAGTTTGATAACCTCTTTTTATACGTTAGATATGTGCCACTTCATGAGTTTGTAGGTCTCTGCCTAAGTGGAGACAGGCCAGGAAGAGCTAGGTTTAATAAACAGATAAAATCAATTCTATCAGTAAGAAGAAAAAAAAAAAAAGCAACTCTTCCGTTTGCTGACACATACAAAAAAAAAGCCCATTTTTCTTTCATAACAAAACAAAGGAAGTGATTTTCATTCTGGAGAAACTGCAGAAATGACATGAAAAGTGCTTCTTCCTAGGATTTTTCTCCAAGGCAGATGCACCTCGCATCCCAATGATGACAGAGCGCTGGTGTTCTGTGCCACCCCTATGCTCCGGAGGAGGATGGGATGTACTAGCCCTGAATTACAAATGGACAAGCTACATTCGGATCGGGGTGATCAGTCTGTCCATCAGTCTCAGCAACTGGTGCTGCTGCCCATCGTTACGGTATGTTAGCACCTGCCATGAGAAAATTCACAGGCAATAGCAGTTTCTGACTCTTTTCCATTACCATTAATTTCACTATCAGGATGTAAAACACATGTGGCTAAGAGACTTAAGAGAAAGAATTAAAGGAGCCCTTTCTGTGTGAAATAACTAGTAAATCTCTGATGTAGTTGTCTGTTTTGGTGTATCTGATGTGCAGGCCTGGACATACTGTTTCTGGTCACGTTGATTTATCAAATACAGAGAGGCTGGGTCACTGTCTGAAGGTCCAGACATTTCTGTGCCTGTATGTGGAAAGTCAGAAAAAGGAGCGGATTCTGGCTTCGGCTCTTTTTGGCACATATTTTTGTTGAAAGTGGTGATCTGAGGGAAGCATGAATTTTAAGGGGAGAAGTAAAACTGCAGAGACCAGTGCTCTAGAGATTTCTGCTTCTCAACATTGAGTAATACATTTCCACAAGCCAGCACTTTGGCTTCTAAGAGGCGGGAACAATAGGACCGTAAGGATTCATTTTTCTCTCAGACAGCAGTGTTTGCTGCTTTGGGCAGGTTTGTAACCCAGCACAACAGGAGTCTTTATTACTTACTTGGCTACTCCATGACTAGTATCGCTGCCTTCCTTGCTGTAGTTTGGCTTTCCATGCTGTGAAATATCTGCACTGCCGGGGTGAGAAACAGCCAGTGGGCTGGAGGAGATGCAGCTCCCAGGAAGACAACCACGAGGAGATATTCGGTCTTTTCAACAGCCAGACAAAAGACCTTTTTGTTTGTACTTTCAGATGGTGACCCCATGTCTTGTGATTCGATGAATCAATGTCTCCAGAAACAATCAGGCCAGACCTGGATATCAAACATACCCAAACAGAAAACTACTTCAGAGCTGTGCTGCATACCAGGGGTGAGTGGAGAGGTCATTTATCTACATCGATATGGTCAAGCAGAGCTGCCCTGTAGCACTGCTGAAGGTCTTAGCACAAATAAACTCTCTACTACCCAGCTGAGAACTAAAAACCTGTATTGAAGCTTGTCTGGTTTTAAAAGAAGCAGAATTACACAAAATGCTTCCTAAAACTTTATCTTCCCTTGAGCCTTTTGGACAATTCAGATTCTTTCTTTGATGTGTTACCTGCAGAAATGCTTATATGCAGTGTAAGTTTGAAGAAACAGCAATTTTACTGTCATGACTTAAAGAAACACCAAAATGCAGGCTTTGACATTTGCAAACAGCCAGTGCAAGATGCTACAAGAGTGTAAGAACATAAGAGTGGTCGTACCAATTGAGATAAAAAGTTCATTAATCCCAGCAGTGTATCCTGTTGCTGCTCACCAAACCTCTGTGCTTAGTTCCTGCAAAACCCTGAAGTGGAGGCACTGTCTCTGAAAAAAAAAAATTGCCATGGCTGTGTCAAGACTGCTGGGTTTGAGGGGTTCAGCCAGCTGTGATGTAGTTTCCAGCTCGTCACCGCCATACAGATTACAACCACCACTGCTGATGAAATGGCTACGACAGCAGCAGCTTCTGGACCGACTGCCCAACCAAATCTTGAATATGAGGGGAGCCAAACCTGAAACAAATCACACTGAATCTAATATGGCTGTTTGTTTTCCTTATGATAGCTTCTACAAACTTGCCTAGTGCAGATATCAAGCTCTCAGGCTGTTAGTGACCCAAGGTCCCACTGTGATCCTTTTATTTTCCACACTCTACAGTTCCCAAAGAAGCCTTAAGTGGGAGGTTGAATGTTGCTCATGGTAATTCATCTATTTCTTCACTGGGCTTCCTTAGAAGGAGTGGATGCCCTGGTCAGTTGCTACTGTTCACTTTGCCTTGACTTGTCTCAAACATACCTACAGGCTACCAAAGGGTATAAAAGACTCTTTTCAGTTTCTTCTACAGCAAATACAATGAATTTATTAGCTGCCTGGCAATGGCCTTGTGTTCCCTGACTGCACCTTGTCTACTGGAATCATCAGCTGGCCCTACAGACTCTCTGGGCAGGCTTTTTGCTCCTGTGTAATGGAAGAAGAAATTACAATTTGTTTCAATCTTTTCACTGATTGCTTCTCAAATGTTTTTTCATCTCCCTGATTTTATTTTTGTTTTTACTAAACAGAATTTATGATACTACTATTATTTTTGTTATTATTATTAGGTTTGGATACAGTTTCAGTCTGTTGAATGATGCCTTCTTAAATCTAACAATCGCTTTTTCTTTGCTGTGTCACCACACTGGTTTCCTTTTATCCTTTTTCAAGACTTTCTTAATGGGTGGTATTCACTGGTGCTGTGCTTCCAGTTTTGCATCCTTCAATAGTCTCCGTACTGCCTAAAAGGATTTAATTCCCTTAGCTGTCTGTTTTAACTTTTTAACAAGCTTCATCATTTTTCTGAAGCCATATAACGGAGTTTAGCTCTACTGTACCAGATTATTGTTACTCTTGTAAGGATATTGAATCTAAGTGCATTTTAGTCACTGTTGAAGCGTAGGGCTTCCACGGTGCAGGTTTGAATCAGATCCAGTGCATTGCTCAGTATCAAGGCAAGGGTTGCTTTTCATCTCACCATCTGCTCCATTGAACTACTGCAGATGACTGAAATCTCTGATACGTTAAAAATATAATTCCTGTTTCACTGAGGTCATTGCAATCACCGTTTTAGAGGATCTACTCAGGGGACCTGCAGACACATAAAGTTCAAACCCATGCTGCTGAGATTATCCATTAACAGCCAACCTTCATCATTGGGCTGGAGAATAACTCAAGGAGTGGGAGTTGTTTTTGAATTTTGGAGCATAATTTCCTCTTCCATGAGTCTCAGTTCATCCTCAGGCAATACTTGGTTTTTGTTAGGAATGATAACACTGCTCCCTAATTCACCCCATTGGGCTATTTGCCAGTCTCATACAAACATCCCATACCCACAGGGCGGCTGCAAGGCGGGAGAGGAGCAGATCTTAGCAGTGACACAGAAGGAAAATCCCCTCCAACCGCAAGCCAACCACAGCCTTTGAGGGTGTGTTTGTGCCATATGGCACCACACAGCTCTGAAAAACAAACCTAACAGCAGGCTTTGCACAGGCAACCTAACGTGTTGTTTCTTGCTGTTATTTCACTTAGGTTCAGCTCTGGGAAATCTTCAGCATATGCCAGCATAACACAAATATGTATTCTACTTTGTACTTATTTTTTTTTCTGGGGTCAGTAGTATTAGGAAGAAGCTTTAGAGTGAGGAACTAACTGACATCAAATTTACCTTATGCTACACTAAGGTGATATTCTAACTTCATTTACAAATGTCATATTCCGTATTTGGTATGCTTTGATGTCTGTAATAAGTTTTCAAGTGTTTTTAGGAGGAGCAGGATTAAGGGAAAGGGCTGGAGTAGTTTTCACAGGAGACAAAACCATGTTTCTGAATCATGACTTCAGGGAGTCAGTCATCACAGACAGTGGCTCTTACCCTGTGCTATTAAACACTGCTCAAAACTGGCTCCAGATGGAGCTGAGGTGAAAGTAGACTGATGCCCGCTGAACCTCCAGCATTTTTATTCCTGCGCTGTGAATATCCTTAGATGAGATGAAAATTTATGAAGGACTACAGACATGTTATGCCATCCTGGCAAAACCCATAGTGAGAGGAAGGTACGCAGGTAAGAGATGCAAATGGAGGGAAAACCTTATTCTTCTCCCGAAAAATACTGGGTTTTTTTTTTTGTTTGAAAACAAAGAAAAAAGATCCAAGCTCCAAGAATAAGAATTAAAATGATGCATCACAAGCATTTACCTCTCCCTCTTACTATGATTGGGCAAAGAGAAGTCTCATCACTGAGTTTCATTCATGCTGGTTTTAGATAGAGTTTGGCAAGTGGACAGAAACCCATGAAGATACTCAATGACACATTATAATTTCTGAATGTGTTTGTCTAGTGGCTTGTGCATTTCTAATTATTTATCCTGCTGACCAGCTTTCACCACTGACAGCCCTTGTTGTAGGCTTGGCCACTCAATGGAGCATAAAGGAGTGCAGAGATCTGTGAAAGACAAGTAAAACACACATTGGAATTCTCACTGTGTTTCCCTTGGCTGTCAGATCACAAATATTTAATCAGTCATAGATCAGTAAAGCACATATCCCACCTGCCGAGGTCTTTATTTGGAAACAAAGCCTTGAGAAGTAAGGTAACTGCAATGCAACTCTTGCTGAGAGTGCATACGACTGGGACAACATGGCTGGTGTTGGCAGTCCTACTTGCAGCCTCTTGTAATTCCATTAGATTTGATTGTTTCTCCCAGACAATTTTAAGAGACTTTTCTGTTACTATAGATTGTTAGAGGAGATGACACTGTTCTGTCAGGCCTTAAAACAAGTGCTCTTATGAACTCTAGATGCTCTGAACACTATTGGGAGCTTTTCCCTTTTATGGTGAATTGCAAAACTGAAATGAGAAAAACAAGTTTGCACCCTTTATTGCTTCTTTACAATGCATAAAGGCAGTTTCAGTTTCTGTTCTGCCATTGGCCTTTCAACACAAATACCAAGCTCTGAATACCAGGTTTTGCTCACGAGCGCTGAGGAGAATAGGTTCAACAGGGCAGAAACATTACAACAGACAGAAGCAGAACTTGCTTTTTATTCCCCCTTCAGTCCCTGAACTGCTGTGTGACTCCCAAACTCTACTTTACTTTCTCTGTGTTGGGATTTACCTCTTTGCCAAGATTGATTTCTCCTAACTTTAGGTGTCACCCTTTTAAATCAAGGGAGAAAAATAGGTATGTTTAGGGAGTGGCTCATTTGAGCTATTTTAGGTGTCATCTTTAGCTTGAGAAGAATCACACCGTTGGTCCAGACATGCTTCACCTTGTCATAAAGAAGATGCCCAGAATAGGTCAGACGAATCACTTAAACTTATGGAAGAAAAATCACTGACACGAGAACTTGTTGCCTCCTTAGCCTTATTTGCACATAAACATTTCAACTACGCAACAGAGAGAGTCACCAAGGCCACAGTGGCCTTCATAATTTTCCTGCAATCACGTACTGAGCAGCACTATCTGATTCCCTGAGCACAGTTCTGCTTTATTTATGAGTCTAGTTATTTTAAGGCAGAAAAACATCAGAGCTTCTTCTGAAGAAATCCTCCAGCTTTTCATCCAAAAGTAAGAAGCTGCTTGTAGGCAAAGAAAGAATCAGCTTGAGAGATGGGGTATGACAGTACCTCCGAACTATATTTAAGCATAAGAAAAGCAATTCCAGATGCCATGTGGATGGAGCTGACAGCACAAGACACTGTGAATCTGAGCCCTCACCTGAGCAGAGATAGTGAAGACATTTTAGAAATAGATGATGGGTGTCACATACACAGTCTATTTTAATTTTTACCGAATAAACCTCGGGCTAAAAAGATAAAAGCTTTATTCTTGATAGATAAGAGGAAAAAAAAAAACAACAAAACAACCCTTATTCTGATTAAAGGACTTGAAGCGACATAGAGACAGGCATGTGAAAGATTGACCTAACACTTATCAAGCTAACTTCTAATACGTTAGAAAACTTATTCCTGCTGAATGTTGGTGCTGATATGCCCTTGGGACACATAACAAGGACTAGAGTTGAATATAAATATGTACTGCAAAGGTTGTACTCTGAACAGTGGGAACCTGTGCATCATGATCGTCTCTTACGCAGATCAGGGCAGCTGGTGGTGGCAATCTGTTATAGATAACCTTAATATACCCCCATACCACACTGCTATCCATTCTCCATCTCTACCAGTGTTTTGTAGTCCCGCACTTCTGACACAGCGATAGGGAAGAAGGACAGGGAAGTGAATGGAAGGTTGTATGTCACCTTTGTCAGGTATCAAGTGAGGGTCCAGTATGTAGTGGTCATTAGGCTCTCAGTTGGGCATCTTCTAAGGAGAATTGACTCTACAGATATATCTGTATCTGAATACGAAGGAAGCCTTGAAACTTTGTTAAATTAGACAGACAGAGTGGGATCAATCTGAGTACTTGAGTTCTTCCTCCCAGAGATAGGAATCATTTTATCTTACTTTATCTCCTTTTGGAGTCAATTAACGGAAAGAAGCAATTTAGAGGATGATGTATTTATTACTTAGACATCTGCTTTAGAGTAAGATAAATCATAACGCAGATTCCCTTGACTAGGTATGAAGATAAAGGTTGAGTGATGTGTAAGTGAATGTGAGCTGGTCCTTACTGAATCTTTTCTGCCCCAGCTCTCCTTTTCTTTCCTTCCTGCCTTCAATGATGTTCTTCTTGCCATTCCACAGGCAGCAGTTAATGCAGTACTGAGCAGTGTCAGTCTAGCAACACAAGCAGCAAACCCAGCAGTCCGAAGGCATCACCTTCTAATAAAAGAACTGGCAGGCAAGTCTGAGGAACAGGACTGTGCAAAATATACTTATCATACTACATTTTGGAGGCAGCACTGGAGCATAGCTGCCTTGGAAACATAAAATAAATGTACTTCAGATTTTTGCTTTGGGTTGAAAAGTCAACATATGTAGCTGCCTGGAACAAGTGGCTTCAGTTTGCTATGTTCACCTCTGGAAAATTGTTGCTCATCCAACTGTGAATATCAGACAGAGAGCCAGACACCCCTGAGGGCACCTCAGGAATAGGCAGTTTGAGTGGATACTGGTATATCATCAGCATACACATGCCAAGTGTGCTGGTGAGACCTATTCCCGAATGATAGCAAGTAAATCAGAAATAATACCCTAGGCAGAAGATTGCATCTCTGGAGGTTGTTGTGGTATAGTTAAATGGACAGAAGGTGAAAGCGGATGACCTTCAGATGCAAGGAAATAGAGGGAGGTATCTGGGTTTAGTGAGGTAACTCCTGAGAAGGAAAGGCAGGACTCTGAAGGACCCATGGAAATTCAGACAGCAGGTAGCACTAACAGGCACCACGGAGCTGGGATCTATGCGGTTGGAGGAAAATTAAGCTGATTTTTGTGGACAGTGCATGAGAAGGGTATCTCTGGACAGGGGTGAAATGAACATCCTGCACCCCCAAGAGACAGCAAATAGATCAAGTGGAAGATAATAGGGCTAAAAACCCACTTGCATCATGAATGCTGGCTGACTGCAGCAATCAAAAATGGACCTGGGAGCAGGGTGTTGATTGCAGGTGGGCTGATCCAGAGGCACCCGTGCCCACTCCAAGGAGGACCACTTTTATGTTTGCACAAGAAACAAAGAACACAACTGGGAGGTGACCAAGTCTAAGGCTGACCCAGGTATCCCGGTGGCATGCTCCAGGGGAGTGATGGTCTTCACTTGGTTCACTGGGGCATTTCCCTTTCTTCATTCTTAGGTAGGCCTTCAAAGGGGCAGCTAAAGGCTTATTCCAGCAGGGAAAAGTCTGGAAAAGCCCAAGTATAAACCCAAGACCTAGAACTGGTTCTACTGATGACGTATTAGTAAATATTCCTTGACCCAGGACAGCTAGTGTGTGGAGAGTGCCAGAGGCCACCAGACTTTAAGGACAAGCCACTGTGCTTTTGGGGTGAATAGCAGAGTTTAGCTAGAGTTTTGCCAGTTAGAGTTAGAGGATATTTTATTTACCAGTGCATGCATAGTAAGAGAAGATGTAAGAGAAGGGGATACAGGGGAATTGTTAATGAGGCTAACTATCCTGCAGAGATGGTCTGAAAATACCAACACAACATTTTTCTCTTCCAAATGTTTTGATTTAGTGAAATTCAGATGTTTCCATGGAGATCAGGGATTTTGCTGAAGGTCCAGTAAAACAGCGATCACCATGTACTTTTCTGAACCTTCTTGCGACCTTTCTGCTCTGCCACAGACATGCACTTTCCTGGGGTGTGATTTTGTGACACAGTCACAAAATGAGTGGTGCCACTTTACCATTTCCCTGGCCATGTCTGGCTATTTCCATCCTCCCCCTTGCATTGCTGCTGCTGCTGTTTGTCAGATCCTGCAAAGAACTGTTTCTTCTTCCACATGCTTTCACTGTCATTTAAACAATACTTTTGTTTTCTGTAAGCATATAATCAGTTCTCTCTTACAAATTGTCTCTCTGTGTCAGTTTCAGAGACATATGTATTTATTCTTACTGTTATGCTCCCAGTCTCACCCAGCAGAGGAATGACGCCGGAGGTAAAGCTTGTAACTGGCACCAATTAGCTTTGACATCTATATGTCAGGGAACAGCAAGAGCAAGGTCATGCTGTGAGCAAAGGTGAGGCTGTGGTGACTGCAGGTCTGGCATGGGATGTGGATGGAGGCTCTGGAAACTTGTACCTCTTTCTCAGACTTTCTTATTTCAAGTAAATCCGATCCAAGATTACAGGTGGCATCACATGGGAGCAGAACTTAAATGCAGCCAACCAGACACCTAGGAGGGGAATGGGAGAAGAGGAAGATTGCAGAGAAAGGTGGTTACAGGCTGCTCCAGGGAGTTAGAGCCCATCGGTGCACTCAGGGCACAACTTTCAATGTTTCTCACAGGCTTCCTTAGTATTTAAGTTCATTTTGGATCATATTTGTAAGAAATATATAAGTGCTTCTAACTTACAGTCAGAAGGGTGACCAAAGGCTCCTGTGTCAAAGTTTTTGAAGTTTTGCTCTGAATACCTCTGTGGCTCAGTTTCTTCACTGGAGAACAGAGACATTTATGCTTCCTTACTCCGCAGGGGTCTTGGTGGGTGGCTAAATCAGGATTAATATAGGGAGCTATGGAGTTACCAGTTTCCACTATGACACAGTTTGCTTGCAGGAGGGCGTTTTGCAAGCAAAAATGACGTGTCTGGATATTTTAAAGCAGAGTTATATTTTATAGCATTCTGCACGATGTCTCCCCAAGGCCACTGCTGATGCGTTATATCTGCTAGAATCACTTGAACAGAACTGCTTCTACTGCTTAAAAGAGGGCAGAATTTGCATCATTTTGTACTTCAGTCAGAGTGAGGAACCCACTGTGAAGTTTTAGAGAGTCTCTTTGGAGGAAAAGGATGGGGAGCTCAGCTATCACCATGTTCCAGCTACAAATCTGATAGCAACTTCTGATGAGGAACAGCTTTGAAGGAGTCCACATCCCTGTTTCTCCTCCTTTTCTACATTGAACTCTTTCATAGAGAAATGATGTGCAAGGTCCTATAAATGGGAATTTTTTTAAAGCCTGTTGCAACAGAAAAGGTGAGTAATGCTGCCCCATGATGACTGTACATGTGAGGCAGACAGGGAGCTTTCTGTGCATCACCCAGACCCATTTTTGCTATCAGTGAGTCCAGAGTGATTGCTATTAATACTATTTGAGGCACTGTTTGGAACCAGATGATCTTTAAGGTCTTTTCCAACTCAAACCATTTTATGATTCTATATTGGAGAGTATTTCTGTTTCTGCTGCTGAAGCTCCCCAGGGTCTCTCCCTGTCACATCTGGTTGCTGCTAGAGAGCCAGGGGGATGATGCACTGCCCTTGCAGGGAACAGCTTTCCTACCCATGCCGAGACCACAATTCCTAATACCATGTCCCAGCATGGACACCATGTCCCATCCCAGTGGAGCCAATTAATTGAGCTTCCCATCGCTTGCTGGTGCTGTTGATTGCACATTAGACTGTTGATGCTTCTCCAGTCTCTGTCACAGCAGATCCCATACTGATCCCACAACTGATCCCATACTTCTGTCTCTCTCTGCCATACCTGAGCAAACCCATCCCTAGTAAAGAAACAGCCAAAATCACTTGCGTGTGAGCCGAATATCAAAGATCACGGTGTGCTGGAAAACTCCACTGAAGAGCATGAGTGGGAAGGAGAACAAGGTAGGTGGGCTGTCTTCGTACATCTTTACTAGGTACGCTGTAGCCCTTTGTGCCCATAATGAGTTGTGTTCAGTGAGTAAAACCAGATATCAAATTCATGTGAATCGAATAGGCTAAGCTATAAAATTGCTAATATGATCTGAAGGTGTTACTCTGATGTATTAGGCCATTTAGAAAAAAATGGATATAGATTTTCTATCTTTTACCTGATCCATTTCCTTTCTCACAAAGGAACAACGAAGAAGGAAAGTGCTGTGCTCTTGTTTCATAGCCATTCCTCTGATGCTTATGGTGATGCTTTAATGGACATGCTTTGAATGATTTGCTTTAAATTGCTGTTACCTGTTATTTTCATATCCGCTTTCCATTACAGTTAAGCAAAGCACCCATTTAGTAATTCTTACTCAAGGCCATGAGCAAACGATAGCAAGATATTTAGTGTTACTTAGAAGCCTGGGGAACTCAGTGTGTATGTCCATAAACTGTACAAATATTTCCGTGAACTAAATGAGTTTGCATACATGGCTGGGATTTGTGTTTGGAGTTATAGCAGTTAGTTGTGCAGGGGTCTTGGCATCTGTGCTACAGGAGGAGGAGATTTCAGTAATTTATTAGAAAATGCTGCATTGCGAAAGGTGTGAGCAATTTTGAATGCAAAGGATTGAGTGTATGTAGCATATCCTTCTCCAGCACCTTGTTTGCAGGGAGGCTGGACTCACAGCAACCAAAAGCAAAAGATAATTCCTCAATGAAGCAGTAAAGCTCCTTGATTTGGCCTTGGGGTTCCTTGATATCAGAATCAGAAAAACAGAGTGATGGGGCTGCTTCCAGAGTTGATTGCAATTTCCTATTATTATGATTTTCTGTCAAATAATGGTAGATTTATCCAAACAGAGAAAAAAAATAACCAGCAGGAATCTATCATCTTCAACAACATTTTATTCAAAGCAAATGAAATGCTCTAAGCCAGCTCGTCTTTCCCTATCAGATATGGCCATCCCCTACAAAACAAAGAAAAGAGTTTTAAGGCAGAGAAACATTCTGCTTTTGACATTTTCTGAATGCATCATTTTTTTTTACTGCAAAGTCATATCATACCTTAGAATTTCCTAAATCTTTGAGAGTTATATTAAAAAAACCCCACAAACAAAAGCAAATGAAAACAGCAACAAAACAGCACATACTTCCCTGAAACCTTTAAATAAAATTGGTTTTCCCATTTTATCTTACAGGCAACAAGTCCATTGAGTTGATTTAGTCTCCTCTGAGTGCTGAGGAATGCAGAAAGTCTGTGATTTGGGGGAAAAAAGGGTTCCATTGGAGATACCCCAAGCAATCCTTCACTCTTCAGCCTCTAGTAGAGATGCCTTTAATTACTGAGTTCTTCTGACATGCCATTGTGGGTGTACGTATAGCATATTAACACTTATCTGCACCTTATAACTAAGAGATATGAGGAGTGGGAGCTTGGGCAATACTGGGAAGCTGTATTGTAGTACATTTTATAGCATATTGTACAAAGCAAGGGCCAGGTTCACTGTCTTTCAGCCACTCTGAGGGCAAAATCTATGAGCTGAGTGCTGTGGAAGTGAATAGGCTACATCCCCTGACAAAGCGACTGGTTTATCTATATGTGCCTCTTCACTTTTAATAAATAAGATGCCAAATGCAAGCCTCTCCCCAAATTTAGAAAAAAAATTAGTTGGCTATAACCAAATGCAATTTGAGGAAGGCCAAGAGAATGAATGATTTGTCAGGTCTGTGTTTAGTAAATAACAAAGTAGAAATTAAGAGACTGTCAAAAAGATTTGCTTCATAAGGTAAGTAAAAAGGTTTTATTATAAAGTGTAAATCAAACCTTTCATGTTTTGCTAATTCATACTGTCATGCTTGGTATTTATTATGCATCCTGTGGTTTTCCCACTACCTTACTGTTAATTCAGTGAGACAAACTTAGCAGGTGACTGATTCAGTAGTAATGTAATTAAAATCCCATAAATCATACTGGCCCAATGTTTAGCAGTGTTTGGCCTTCAGTCCTTTTTGAAAACTTGTTCCTGAAGCATTAGGACATGATTTAGTGGAGATGAGGGATTAATCTTTCTTTACGGTTCTTTTTTTCACAAGACAGTTACAAAAAGCAAATAAAAAAAAAATAAGTTGTTTGGGTGACATTATGATGCTAACACAAAAAAATACAAAAGAAATTATACTCAGCATGATTATTGCTGAAACTCCAGTGCCTGGTCCCACCCATTTTACTGTATAGTAAGAAAACTCTGCTGGAGTCATGTGATAGAAACTTCTAGTTGCCCCAGCTGTGCAGTGGAGATCACAATGCACTTGCTCCCTAACCACTTCCAAAGGGTATAAAGGGTTCATCAGCGTGATCCTTCAACAGAATTACACAGCCTGGATTTCAGAGAGTCCTTGGACAGCTCCATTCCAGCCAAAACTTCCTCCAGAATTGGGAAATGTGCCTTTCTCATGAGCAGGCTAGAGATTGCTCCGTATATCAGACCAAACACAGATTTGGCCCATGTCGAGAAAAGCTCTTTCCCTGGAAGAGTCTGGTACCAGTGGCAGCTCCAGACTTCCTAGGACATTCTTGCTCCTGGGGCCTGTGACAGAGCGTGTGCTGGGATGGCTGATATTCAGTCGCTCGCTCTAAAGAGGATGTCTCCCTTCCCTGCCTTTAAACCAAGCCCAGTCTCTCTGGAGGAGTCCTGTGGGTACTGCAGTAATGCTGCTCCTCTTCCAGCACAAGCATGTGCGCTTGTTGCAGCTCCTAAGGTAACTCTAAAAGCTAAAGGATTCTAAAAGGACAGAGGTGGATAATTTGCACCCAAGAACTTTAAAGGACCAAGGTACTCTTAAATGTGTTACAACTGATGGTTAGCAAGGCCATGAAACTCCAGGAAAGGGAATGCATGGATGTTTTTAAAGGATAAATACAATGAATGGGTAATTACTGTCCTTTCAGCATGACATTGATCTCAGAGAAGATAATGGAACATTAATTTGGGGATTTGACTGATAAAGGATTAAAAGACAGTAATATAATTAATGCTAATCTATCTAGGATTATTGACAATAGATTTTGTCAGACTAAAGTGCATAACTTTACTAGATGGCTTTACAAACTATGTTGATAAGGGGAATAATATCAGTTTGATGGACTTAGGCTTTGCTGAAACATTTGCCTTAGTCCCATGCAGAAAAATCAAAAATCAACATGAATGCATTAAATTGATTAAAAGCTTCTAATGGGAAGAACTCAAAACATTCCTGTAAATTGAGGATCGTTACTGGGCAAGGAAACTGCTAGTTAAGACTGCGATTTAACACTTCTGTCAATGCTTTGAAGGAATGCATAAAATCCTTCTTGATAAAGCATGGTGATTACAGTAATATTGGGGGGAGTGATAAATAATGAGATGAGAGGTGATGGACATGGAGTGATTTGAATCAATTGGTAAACTGAGCTTGGCCAAGTAATGTGCATTTTACAACAGCAAAACATAAATTGAACAAAGAACAAAGATACTGATGCTTGACAGAGGCTGCTACTCAAGAAGTTGGTTCCCTGAGAAGTCTGATTACAGTGGATAAAACCAACTCTGTGGCCTCCTGGCTTAAGGTCTCACCAGATGAGCTAAGTAGTTCCTTAGATGATTGAATAGGGTACCACCCAATTGGCTATGTAAGGTTTTAACATCCCACACCCATGTAGGTTGTAGCTATGGCCTGTTTTCATTTTATTATATGTCTATACATAACTACAGCCTTAATTTTGCAAGATCCATAGGGCCATGCTAAGTCCTTTCTTCCCCTAAGCATATGCTTAAAAAGTTTGCTGAGCTGGGAACCTTCACCACAAGATACTCTTCCATTATCTTGTGGTTGGTTTTTTCCTCCTTGGTTTCATGAACTCATTTGGATGCAGTGGTTTTCTGTGGTTTAAATTACTTTTTCTGTGTTATTATTGTCTCCAAACTGTATATTTGCAAAAGGAATTAAATGAGTACTATTTACTTTACAGCCTGTAATGGCTTTTTTGGAGGGAAGCCATTGTGCAGATACTTCTAACATACATCTTTTCCTATTAGAGAGCTCTCATGACATAAATACAACAAAACAAATATCAGGCTCAGTTCTGTGAACAGTTTCTCGCAAAACAGGCTTTATTTCCAAGAAGAGCTCTGTAAAACACTGAAGTATTCATTCAGCTTAAGAGAGGCTGGGAGTGTCTCCTGGTTTTCACCCCATTAAAGCAGCTGTTTGGTTATAGACATCTGGCTGAAAGTGTCATCAAAAAATGAACGTGCTTGTGTGGGAGCAAGTGGATGTGCAAAAATCTCAACCGATTTCAGCAGGACTGTTCCTGTTGCTGCCGGTTTCAACTCAGTAAGCAAACTTAAGGTAATTTAAAAACCCTTTTGTGCTGCAGAGTCAGTACAGAATACCTAAGCAGAAAACTGAATCTGGACTAATATATTGAACTTTACATTAAAACAGTGAAAAAGTGTTTCTGTTAATGGAGGAGAGGAGAGGAGAGGAGAGGAGAGGAGAG